>VNJN01004700.1:0-19076 GCA_008042485.1 Drosophila mayri | reverse complement strand
CAAGATAGTCACATCATAAACATACAGGGTATAAGTCAGGATGCTACCAAATCAAGAGGCTTAACTTCCCTTGAAATTCAAACTTCTAACAACATATATACACATGATTTCCATATCGTAAATTTGCAATTCGCTATTCCTATTTCCTATGTGACGGAATACTATAAATCGCTTTTATCAATAGATACTGTAAGGATGCACTTCGGCCGAGATATGAACTCAGCGGCCCAGAGTCCCTTTCCAGTTAAATTTATATTTGGAAAACGTCGGAAAATGGAGGGGTCGTGGTTGTCGAGGTTTTTTTAGGGGTGGATTTTGACAAAGATAACTTCCGCTTCCGATTGCCCACGCTGGGCGGGATCGCGCTACCGGCCCTGGAGTTTCCTAGCGGCCGGACCCTTCACTAAAGACTGGAGCAGAGGCCCGGGTGAACCCAGCAGGCCGCTCCCGCTCCCGCGCCCGCAACCCAGACCTAAAACCGCGACGCCGGCGGCTCCGCCGTGGTATCCCAACGGCGGTCCGTCGCCTTCCCCTAAGTATGCCCCTTGACTCGTAATTTTCCAGCTGCGGCGCCCGGGCTAATCCCTGTGGCGCATACTGAGACTGGGCAAGACGGCTGGGAAAGGTCCCGCAGCCGCCACCCGCGTCCACGTCCGGAATTTAACCCAGCAACGTGACGCTCCTGTCCCCGTCCTGTCCAAATCCGTGCCTGGAATTACCCAACGGCAACCGAGGTGGGGAGGAGCGGGCACAGTGTGGTGTGAGGGGTCGATTTGAGTAGGAAGAATAATAATATTACTTTTAGTGTGTTCATTCTGTTTCTTTATTTCATGTGTATTTGCCTGTGCTAGTCCCTCTTATGTTCAAAAAGCATTTCGTTTTATTTGCTACCCCTTTATCTGTTTTCTTCCTATTCCTCTTGTTCACACCAGTTCTGAAATTTTGTAATTTAAATGTGGCGGGCGCCGTTCGCTTCCAATTGTCCAATTTTCCTTGTCTTCGATGTCCTTATCGTGTGGGGGTCCTCGTTGTCCTGGGTTTCGGGCCCTGATCTGTATATATATTTCTCCGCGGGGGTCACTTGATCTAAATTGTCACTTGTTAAATCGCTGCTGGCCTAATTACGAGTGATCTTTTGTTCCTCGTTCCAGCCGCCGCGTGACCCAATTCTGTCGTCACAATACAACTCTCAACTGGACTTCAAGCCGTCTGAGGACTGGCTTATAATTAAACCAAATAACCTCAAATATCCGATTTATGTTCCAATAGCCAGCAAGATCTTAAGTCGTCCGAAAAATCAAAATACAATACAAGAAATTCAGTATGTTATCTATATCGCAAATACCATAGAAACAGTTCAAAATGCAAATATAAAATAACTAAAAACCACAAACACAGATCAAGTAGTTTATTTTAAAACTATTCGTCATGAACCACTTTCAAACTACGAAGTAGACTTCTAGACTTAGAAACCCGACAAAAAATCGTAATGTCCCAACTTGCAAAAAACTTCCCGCCTCAATTCAATGAAGAACTTACAACATTATGTACCCAGTATACTGATGTATTTGGACTAGAAACCGAATCAATCACTACTAATAATTTTTATAAACATAAAATGAGATTAAGTGATGATGAGCCCGTATATATAAAAAGTCCCGTTTCCCCAGATTACCATTCGGATTAAAAAAAAGTGTCAAACTCTTTTTAGAGAATGATGACGACTGCTTTCTCTGGATTAGAACCTTCGAAAGCATTTCTTTATATGAATGAATTAATAGTCATAGGATACTCCCAAAAACATGCTTAAGAACTTAACTGATGTTTTCGAGAAATGTAGGCAACACAACCTAAAGTTACATCCTGAAATATCTTAATTTTTTGTGCATTAAGTCACTTTGGGACATAAATGCACAGATAAAGGAATCTTGCCCGACGACAAAAAATACGAGGTCATTCAAAATTATCCAGTACCACATGATGCGGACAGCGCTAGAAGATTCATTGCATTTTGCAATTATTTCAGACGTTTTATAAAAAAATTTGCTGCATACTGCATAATGTCGAAATGCCTTCAAACATCTTAAATCAGCATTAATAAACCATGCTGTTGCAATACCCAGATTTTAGCAAAGTATTTTGCATAATCACAGAGGTAAGCCAATACGCTTGTGGCGCAGTCCCACTTCAATTCAAATTCTACAGCATCCACTTGCATACGCATCAAGATCCTTTACGAAAGGTGAAAGCAAAAAGAGCACTACAGAAAAAGAATTATCAGGTATTCATTGGGCAATAACATATTTCAAAACAGACTACAGATCACTTACCTACTTATTTCCAATGGTAAATCCTTGTTCCAAACAAACACGAATGAGACTTGAATTAGAGGTTTATAAATTTACGGTAGAGTTTCTAAAGGGAAAATATATCTATGTAGCCGATGCGCTAACTCTCTTACAGACTTTAAAAACATACAATAAAAAAATATGATTCTGATTCTACGATAAATCAAAGTAAACAGAAAAATTCCTGGGCAGGAAATGAAAAAGAAAAAGGAGATTTGCACACGCAAAGTCTTACTAAAGCAATACTATTTACATTCCATGATGATCCAATTCAATACAGGCATTAAAAATACCTTGGCCAAGGTCCAGAGACACTGACGGTCTTGCCGCAAATTCCCAGATAGCTTAGGGACGGCCAGGATCCGCTCACTAAATTTATTAAGTTTAGACACTACTACTGGAAAACTATATTCAAAGACATTAAGGAGTACAAAAAAAAAATATCCTAATTGCCTAAGGTCTAAAACGACTTAACATACTAAGACCCCCTTATCTATAACCGAAACCCCGCAATGAGCTTTCGATAGGGTAATTGTGAATACAATTGGTCCACAACCAAAATCTAATAACGGTAAAGAATACGCAGTAACACTTATCTGCGATTCAGGTAAATACCTAGTAGCAATACCAAAAGAAAATAAAAGTTCAGCACAAATTTGTCAGCTTAAGTTTACATTACATTTTGTTACATTACACTCTTAAACACACATTTCTCAACATATATATTGAGTTTAAGTGTACATTACACTTTGTAACATTACACATTTAATATATAGATTTGACCTAGATTTAAGTTAAATTTCTCTTACACTCATGTACATATTAGGATTTTAGCTCAAACTTACTCACACATCTTACAAGCTCAACTCAACTCAACACACACGCTCATCATTTGATTATCATTTTAGAAGTATTTCGCCGTATTTCGCGAAAAGAACAAAGATTCCATCACATTTTTCCACCGAGTTATATTACTGTAAAGTAGGGCAAAAACAGCATTTTTAGCAACTTTAAACTCGTATTTTGCAAAAACCTTGCTTGTGGATTCGGATTCAGCGTGCAAAAATCTATAAGAATAGGTTTGGCTCATTCAAGATACAACAATCGTGTTGCACTGTGTAATAGAATAATTACAATAATAATATAATAATATAAATAATTACAATTAATAAAACAATATATGGCGATTGACGGAACACTGGCCCTTACTCCTGCTCCTTCCGTCCACGCTCCAGGATCCTCAGTGTCTTGATGACTTTTACACCTTAGAGGGCGGGCAGAGCCCTATGCCATGTTTGCCAAAATGAAGGCCCTTCACTCGAGTGTCCTCGAGGCCAGCATAGCGGCCATTAAAGAGGATGTGAATGGGCAGGAGTGTCAAGACGCCATTTCGCTGTACCAAAATTGCGTTCAGTGCCCAAGCCACGTTAAACGGTTGGAAAGCATAGACAAGGGACAGCAGACACTGTGTGAAAGGGCGATGCTACAGCCCAAACGAAGCCGTGGAGCACGCTAAGCCAGCCGGACGACCCCGGCTCGCCCGCGTCTGTGCCGGCCCAACCACCGGGCCTCACAGCACAGCGGAAGGACCCGAAGGCTCAAAAAAAGCCACCTTAGAATCCTCAGCGGAATGCCAAAGAAGTTGTGGTTTCACGCGCCTCCACCCGAAAGCCCGAGAGTCAAGCTAATCCCGAGAACGGCTGGGAGGTCGTGGGGAGGAAGCCAAATAACGGCGCGCCGTGCTCGCCGGCGAGGGGTAAGATCTACAGCGAGGTGCTCGCTTTGGTGACAAGGAGGAACGAAAAGCAGCTGTCAGAACGAACAACGGCAGCCTGCTCCTAGAGTTGGCCAGAGGCAGCGTCGACAGCATGTAGGAAAAAACTGTGAGGGTGCACGGCGAGTTGGCGTCTGTACGCGCGGCAACGGAGGATGACTCCGTCGTATTGAAGATTCGCGGAATGGTCTCCATCACAACCAGGCAGGAGATATGCTCCGCGATCGCAGGCCAGTTAAACTTTAAATCCGAACTGGTCAAAGTTCGTAGAATGTGGGGTACGCCGAAACTCAGACGGCGAAGGTCAGCCTGCTCGTCTTCCTGGGCAAAACCGTCCTGCACCGTGGCAAAGTCCTGATAGGTTGGACAGGATCTGCAGGATCTGGGATAACAAGGCACATTGCCACGCACTGTAGAAGCCCTGTGGGCAGGAGCGGATGCCGAATAAAATGAGGAGAGCAGGCACACAGGGTAGTCTCTTGCACAAAGGAGGGAGCATCATGTTTTATCTGTTCAGCAGCTTGGCACCAAGCCTCTCGCTAGAGTCCTTGGGCAGGATCTTGGACAAGTTGAGGTGCGACCTGCGGGGTCGGAGCTAGGTGGTCGTCGGTGGTGATTTCAACGACTGGGCCATGGAATAGGGCTCCCCCCGAACCAACGTCGCCTCTCTGGACGTGGTCCTGCTGAATGAAGGAACCCGGCATACCTGCAGCAGGGCTGGAGTGAGCTCGACAATCGACCTCATCTTCACCAGCAGCGCGCTGGCCCGCCTAGAACCTAGCACTGGAGGGTCAGTGGGGCCAACACCGCCAGTGATTACGAAGACATCGAGTGCTCGATGGCAAATGTGATAGCCGATAAACTGCCAAAAGCAGTGGAAGGCGCCAGTAATCTGAGCATGCTCTAAAAAAGGACATTCCGGAAGCGTCGGTCGTACTGGTGGAGCGAGGAGATTGTGGAGCTGCGTCGCAGAAGAAGGCTGGTGCATTGCGCTAGAGGCACCTCACGCCTCCGCCTGCAGCATATGCTATAAAGCGGCAAAGAAGGAATTGAAGACCGCCATCAGCCAGTCTGTTTAACATGTGCTTCCTGGAAGGGACGTTTCCCGACAGGTGAAAAAAGCAACGGCTGCTGCTGCTGGCCAAGCCTGGCAAGTCACCAGGAGAGGTATCCTCGTACAGGCCGATCTGCCTGCTGGACACCATAGGCAAGATCTATGAGAGGGTGATCTCATCCAGGATGAGCGGAGCGATAGAACCAGCTGGTGGCCTTTCCCCTGAGGAATATGGCTTCACTAAGGAGAAGTCTACACTGGACGTCATCTCAAGGGTCGTGAAGGCGGCCGAGAAGACCATCACAGGATCTAGATAGAAAGGAGGGTACTACTGCCTGGTGGTCATCCTGGACATAAAAAACGCGTTCAACACGGGTATCTACTGAAAATAGCGCAAAGCTATTTTAGCAATATTCCTGCTGAAAATGTGTCTGGATTCCAGAGCATACAAAGTTTCAGGCGGAGTCCCGCAGGGCCAAGGAGCTGGCTACAGCGGAGGCTCGCGCGGAAGCGGAGTTACAGGCCGCAGTGTCGTGGCTAGCTGTCGCGAAACTGGAGTTTGCAGCACACAAAACGAAAGCTGTCCTGATATCGAGACGACCAGCGCAACGGGCCATTAAATACTTGGGAATATTCATCAACATGCGCCCGTCGTTTAAGGAGCACCTGGAGTTTGCGCACAAGAAGGCTAGTGGGTCCGCAGGAGTGCTATCAAAGATGCTTCCCAACTGAGGCAAATCATCAAAACGCGTAATTTTTAAGCTAGAGAATTTTAGTAAGTACATTAAGAACTATAGTCTGTGTGATTCCTGAAAATTTGGTTGCGATCAGATAAAAATTGTCGAAGTTATTAAAGATGCTGCAGCATGCCTCATTAGGTTGATCAACTAGACCAAATAAATATTTTTCCCAGTTCTTGATTGTGATCGGATAAGAATTTTAATAAATGGTTATAATTACTAGCTGCTTTAATGCAGTAATAACGCATTTTTACACACCTAGATACATTAATGTATTTTTTATGCATTTGATTATATATTACTTGCATTTGAATTTATCCGTTATGTTCAAAAATGTATAAACTATTTACTATCGGTAGCGGGTATCTCACCGTCAATTTCACTCGACTTTAGCTTTCTTTCTTGTTATATGTAATTTTATATTTCTATGTCATTTTATATACGTCTCCGGTGAGAACCTTGGAGCCGGTGGGAAAGGATTTGAGGTGTTAAGTTTTCCAAAAGACTTACATGCGCCCCGCGCCGACCAGGAAAACGTATATGGCCTTGGCTGGGTGTGAGGCAGTGGAGCGCGGGCGGCGTACGTGCTGTCATCGACGGGCGTGAGCGTGGCGACCTCGCCGGCTATGGCGGCGTCGGCGAACAGGGCGAGTGGCGACACACGGGCGGTTGGAGCTGGCGGCTGGCGGCGACTGTACCTGTGGCGTTGCGGTTGCGCACTGGCCAGTGGCGGCACACGGGCGGTCGACGCTGGCGGCGGCGCACCGGTGATTGGACCTGCGACGTGGCGGCGGCGCATGCGCGACTGGCGGTGGGCGTGGCTGCCTGGGCGTGACAACCTCGGCGGGTGCATTGTTCCCGGCATGCGCAGTGGTCCCGGCGGGCGTAGTGGCTCCTACGGGCGCGGGATTCGAGGCGCGCGGCTGTACCTGCGGGCGTGGCGGCTACGCACTGGTGGGCTCGTCGGCACTGGCACTAGCGTGCACTGCAGACACCGGGCGGATGCGGCGGTCACTGGCGATGGTGGCAACAGACGACCGTCGCGGTGACGGGTGCAAGCGCGGTGGACTGTACGTGGCGGGCGGAGCGGTCAACCCGCAGCGGCGTCGTGGCCATACGGTAGAGAAGGAGGAAAGAAAGATAGACTTACTCCTCATGCCTTGGTTGGGCGAGGCAGCGGCATGCGGGCCGCCGACACGGATACCGGCGGGCGTGCGAGAGTGGCCTGCGCGGCGGGATGCCCTCAGTGGGCGTGGCGGCCTCAGCGGCGTGGCGGCCTGGGCGGTGTGGCGGCCTCAGCGGCGTGGTGGCCTCAGCGGCGTAGCAGCCTCAGTGGGCGTGGCGGCCTCAATATGCAGGCGGCACGGACACTGGCACCGGCTCTGTCGTCGACACAGGCAGAGGGTGACTTTGCGACGGCGACGCGCTGGTGTTTCGTGGCCGGTGTCACTTGTGCAGCGGCGCACGGGCGGTGGATACCAGCGGCGTGGCGGCTGCGCACGTGACGGGTGGGCGGCGCACTGTCGGCACACTCGCGGACGAGTTGCTGGCTGGAGGCGCGGGCGCGGACACTGCCGGGAACACTGACAGGTGGCAGAATTGCGGAGTCGCGGACACTGGCGGCGTTGCACAGATTCCGGTGGCTAATACTTGCGGCAGCGCGGCGGGGCTGTACGCAGCGGGTCGGGCAAATCACGTGGCGGACTGGGTTTTCGCGGCGAGGGCGGCACGTGTGAGCGATCTTCTGCCAGCACGTGCTGCCCTTTTATAGTTCGTTGTAAAAACTTAAAATAACGGGGCCCGCCAAACATAACGGCGCTCTCAAGCTTTTGGTGAGACCGTAGCCGCCGGTTTATCGATAGGGTTAATCGATAGATACTCATGGCTAGAAAATACCTAATTTGAAGACTAGCTTATATACTAAGAGAATCTCTACTTATATACTAGATATAGACATAAGCGGGTGGTATTTAAATTATAATTTATTTATGACAAAAAAATGTTTGTGTGTCCGTGCAACGGGCGTCACATGACATAAACACATACAAACTGAAAATTTTAGCAGTGCACGCAACAAAGAATAAACAACTATACTGACAATTACTCTAGTTGTTGTAGTATAAACACACGTTCTGCGTTTTTGCGTAACCTATAGAAAGTGAACCTAACGTATAAATAACGGTAAGATTAACTCTAGAGTTAGCTAGAAGAGAATAACTTCAGCATGTAGACAAAGCAATGACTAAAAATTGCACAATCAATAAGCTAAAACTTATTATGCAAGCTGGCACTTTAATACCACGAATGATGCCGTATCCAAATTTTTCAATAGTTGCACAGAAGAACCGGGACAGTCAAATACTGTCCACTACTACAAAAAACAACCTCAACGCGGTGCAAATTTCTTTCGTGGGAGTTATAGAGGCAACTTTCGCGAAAATAATAATAACAATAACTATCGCAATAGTTACAATAACTACCAAAATAATAATAATAACAATAATGGAGGAAGAAGCCAAAATGGAGGAAACTATAGAGAAGCGAAGCCACAACAACTCCCAGAGCCATATCAGAGTTACCCAGGATGCATCGGGAAATTAACAAAACCCTTTAAATTCTCAACAGTAAATGATTCAAGAGTTCACACAATTAATCTCAGCCAAAATATATTCGTCTCATTTATCAATGTAACTACAGGAAAATAACGTGTCGCTCTGATAGACACAGGTGCAGATATATCAATCTTAAAAGAAACTTCTGATATCCTTCACGATATCCAAGACAATTATATTATAGATATTGTCTGCGCCAGTGTTTTTTTTTTGTTCCTGATTCCAGTATTCCTAAAGCATAGTATCCAGACAGTAAAACGTTTCGCAGCGACACAAATGTTTTATCTTTTCATGAGTGACCATTGATTTTACTATCTGTTTGGCATTTTTGGCCGGCAAATGATGCGGTCATACATGCTTTTTTACAATATTTTAAAAATGTCAATAAAAAATGAATAAGAAAATAAAAACTACTATTGCTATGGCAGTAATTATTGTCGTAATAGATAAGGAAGATTCTTAACCTAATAAGAAGCGATACAAGTATTGGGTGAGCCCATACCTGCGAGATCATTAAAAGGGCTATATTCTTCCTATGTACGTATTGTTTACATGTTTTTATATCAATAATAAACTCCCTCTCAACTTCTAATATGATGTCCTATCATAATCTAAAATATACTTCCCTTCTTCGCTCAGAATGCGCCTATCTCTGCAATCCAATCTCATCCAACACCATAAAATAAAAGTTATATTTTAAAACTTATTAAACATTTTAATATATATTATCAAATCTAAAAATTAGATGACTACAACTAACTAAATTCAATCCTATTAAATAGTATGTAAACAAAGTAAAAACAAACTGAAAACAATGCAGCCGAAGGCCCCAGCCGCCATGGCTTCTGTAGTAAAATTAAGTTTTGTAAACGTTAGTCTACTATCTTATAATAAAAATATTTCAATAATTTACATTCTTATCATTATTTTTTGTTTGTTTTATAGTTAGTAAGTCTGCAGCAAATTCCTGTGATGTTTTTTGAAAATTTAACGGATTTACGGAGCTGAAGAAGGTAGTCAGAGGGGCAATCAAGGGTCGAGAACAACCCGTTTTATTAAATTTGCCATTCTTTTTCGCAGCCCGCTCGGAAAATACTAAAAAGTGCCACACACTATTCTAGTATATTTGTTTTCGTGTCAGGTTACCGACCTTTAAAACGGCCGCTGACGAACAACCGTTTTCAACTATTTGCCCCTCGCTCTCTCTTACTGCTTGAAGACGGGTTTTTACTGTCTGGATAATATGCTTAATAGGGGAAGTGAATCCTCCCGCCCTCTTGTTCACAAAGGGAGTTTTCCCCTTTAGGAGTACTTGGGCACACCTTTTTTTTCATATACTTTTCTTATTCGAAACCTGTTGAGAACCAACAGGAAGACATTGAAGACTCTAAATATTTTTAAACTGAAAGTAAACCTTGAAGATAGCAAATCACCCGAAAGCATTTTTATCTTGGAGGCAACCACTCACACCATAAAACAACGCACCCTTTAAAACATTGGTCCTCCGTAACCGGATCTTCGAGGGATATTTTTCGGCACCTAGTACATATGACATCTTTCAATAATCCGACTGCCGACAGCCTTATTTTCATTCCATTTTTTGGTTTGGCTGGCAGAAGGATTACATACATATGTACATAACATCCGTAAACGCAGTTACTATCATACGTACATAGATAAGATAGTTACTAAATTCCACAGTCCACATAATTCGTTCCATTCATACATACATTTGTATGTGCATATATTTTTAATACCTATTTAAATAATTCATCATAATAAATGCCATATTCTGCATTGTTTCTTCATTTACAAATACATATGTACATAATTCAACAAGTTCCAAAAATGCAGCGTCCACATAATTCGTTTTTTATACATACATATGTACATGTCGATTTATAAATACATATCTACATCATTAAATTGATTCCTAAATTTCACTTTCTACATTGTTTTGACATTTATAAATACATATACCATACATAAATCAACAGGTGTCCAAACTCTACATATCACATACAAAACACATATATCACAAATTAATTATTTGGCATATGTGCAAATGTACACTTAACATACAAATTAGTGTCTGTCTCCTCTCAGCGATCGATCGAAAGGGTAATAAAAATGCAATTAATGGGTTAGCTGTCAAGATTAGGGTAATAAAAAAGCAATTAATTAGGGCTAGATGTCAACCTGTCAATAGGGAGGGGTAAAGATGCAATTAATTAGGGTCAATGCGACTAAAAGGGTACTTGAGATATCAAGTCTACAAAGGCACCGACAAGGATATGAACACGTGCGTGATCCTGGATCGCAGGTGCACTTTCCCACGACCCTCACTTAAAAAGGGATGGGGAAAGGTGTGTGATCCTGGAGCGCACGTGCACTTTCGCTCATGACCCTCTCTTAAAAAGGGGCGGGGAAAGGACGGTCCGGACCGATCACGTTTGCGTAGCGCACCCGCCCCCGTCACCACACCGCAACGATCCTGAAACGTACGTGGGCGGGGAACGCACGATCATTTCACCTGCATATGAATGAATTTGGCCGACATTTGGATGGGGTGAAAAGGATACATTTGTAACGTACCTCGGCGCCTTTAAAAAGGGACAGTCTATGACATAAGAAGAGTATCGGCGCCCTAAAAAAAGGGACAGTCTATGACTGAAGAAGTCCATCTCCATCCATTTTTTAGGTAAGGATCGTGGGTGAGCGTCCTTCGAAGAAGGAGAAAGTAAGATTTTTCGGGTATGAGAACAATAATACCCGAAAAATCTTACTTTCTCCTTCTTCGAAGGACGCTCACCCACGATCCTTACCTAAAAAAGGGATGGAGATGTAACTAAGGACGCTCACCCATGATCCTCATTTAGAAAAAGCCACGAGGATATCTCAATTAAGGAAAGGGTCAAGCAGACGAAAGGTAATTAGGTCTCATTGAAGAATACCTAAAAACACCATGGGATGAGACGAAAAAAGGCTAGACTTCTAGAGATGAGCCGTCACGCCCCATCCACTCAAAAGTCACAAATTCAAAACAAATAAAGAAAAGTCTGAAAAGTAAAAAGTCTGAAAAATAAATTTACCCTTCCCTTTCCCAATGAAAAAATTGTTTAAATTTTATTTCAAATATTTATTTTATTTTTTTTTTTTCAATAATCAGAAGCGACTTTCTAAATTAACATACATTTTCATCAATTTTATTGATTTTTGCGAACGTACAGTGAAGATATGACATGCACACGTATCAACTCCATTGTTGGTATATTCATTTGCCCAACAACAACTTATAAAATGTTAACCATGTATATTTGTAACCAATGGTGTATCAGCCTTCCTTTTCTGGAAATATTCCAAAGATTCCTCCAGATATTGAACATGTTCAGGGAAAATTTGATCCTTAAACATTTTTATGAAATTATTTATCTGTATAACCAGTTGATGGATTGAGCTGGAGGTTGTGCTCTTGATTTTGTTTCCGATTGCCAGCATTTTTATTAGCTCCGTGAACGTCTGCTTCCAACGAATTTTAATATTTGAATGAACTTATCCTTTGAAGATTGTTAAACGATACGTTGAACTAATCCATTCAATGGTGTGTATTCAACTTGCCGATAATGGATGAGAAAGCAATATACCTTCGTATTCATCTCACTTGCTTGATTTAGCTCTGTAGAAATTTTAACATCAATTGGTCCTGATTTCAGTCTCATTTTGGTATGAGAGATCTACAACAACAATTGGTGCCTTTGCCTTAAAATCCATGGGAGATAGAAGGGCTCGTGGTTCTCGATTGTAGTAGCTCTCTTGAAATTTAGTGTACATATCATACAAGACAGCAAACCGATTTTCAGAATATTTGAGATTTAAGTCCTTATAAGGATAAACTTCTGAATTTAGATATACCTTTGCATTTCTCAAATTGCAAATCGTGGACGTTCTCTTTTAGCCGACAACTTTACATTCCATATATGATGCGTTCCCTGTACTAATGTTGGATTTATATAGCAATCCCAACTCCGGAATGCGAGTGGAAGGGTAGCTTTACTTTTCATAACATTAAACATTTTAATTTTTGCTGTATCACTTGGAACGATGTGAGGAATCTTCCAACTAATGGAATTTATATCAATTTTATTTGCTTTTTCGTCAACATTTTTAACATACATATCATTAGTGTTTTTTGTAAGCAAGAGATTGAGTTTATGTTTACAATATAACACTACTTTCGTATAGTCTTCAGCAAATCCCAACAACATTTTAAAAGGTACAGAAAAGCTGAAATGTCCTCCAGAAGCGATATAATCTCCTTCATTCCACCCAGCGTTGCGGTAAAGAGCTCCTTCCTGTTGACCGACTGAGGGAAAGTTCTTAATAGTTGTTGTAATACCAGTAAACCGTGTCCTATCCACTTCACATCCATTCAACTCATATCTTACTTCATCCAGAAAATAGGCCATGCAATTATTTTTGAGCATGCCATTGACACCACTTGTAGTAGTTTATCCTGAATTCGGATCAATAATTCTCCCAAGCGTTCCTTCAAAGTGGAGAAAACTCGCACACGGAAGGACATACAGGTCCTAGTTTTGAATAGTGATTCTAAGTTCATCGTTTTCTTTGAATGTCGCTTGATAAGGAAAATAAGTGTAATATTCCTTTTTGATAATACTTTCATCATTTATAGGTTTTTCTTGAACATAAAAAATGTCATTCATTTGAATATTGGATTGTTATAAACTCTTTTTAATATTAAATCCCAGTGATTTTAAAATCAATTTATTTTTTAATGTGAGAGCACGACGCTTATGTGAAGATGCTGATGATGATGATGATGATGATGATGTGACGACGGTCACGGCGTGGCTGCCGCCACAACAATGTAAATAATATGTATATAGTAGTTTTAAGTGTAAATAGTAGGTTAAGTTAGGCAGTTAGGGATTAATTTTAAGAATAGGCTAGCCGTCAGAGCTACAAGTGCAAAACGGAATTTGCATGGGCCACCTGCCGCCCAGGAGTAAGAGCGAGACAGAAAGCTCGCCAGGCACAAGAATGTGCGGAATGCGGAACAGCGCGTGCCATCGATCGCGGCAGCGCTGCTGCCAGGAATAGGCAGAATTAGGCCACACAAGAAGTGAATTAAATCACTCGCAATTAGGCCGGCAAAAGTGCAAGTTGAAACCGTAAACTAAACCAAAGTGACGACGACCCCGCAACCACCACCACCGAAACTCAGGACACAGACACAGGACACACCGGACCCCCCATAACGACCAGGAATTGAAGACATCGGCTAAATAAGAATCCTCTGGAATTGCTCGGGTGAGCCAACGCGGCCGGCGCGCCATACATTTGTATTTTTCCTCATATAAAGAATTGGTGTGAGGGAGAGGGGAAAAGGCAGGGGAGAAAACTAGGAATTAAAAGTCAAGAAATATAGCCTAGGAGGAAAAGAATACGCATTAACATAAGAATAAATAAAAGTAACAAAATATGAACCACTAAAAGAATTATAATTTTCTCCTTGGCAACTCAGCCACCCCTGCAACCCCACTGTGCCCCTCCTCGGCCACCGTTGGGCTACCACGGTGCAGCCGACGGGCCGCGGCGGCTCGGGCACGCCGGCGCCGTGGTCATAGGACGGGGTTGTGGGCGCGGGAGCAGGCTGCTGGGTCACCCCGAGCCACAGCTCCAGTCTCTAGGGGAAGGGTCCGGCCGCTGGGAACTCCAGGGCCGGTAGTGGAATCCCGCCCAGCGTGGGCAAATAGGAATCTGGCAGTAAAGTCGGCAAAACCCACCCTTAAAACTCTCTCAAATCTCGGCCTCCTCCATTTCTTGACGTTTCCATTAAATAAATTTAACTGGAAGGGACTCTGGGCCGCTGAGTTTATATCTCGGCCGTAGTGCATCCTTACAGTTTGGCGCCCGTAAACAGGGACCGTCAGGAAATGGGGAGATGTAGGAGCCCTTAATAAGGTGGATTAAAGCCCCACCAGCCGAAAGAGATTTTAGCGGTGCGTTTATGTACATATATATACATACATATATGCACATGCAAACGACCAAAAAACTGCCAGAAAATTCCATTGTTAGCGACGCCCATGCAGCCGTCGTAGAGAAGGGGAAAGAAAAAAAACGCAATAGGAATATTCCATTCAAGTCAAGAAAAATACAGTCTCGGCAAAACAGGCCGCAATTTGGGCGTCATAGTCAATAAGAAGAGTTACAAAATCACTGCCGACGGCGACGTCGGCAGAGCAGAGAAAAAAAAACCGTCGCTGCACGTGCAGATCACGCGATACAGTCATACATACATACAGTCATACATACATATAGACATACATACATATATACGCATATCTGCATACACGAATACTAATTTTCGCTCTTGGTTGCGCCGCCATCAGGGCGGGGACCAACATATATAGTGGCCCTTTCGATTTAGCAAAGACACTCAGAAAATATTCCTCGTCGAATACACATCGTGAAAATTAAAAAGCAGCGAATCCTGACAAATTAATAAAATCCGGCGGGAAATAAAAGCAACAAGTCCTTCGGCTACGAGGATACCCAGATCCTGCGCGCATAAAAATTAACAAATAAATAAATTAAATAAGATCATCGGAAACAAAATCGGTTGAAAGGAAAAATAATAAACAATATGAACAAGAGAAATAATTAACCAACGGCAAATAAATAACAAACGGAACAAAACCCAACAAATAAATCCAAATATAATAATAAATAATAAAATTAAATAAAATAAAACAATTAATCGCATTGGGATCGCGCCGAATTCGAATTTAAAATACCGGCAATCGATAGTCGATAGAAACATCGAATACCAATTATCGATAAAGTACAGAGAGTGACCGGAGGCGGAGAAAACAAAAAATACCACGGGGAGCGACAAACGATAACATACCATCTCACAGGAACGATAACCGAAATAAATTAGAGTGAACCTTAGCAAACAAAATTAGAGTTAACCCAAGTAAACTGGAACCAAATCGAAGTAAACTAAATCAAAGAAAACGAAATATAGGCAAACCAAATAAAACAATTTAAATATAATTAAACGGAAATACAAATAACTTAAATAATATTAAAAACAAGTAAACGAAATAAAATAAATTAATTACAATTAAAATCAAAATAAATAAGTACAAAGAGATATAAACAAATACAAATCAATTAAAAATAAAATAAACAGGACGGGCGATACTAAACAAACAAAGCAAATTAAACAAATAAAATAATAAAATAATAATTAAAACAAAATTTAAATACAAATAAAATAATAATTAAAATAAAAATTAGATACAAATAAATCAAACCAGTTAATACAGGAACGAATAAAATAAACACTACACAAATAAAACTGAATAAACAAATACGAATAGAATAAATAAATACATGGGGATAGAATAAAATACGCCGGTTAACTACAACAAATAAATGAATTAAAACCAGGTCAAATATAATTAAATAAAACCAAATAACATACAATATAAAAAAAAAATAAATAAATAAAAGGGGCAGCGACTGACAAATGAAATACCGCCGAGTAGGACAAGGAGAACCCGAGGATTAAGCAAGGAAAATCACGGAAATTATCAAGGAAAGCCAAGAGGAAAATCAAGGAAGAATCAAGGAAAACCAAGAGGAAAATCACGGAGGAAAACGAGCAAGCGAAAGGAACAAGGGAAAATCACACGAAAATCGAGCAAGGAAAATCAGGAAAAAAATCAGGAAAAGCCGGAAATCAAAGGAAAAATTATAATCAAGGGGAAAAAAAAAACCGGAAGAACAAAAATAATAATAGGAAAACCAAGGAAAAAAGCTGAAATTAATAAAATAAAATTAATTAAATAAATAGAATAAACAAACAAAACAACAAGAACATAAGAGAAGAATAAAATCTGAAATAAATAAACTAAGTCCAAATAAAATAAAATAAATAAAATAAATAAAATAAATAACAGCTAAAATACCCAGAAGAAAACGCGGAAACAAATTGAAGGAAGCAAGTAGGCCATACACATAGTAAATACGGTAGGAATAATCAAGAACGAAATATAAGATAATAAGTCAAGGAAAAACAAATAGATTTAACAAATGGAAACCATGGGCGTAACATGGATAAGCTACCGCAGGAAGCTGGAACTGGAGACCATACTTTTAGAATTCGGCCTGGAACAGGGAGGCACAGTTGAGGAGCAGCGATCACGGCTGATTGCCTTCGCGAGGCAACAGGACCATCCTGAGACAGTCCAAATTCGCCTGGAAGAATTGGAGAAGAACTACGGGAACGCTCCCACCGGGGACGCAAAGCTGCTGTCGCCCATGTACTTGGATTCGGAGGCGAACTCGCCAACGGCGCCACTCACCCTCCTGCTGCCCAGGAGTACCTCTCCCGCCGCAGGGAGACGTCCGTCAACAAAGACTGAGGAGCCACCGCGTGCAACGAGCCACCATGGGGATCCAGGAGCCGCACTACTGGATCGAATGACCAAGTGGGGACTATCATTCGACGGGACGTCGGATACACTCTGCTTTATAGAACATATCGAGGAACGGGCCGACACGAGCCGGATCGATCAGAGGTATCTCGCTCCAGCTTTAATAGTGCTACTGACCGGCCGCGCTGAGAGCTGGTATAGGACAAGTGGACTACGGAACGCCACTTGGACGGAGGTCCGCATTCCGAATTTCTGGATTTCTTCCTGCCACCACGCTACTACCAGCGACTGAAAGACGAGATTAGGACTCATTTTCAGAGGCCCAATGAACCCTTTAAAGACTATCTGGTAGACCTGCGCTTGCAGATGCGCCGGGCCGGATTTACGGTGGAACGAGAGCTGGAGAGGGTCTACGACAACATGTCGCCCGAGTACCAACTATTTATAAGGAGGTAGGATTTTCGCACCCTAGCGGAATTGACTCACTTAGTGGTCGATCATGAGGAGACTCGCCGAAGGAGTGGACGAGCTCAAAACCATCAGGAACCAAATTCACGGGCACCACCCATTTCGCGTACCATCACGGATGCGGACCGCACGGCCCGCAGGCCGCCGACAAACCCCATGCCGGGAAATTTTAGCAGGAACGCGAATACAAGCCGGGCAACAACGCCGGAGCAGGCACCAGTAAACGTGCGGGGGGCATGCAGGAACTGCGGCCAGCCCGGGCATTTTTCGACAGAATGCCAGAACCCAGGGATACTTTTCTGCTGGGAGTGCGGACGACGAGGAGTGCGGACGTTTGGCTGCTGCCGACGACAGGTTTCGGGAAACGGAAACGGGCCTCGAGTGACCGGGAATCACCCGAGGAACCCGGCGAACCCGAACAACTAGAGGAGAGGACTCTCCATCAACGCCAGGGACGCATCCGAGCCATCATCACGATGGGAGGGCGAAGATTCGTGGCCACCCTGGACACGGGAGCTACACATAGCTTCATTAGCGAGGAACTGGCAAAGGAACTGGGAAACGCAAGGAACACAAGAGACGTACGGACGCTGGTCAAGCTCGCCGATGGGACATGCCGGGAGCTGACAAGGGCACTAGCAGCCAACATACATTGTGGGAATCGCAGTGCACCGACCATCCTACTGGTCATGGCAGACGCGCTGGACGATGTACTACTAGGAATGGATTTCCTATGTGGAATTGGAGCCACCATTCAGTGCGGGGGACAGACCCTCGCCCTGATGCCAGATGAACATACGAAGCCACCATGGGCACGGACTCAGGGGACAAGGGACGTAGAACAACGCGAAATACAGCAAGGAACACGGGAGGATCAACTCCACACAGGACAGCGGGGAGAATCACGAGGAGACGAGATGCAAGGCGACATACAAGTAGGAAGACAACAAGGAGGATCACAGGACGATGCTTCGCGACCAGGACGAACCCCCAGGAAAGCCCTTAGCATGCCACCAGGAGTTCGTCAAGGAGTCAGACTCCCAGGGAAGCCACGAGCGGGCCACCAGGAGCCGGATCCCAGGGAAGCCCTTAGCATGCCACCAGGAACCGGACTCCCAGGGAAGTCACAAGCGGGCCACCAGGAGTCAGACACACTCGGGCCTTCTGCGGAACGACGAGGAGTGTCGGAGAGGAAACATGAGGGAAACAGATCGGAGGAAATGCATCAAGGATTTGGCACGGTTACCCAGGAGGGGCCGATCGCCAGACAAGAACCAGTACCCAAGCCACGTACTGTACGAAGACGACCACCGACCCCCGCCCCGCGAGCAATAAATAGAGATTCATGTACGGGAACAGCCCGAGAGATAGAAGCGCCATCAACCAGTCGGCCAAACAGTTGGAGCCATGTTTTGCCTGTGGCTTACGCCAACGCCGCGCAGCGAAACCCTTTTCGCACCTCCAAGAAGCGTGTCCGCTTCCAGGATCACGCCGAGGAAACGCCGGAGCAAAACGCGCCCCTCTGCGGCACGGTCGACTCCGTGAGGCATACGCCCGAAGAACCGGATCAGCCGGAATCGGGACAAGGATACCCAGAGCCCTGGGTGAA
>VNJN01004695.1:0-15593 GCA_008042485.1 Drosophila mayri | reverse complement strand
AAAAAGCCAGAAATATAAGATAAAAGCACTCAAGATCTGTTGGAAATGTGTGACAAAAACGTGGAACATGTCGCTGAACCAGCAACACGAATACCTTCACAAGAGTGCCAACAAATACAAGGACTTGGAACAAGAACAACCATACCTACCGACCACCGCCGAAGTGAGCTTTAAATTCACTTAATTATGGAACACACACGAAGTGCATGCCAACAACAAACTGGGCTAAAAGGAAAAAGGCCAGGCACAAAATGCGATTCATTTCGTTTCGTTTTCGATGCGATTCGATTCCGGAGACAATGCGAGTGTCCTCGCAAATCATAAATAAAAAAGAGGGGGCCAGTACAGAAAGAGAGGGCATCACTCCAACCGAGACGAGATGGAGGAGACTGCGACTAAGCCCTCATCTCATCACCTGCCCCAGGTAATTGCAAATCCCAGAGATCTAGGCCACAGTGGGTATTCGTAAAAAGAGCTTGTAAAACCCTTAAACCCTTAAAATAGACTCGAAAACGTAGCTAAATTCAGGGTAAGTTTGTTTTGTAAATATTTCAAAAATATTAATTAAAATTTAATAATAAACCATTTATTTTAAACTGAAATGAAGTCCTATATTCATTTAATTTTAAATCCAATTCGTTGGCTATTTGGTAAGTATTATTATTCCTCTTATTTTTATCCCTCTTAGCCCACTGTAGCCCCGCTCATTGTGTGCACAATTTCGGCATCTCCAAAGCCTCCTCTGTGGCAAACCGACTCGACCAACTGCAGATCGGTTGCATGAATAACAGAAATTCATCAATAAAACATGTGCAGATCGGCGGCGAATGTGTCCAAGTGGCTACTGGCTACTGGCTACTGGCTACCATGATTGTTGTTATTTTGTTGTTGCTGCTGCAACTCTCACGGCACACGTTCGAATGTCAGTCCTGGCCAAAAGAGAGAAATCTGGTAGTTGCTGGTACACTGAGGAAAATCCGCTAAGCTTAAAATGGTAAGCAGCTCAACAATAATAAAAAAAATATAAACGAAAATATTCTTCGGAATGAAGAATGGTTTCAGATTATAAAATATAAATCCAAAATTCTAGCAAGTAACTACCATATATTTTCAAAAGTCCTGTCTAACTCACTCGTGATTATATGAAATATTAGATTAAAATACAACATATATATAAATTATATAATATATAATATATACTCTTTCTCTCACTGCAACACCCTCTCGAGAGGTGTTGTTGTGCTGTTGCTGTTGTCATATCGTATCAGTTTTTGGCTTTCGTCAAACCACTTGGAAATGCAAGCCCCTTGGATCCCGTGGATCCCCGATTCGGAATTTTCAATCAGTTCCAATTGTTGCGCGCCGCTGACAAAGTTTAACCAGGCAGGAGGAGGCCAACCGGAGGTGATCCCAAACAGATCCCAAGGAGAGAAGGCTGGAACACTGAGTGGCAAAATGCGTTGGACCCCCGGGCAAGTTAGCGCTTTAGCTTGATTTCGCCCCCCCTTTCCAGCGATCGATGTATGGCAAAATTTAGTTGCGAACAGATAGATTATCCCGGGGTCTTTGTCTTCCAGCCGGCAGCAGTGGCGGCGGCATGATCTACTGGCATATCAATGAGCGGGCGGCGGCGGAGTGGGATGCCTTGGCTTGGCTGGATGCCACTCGGATCGACTGATCCATGCCGCCTTTTAAGCTGATTGGAGATGGTAGCTGGTAGTAGCTGCTAGCTGGGAGTGTTTTTAGTCGGTGATTGATATGCGCCCGCTGCTCCTCCTCGAGGAATGCGATGCCGACAAAAGTTACAGCCCGACTGACAAATGCGACATGCGGCGGGGATCACAGGTGTGAGCGTGTCACGATAGCTTAATAGAAATACCTGAGATGGGCCACTAGGACCCGAGAAGGTGATACTTTCATCCTAATTAAGGTTTAAAGTAATTCAAAGGCAAGCAAATATCTTTGATGGGAAGGAAAAAGTGATTAATTATAATGAATTAATTAAAAACCTTTTTTTTATACCATAGAAAATATATTAAATATAGATTAAAAATGATTTAGAAATTTATTTGAAGCCTTAACTATACATTATAACCTTTTATATCTTCTATATCTTTCCCGCTGTCATCTCTAAATAGGATTAAATACAGCTCCACAGCTGAAGACTTGCCCAGTTGGCTAACAAGGCAAATAAATGGAGGAGAAATGAATTAATAATCGTAAATATCAAGCGCAAAGTGTCGCGCTAAGGCACGTGGAGCAGAAAAAGAGATAGCCAGGAGGAGATGCCTAGGAGGCGATGCTCTGCAATCTAAGATCTTCTCCCGATTGTAACTGTTATTCCAACGGATGACAGTGGTATTCGGGGCCATTCTGGAGCAACAGCACAACACACAGAGCAATTTTAACAAGATCATAAATGTGCAACGCATTGGATACTCTCTGATCTTGCCGAGATCGAGATCCAATCTCCCAAACTGTGTGGCAAGAACCACCTGGTTTTTTTTCAATTCCTAATTTGCAAACTGAGGCACACAAAGGAGTAGAAGGTGGACAGTGGCAGCAACCATCAGAGGCAATCAATTAAATTTAATTATGACACCAATTATGGGCTGATTGTCGTCAGGTAACAGGTAACAACAACCGGTTGCAGACACACTTTTGCTGGCTGGCCACTTTAATAATAGAATCATTACGCAGACTCTGCGATCGAGTTTCGCGGAACGCCTTTGTGGGCAGTCCTGGAAATGGCTGTCCTGGTATGGCGATAGGCAAATACTTGGGGACACCCTTCGCCGGAGGTCCGAGATCTGCACGCTTTTACGGGGAATCACACAGAGCGATGATTATCATCTGCATAAGGTGTGCCTCAATTTAATGTTGCCTGGGGACTGGAAAATTGTTTAACAACTCAATGAGTTTGGTGGCGATGACCAAGAAAGGTTTGCTCACTAAATGCTTGAATAGAAATCAATGGGGATTTTTTTTATGTATTTCGTTGAAGAAGCTAATAGAGTTGAAGCTTGTGGTTGAGTAATTATACCAGATTTGGTCGTCTTTAAAGGGGTGAAATGGAATAATTAAAGGATAGCAGAGGAAGGCAATTAAGTAGGTTTTCTTTAGGCATATCTTCCTTATCTATAATTTTTATAATTTTTATAAAATAGAGTAATTTTCTGAGCAACTTGGAGGAAGAACGGCAGCTGAAAGTCTTTTAAAAATATTATTTCAAAGAATGTTTTCTCTTATTTTATTCTTCCTTAAAGTTACAGCTTCCCAGACCTATGCTTTTTATTTCCTCTCAAAGGATTTCTCAGACCCAAAACAATTTGTTTTGCATTTTTGGTTTTTGTCTAATTTCCTTCACTCAAAATAATATTTCCGAAGCCAATTAGGAAGGACACACGCCGACCTAAGGAGGCGGGGGAGGCGTGGCAGCCGCAAGGATGTGCATACAATTAACATAATTCGCCTGACACGCGACAGTCCTTGGGGTTGCTCTTTCCTGGGTCTCGTTCTGCCTGGGGGGAGTGTCGGATTGCCGCGAACTCGTCTCAATTTACAATTTATGAAAATAGAATTTGCCGCTGCCATTTTGATGAATTTTTGTTGACTCTCCCAGCTGCAGCAGCAGCTTCTGTTTCAGTTTCAGATCCTGAAAGGACTGCCCTTTCCTCCCTCCCTCCGTTCCTTCATTCGAGGTGCTCTTTGCATGTCTGCCGCATCGTGTTTTATATTGCAGTTGATAATAATGCCAATAAATCAACGATACGCATGCACAAGCCGCAGAGCAGAGGCTGGCAGAAATAAAAAGCCAGCGACGATGATGAAAAGCAGCTTAAAATGTCATCTTTTGTGTGTGTGGCTGGAGCAACAGGACGTGGTACTGGCCAGGAGGATAGGGGTCGGGTCCTGGACATGGTTATAAGGGGAGTCTATGAACTATGTCTACTTACCGATCAATAATGACGGGGTCCGATGGCGTCTCGTTGCGGTTACCACAGCTCTTCTTATCACAGCAGCGGCTGAAAAAAAGCAAAAGGATTTTTCATGGATTGATATATTAAAGTAGGGATTTAATTAATAGAATTATAAAAATTATAAAATAAATAGAAATTTATTTGCTTTATATATTTTTGCAGACAACAGTGCGTATACTTAATGGAGGAAACTTTTATGTTACCTGCAACTTTGTCTGCTTAAAAAAGTAATTTAAAGTTTTTCTTTTTGTCTAAATTTTGTGTTGGATAACACATCAATTAATGTTATCTATAAGTTTCCAAATAATTAATTAGTTTAGAAAATAAACCCTGTCTTTAAAAGACTATCTTGAACTAACTCCCTTTCTTTAAGACCTTAAAGAGTTAACGTTTCAACTCTTTTACTTCTTCAAGGCCTTAAATTTAAACACTTTTTTATAGTCTCTTCAAAAAGTATGTTAGAAGTGCTTCTATTTTTTGGGGGTCAGACATTTGTCATTGCTCCGCCGCCGACATAGCCGCACTTATCCGTTATCTGCATCTATATATGCGAGCCACATACATATATCTATATCGAGATCAATGGCTGCGTAATTCCACAACTGCACAGCCCCGGGGCTGGCTCTAAAAAAAAAAGAAAATAAATAAATACAGGAAGAGGGGAGAGGGAGAGGGGAGGCTGGCTGGCTGGCGCTGAGGGTCATCCGTGGGGGTGGTATTTTTGGCTTGGACCCGGCTTTCGGCCGTATAACATAAACATGGATGACTGAAATGGGCGCAAAGCCAAAGCCAAAGCGATAAAGAAGACGCCACCCTGATAGAGCTCTCTCGCTCTCGCAAGGACTCGTCCTTCCAGGGGGAGGCTGCAACCCCCGCTTGGGTGTACGTGTGTGCGTTGTCCCCTTGTTTTTGATAATGCTACGCAAACATAAAAACTGGGTGCCAATCCGAAATAATAAAAGATGGCCGGCCAGCAGCAAGAGCAGGTCCTTGAAAGGGGGGTGGAAAGGGGGCGGTTGGCGCCGGCAAAAGCTGTGTAATTTTTTCGTTGTTGTTGGTGCTTTCTCTGGGCTGCTTTTTTTGCGCCGTTTTTATTTTCTACGCAACCTTCAACTGTCAGAAAGCTGCTAGAAGGGTGAACAGCAGTGGCAGTCAAGGCAGAGGCAGAAGCAGCCCAAGTGTCCTGCGGGGGTGTCCTGGGGAGGCTGGCAGTCAACCATTTATACGTTTCAGCTCGCGTGCGTTTGAGCGTGAAAATAAAACGAAGGACACTCTCTGGCAAAAGCCGGACGGAGCTTAAAAATCAACAAAATTAAAGCGCAAGAAAACCCAGGGAAAATCACGGGAAAACGGCCCAAAAGCAAAAAACAAAGCAAATGAGAACTCAGGTCTCTATAATTTGAGTGGCTATGAAAAGGAATGGTTCTGGTGCTGAAAAAACAAAAAGCAAGGCAAGCAAGGGAGGGGAAAACTTAAAGGAAGCTGCTCTTGGGAACTGTCTGCCGCCGAATGCCCGCGGGACTTGAGAGATTTCGATTCGCAAATCAGTTAAAGAAAGGTGTGGATTGCTTTACAGGCAGAGAGTAAGGGTAATAAAAGTATAGGAGTATTATTGATAAGGACATAAAGGAATAGGACTCACCTGCACATCACCTCGTGCGTGAGTAGGACGCGACACATCTCCGGGTTCTTGTCCTGACCCTCGTATATGATGGCCTGCAAGAGATCATAAAAGGCGTATTAGGTATTATATTTTTATAAATTTGGGAGTTAACGAAGGGGTGCTTCAGTAGGATTACTGACTTACTTAAAAATTAACTTAAATAAATCAAGTAGTTTGTGGGAATACATGAGGTGTTCTTTTTACTTAGGCTTAGGTAATGGGTTTATTTTATAGATTTCTAAGGGTTCTGAGGCTTTTGATTTAAGTTTTTCTAGCTTAGATATCTTTATTAAATATTAAGTTAAGTAAACTTAATAGATTTATGCATTGTTACTTTCTTGGAATGACATTATCTGCAAAACATACTAGAATAAACATTGTTTATTTCTAGAAACCATAAAAGTGCCGCAATTTTAATAATTTAAATCAAAAGAACCCTAAAATATTTCATAAATTTTTGATTCTAAATATTTTAAATGAAATAAATTTAATAAATATCAGCAAAATCCTGGTTATTTCCAGCTTATTTCCTATTGATATATTAACCGGAAATAGACCCCTGCCCCCACCAGTGACCCCGCTATTAACCCACTGCCATTGACACCCTCCTTAAGCTCCCCAACTTCCGCACCTTTGATCCCTCCCCTGCCCCCTCCAGTATCAACTATCATTTTTGGCCCAAAGACAAACACACATAAATGCTAATTACAGGACACCAAAAACTCGGTCCTCCGGCAAATCGACATATGGGACCCAGTGCAAATATTGACAGTGTCCACAATTTTTACCTCCGCATGAATAATATTCGAGGGGCGTACTGGGCCACAAGAGTAGTCGCTAGTATTTGAATTTGTATTTATATTTCTGTTTTGTTGTGTGTGTGTTTGCCCAGTGAAAACGCCACTCGAACGAACAGTGTTTGTTTGCTTTGTGCGGTGGAAGTGAAGTGAGGCGTGTGGCGGGCTGGAAATCGTGCCATGTGGAAGCTACCGGCGACCGCAAGTGCAGCGTTAGACAATCTGCTGCAATTTCCGGGCAACAAAAACCTCTCGAACTTGCCAAACTCTCGAGGAGAATAGATAAACAAATGGTTGCCCAGGTGGTGGGTGGCACACAAAAAGGCGCATAGTTCTCTAATTTAAAAATGATTAAAGCGGGTGTCCTGCCCTCCCTCGCTCGCTCTTTCGCTTGCTGTGTGTTCTTCCCCCTGTTAACCGTAATCCAACACTCATCCGGCGAATTAGCTTGGCAAAAACACGGCATATGCGAAGGACACCCAGGACTTCGGGGGGTGAGAGGATCATTCATCAACTGACGGCAAGAGATACACGCAAAAGTAATAACAATAACCGAGTGAGGAGGTAGCAAACCTGAGCTGTGTTCGGGTTCATCCACCAAAATGTAAAAACAAAAAGCAAAAAAACCAGCAGCAAGGACGTCAAGGACGAGTGCTCCGCCATACATATGTGCATTTCCTCGCACAGAAGCTGTGCCCAACCAGATAGATAATCAGAAATTAATTTTAATGCAACCAGCAGGAGCAGAGGCATCAGTACTTCAGAATCCTACCCTTCAGATATAAATATGTATCACCCCAGACCACCCGTTGTCTTTGGCATTAGCTGGGCACATGTAAAATTATGATCATCCCTTATTATCCCGTTTGTCAGGTTAATAATTCCCCCCAAGCCGTGGCCGTAACCTGTAAAGGATCAGACTCAGGGACTCGGCTCTCGATAGCCCCGGCTCAGTGTCCAATATGTGTGCGGAATATCCTGGGCATTACGGCTCGAACTTGTCCCGGACGGAGTGCAGCTAATTATAGGCCGGAGAAGGACACGGGACAAGGATGGAAAGTCCCTTTTATCCCCTTCCGGGGTAATGGATTTTCAATGTTTTTTGTTTTGGCACAGGACATAAAGTTTTTTGTGGGACAACTTGTACTTGTCACCTGTTTATTTTTGAATTTGACCAAAAAGGAATGGGTTCTTTATAGTTTGGGAAATATATAGAAAAAAATATATATAAAAGCAGCCCAATTAACATAAAAAAAAACAGAAATGTGACCTCCTTTGAAAGCTACATAAATAATAAGTCCACTTATCTTTACAAATAGAAATAAACCAACTAAAGCCCCAACTACAAAAAGGATCTCTTAACCTAAAGAGGGTCAAAACACCAGAAATCATCATCCATCATCCTTGCTGCTGGCTGAGGGATGCAGAAACAAACAATTAGTTTGTAGTCTCTAGCCAACCGTTTTTGTGGCCAAAAGCCAGGAGGAGGATTTCGGGAGTCAGGAGTTGGTAGCTGGAAATCCGAGGCTAAATGGCTCTCCTAATAAAAAAACCGGCAAACTAAACGAAAGCCACTAAAACTGGAGTAAAAGCGTTTAAACTACGATTTATCAACAGGACAAAGAACAGGAGTCGGCAGGAGTTGGAGCTGAAACAGGACGAACAAAAAACGAGCAGAAAAAAGCGAGTGATGAAGTGATGACAGGACCGGCAGTCTGGGGATGAGGAAAAGCGGGTCCAAACAGGATGAGCCGAGGCGGCTTTTAAATTTTAAACGATTTTTCATCAAACTTTACCGAAGAGCCAACGATTTTTTTGCAGCATTTTTGCAAATTGTTATTATCGCTTTTGGAATAAAATGAATCGACACTTGCTGCATTATTCAAGCACTTGAATGTCGAGAGTTGCATGCTTCATGTTGCATGCTGCCTGCTGCCTGCTGCATATTTAACGTGCCAAATAAAAATCTCGCCAAACAAGATAAATTATCGGCTCACAAAAGGGCCACAGCGACTGCGAAAAAATGTTTGTGAAAGGCCAAACAATAAAACAAAAAATAAACTGAATAAAAAAGAGAGGGTAGCTCTTAATTTATTAAAGCTTCATTTATCAGGACAACGCATAAATTGCCCACGGAAAAAAAGAAACGTTGCTGCAAGGACCCTTCATCCTGTATATATGCATTTTGTGTTTGCACCTTTCCTAAAGGGGAAGAACAGCGGCGTTTTTTCGGTCCCTTCTCATACATTTGCATAACATTAGGTGCTGGATAAGAATGTCACATCATGTGAAAGTGTTACTTAAAACAAAGTAAGCAAATATACTTTAATGCCCCTAATTGTGAATTTTTAATATTTATCCTTGCTTCGGGGTAACTTTATATTCATTAAATTTGTTTATTTTTAATAATACTAATTTTCCAAACGCTGAACATCACAAAAATGTTAAAAATTAACGTTTATTTAACTTTCTATCAAAAATGGATTGGTAGCTTAATGTCACTTCCGCTTTTCCCAACTTCCGTTCATCTACAGGGTGCCTCTGGCATACCTTTGCAGAAAACCTCGGGGTCCCCTATGGGAGCCGCAAGAATTTCAAAGGTGCATCCGCCGCATGCATTACACATTTCGCATAATGAGGCCGATATGCCAGATTTCATATATAATATTTTTTTCACGCCTGCTTATATGGCCATTTCCCCCGCCCACTCTCCCATCTCCCTTTCGACCGCAGAAATGCACTTGCCGTGAAAGCTTTTTAATCGCATTGCGAGAGACAGAGAAGGGTAGACGGGGAAAACCTGTCAGCAGAGAGAATGAGAGTGAGGCAGACAGACAGATACGGCAGGAAAATGGCTCCACACACACCGCACACACATGCAAGAGAGATGCAAATGGGGAGATTTCGCGCAATCTGTTGAATTTATTGAGCGGCTGGCTGGCTGGCTGGGAACAGCAATAATAATACTTTGCCATTAAGCGAGCGTGCACAATTTGTTAATAATCGAAAATGATTCTGTTGCTCTCGGCTTTTTAAGTGTTGACATACAAATTAATTTTATCGCTTAATTAAGGGGCGCAGACAAGTGTGCGAGCGGGATTTAATGATGCGTTTCTCTGGTTTATTTTCTTCTTTAATGGCTAGTTTGAAGCTTAATAATATTTTTATTTTTTTAGAACCTACAGAATGTATCCTTGGCTTTTCCTCCATTTTTATTTTCAAAAATTGATCTGCATTTTCCCTTCATTAATTGCCTTGCATTTTTTTGGGTTCTTTTTAAGCCGGCATGCGTCCATCCTGCTTATCTCAATGCATTAATCTCGTCCTGCACACAGGACCTCTCCCTTTATCACTGCGCTATCGCCATCTCAGTTTTTCGAGTTTAGAATTTCGCTGCGCTTTTATGTGCGTGTAAATCGCGATAAGCGCAATTTTGGCAACAAACACACAGAAAAGCGGAGGGAAAAGGATTTTCCTATTGTTTTATGCTGGACCCGTGTCCTGATGATGAAAATGAAATATGATCGCCGAAATGAGGCGATTTTCCGTGGTGGCATCGTTAGCTCAAATTGCAGTTGCGCTGCCGTAGAGCCGTGCCGCCTCCCGTTCGAACTGTAATTCGTCGTTATCTGATCGAATGTAATTATGATTATGACCATGATTTGCTGCATTTGCCTGCCCAATGGCCCACCGGAAAAGGGGTTGCAAGGGTTGAAGCTGGGCGATGGGATGGAAGGATGTGGCCACGTGGATGACAGTTGACAATTGTCCTGCCTGCGCGTCCTGCCTTTTACGATTGCCTCTGCCGCCTGAGACGATTCCGCTTCGTCCTGCCACAGTTTCGGGTTGCTCCTTAAATAAAATTCAGCTCCCACCTCATGAGATAACACTCGCTTATCCCCGCCTTACCTGTTACGCAATCCGATAACAAAGGCGACACGCGACAAACGAAATGTAAAATTCAAAAAAACAACAGCTACAAAAAATAAAGCGGAAGCCAAACCCACCTAATCCGATCAAATGATTGTTCTTTTCCCAGCTTGCGACACTTTCCACTGGGAGAGTCTGATGTGAGTTTTCCCCCTGGACTTAGGGGTAGGTCCTTCAGAAACGCAACACAAGTCAAGCGGAAGTGGGCAATACCAAAAGGAAGCGAAGGAGTGATATTGTGTCTGCTTTTGGATTCATATTATTATTTTACATCATCTGTATTATTTTCTATGATTTAAAATGAAAACTATTAATGGTTGGGTAAAATAATAAAACAATGATGTCATGCCAAAAAAATAGCTAGGGCAATGCTGAAAAAAAACTATTTAGATTTCAGCTCACTTGAGTTATCAACAAACCCATAAATCATGTATAAGATAAAGAAATATCCGGCAGTTATCTGGATTTTTAATTTTTATAATTCACAAAACACTGAAATGATTCAAAATTTATATATTTCTTGAGAATTAGGAAATACTAGTAAATATTTACTGCTCACAAAATAATCAGCAAGAAAACATTTAAGTTTTATAATCACTCATTTGGGGGCCATTAGTAAAAACCCGGAAATTAAAACTTTTCCTAAAAAAGCAATTAAGTTTTTTAAAATTTAATTATACTTCATATTTGATAGCTCTTTAAATGATAAGCTTTATTTAATACATAAGGGTGCCTTTAACGTTGGTTTCTTATCAAAACAGAGTATTGAGACTTGAGTTGGTAAAACCATTCGTACGTTGTATTATTTTTATTAATTCTTTCTTTTATGTTTTTTTTTTTTGTCAAATTCAATTGACGGCAAAAGGGGGAAATATTTTTGCGATTAAATAGCATTGCGCACAAATGGATTTCTCACAGGGTGGAAGGGGGAGGCTGCTGTCGATAATTTGTGGACAAATTTATTGTGAGCTCGTTTCTGATTCCGAGCGAACGGGCTAAATGGGCAAGAAACGCCCACAAAAAGTCGGAGAGAAATTGGAGAAATAGAGAAATCGAAGCGAACGAGGGGGTTAATGGCAAAGACACACACACACACAGACGCAAGTCGGCGTCTATAAAAATTTGTCACTCGAGAAATTAATTGCCCTTGAAAGGGAAAAAGGCAAAAGGGCGGCAGGCGGACGGGCATTAGGCCCACAAAAGTGGACATATGGTGCACTGTGTGGATATCGAAGGACTCCCAATAGCCGCAGGACTTGCACGCACCCACAACAAAGCGCATTAACAATGTTCGATCCCCGTGCGATTCTCCCAATTCTCTCGCTTCTCTCGTTAGCTTCGGTCACACCCCTTTGCCACTTTGTCGGAAGGAAAGGGGGGGCCAAAGGCTATGGAGAAGTCCTTCGAATAAACTAAGCGACTGACGACTCAATTTATTGGCCAAAGGACACACCAGGACACACTTAATTAGCCGTGACAATCAATTTCGAATGCAACTTATGCTCGAATCAGCAAAACAAACATGGGAAAAATGCAGGGAAACGCGGCCAAGTGGAAGGAATTAGTTTTTCATAGACTGGTTAACTTTTCCCCTTTTAATTTTTGGACAACAGGAAGTTCTTCTTCATTTACTTAAGTGGGAATCGTTTGGAAGTTTATTAAATAATCTTAAAGTTTACTATATATATTAAACATATCCCCTAAACTATATTTTTTCTCAACTCACCTGTTTAGTCACCGAATCGATGAGTCGCACGAATATATCCTGCTCCTGGCGGGCTCCTATAAAAAACACAAGAAATATAAATATAAAATTATAGTTTTCAACTCAAAGAGACCTTCCCCCACTCACCATTGGCGTAGAGCAACTGCAGCCGGTACTGGATGCCATTGTTCGTCTTGGTAGCATCCGACTCCGAGTCCTTCTCAATGAACCCAATGAAGGCCGTGCGCTCGATCTCGATGGGCTGCCCGGCTCGATCGTATAGGGCGATCACAAAGTGGAAGAAGTTCGACTTGCGCAAATTGCTGGGCGGCTGCTTCTCAAAGTGGGCGCGGCCGATGCCCAGACTGCAATGGGAAAAAGAGCAAAACCAGGACGAAAATTAGTAAAAACATATAGTGGGAGGACGACAACGGTAATTATGCCATTAGCTGGGTAAACATAGAGCAGGCCTAAAGAGGCTCTAATTGGCTCTGGAGGACGGCGAGAGATACTCCGGTTTAGTGGCCGGAATTAGGGACAACTCAATTACGGTGGAGAGTGACATTCAAGCAGCAGCACCAGCAGGAGCAGGACTACATACAGTGACAACTATCATTAAAAGCGCATAAGCAACTTCAACGTGACACAATAATCCTGATGTATGACAGTCCCTTCCCCGCCTACACTTGAAATATTTTATATGCGCTTGTTACAATATATATGTGGGCCAGCGAGCAGACACACAAACTCTGACGGCAATTATCCTAAGGACACGTGGACACTGAGCCGCAGACGGTGGAATAAAGGCTTGTCCTTGTCCTGGCCATATGCTAAATGTCGGACTGACCCCATCCTTTTGGCCCTGTCAGCGGACAATTACCGGACAATGTCGAGCAGCAGGACTAAGGTAGGGTCCTGCACCTTGGCTAACCTCCTTCTCCTTCTCCTCGTCCTCTTCCTCCCCTTCCCCTTGCTGCATAACGAACAATTTAATTTAGAAAATGCTGATTTTATCAGATTTTTTGTATTTGCGTTACTCGCATTTCCTGCACTATTTATGAGTGTTTGTGCTTCGCCTGTTTGTCTAGGCAATGTCAAGGAGCATGTCCTGGCCCACTGGCTCGGGGGTCCTGCAATTATATACACATTTGCCAAAGGATAATGTCAGCCATCAGCTAATGACAGGGGACTCTGCCATTCCCCCAAACGAATTGTGCAATCGAATTTGAGGGAATATATATGCGTCCTAGTTATTAAATAAGTAGTTGGATATCCCCATGGACTCGAAGGACAATTCTATCTGCGTTTTTCTGTTTGGATTTAGCTTTGGCTGTGGCTTGGCCTTTGTAGTTTTCAATAGTTTTGATTGCCTTTCAACTTTGATGGTTGCTTTTCATGATTCGTGGAATGACAATTGGTTTAAATGGTAATTAAGTCACAAATAGTTATCTTTCTGGGTATATATATATATTTAGAAGCAGTAAGAAAGACAAACAAGGCTTTAAAATATTAATAAACGTAACTAAATTATTCTTGGAAGCTTTAAATATTATTATTCAGCTCAAAACACAAATTAAAAGCGTAAGTATTAATAATTTTGTTTAATAAATGGATAAAATACAATTAAGTTACCCAAAGGTCATTAAACCATTTAATTTCAAATAAAGTAATTTCGTATAATCTGTTCCTTGGATATAATGCCTTTTGACAGACACCGAGTGATTTAGAATATGAGTTTCCCAGCGAAATAAAAGACATTTCGCGGTGCTAAAGTTGATTCACCCACAAGCCGATATCAAATTAAGAGGACAGTCAGCTTTTTCGAGGGGGAAATGCGATTTCCACTGCCAAACGGAGGTACGAGTGTGGAGGATGGGAGGTGGATGGTGGAGCTTTCCGACATATAAATGCCAGACATGTTACATTCTGGTGAAAGGTTATTGTTATGGCCACGGAGTGAGTTCGGAAAGTGAGCAGCAAAATAATGCCGAGTACATCCTGGCAAATAAAAAACTTGCCTGAACACTCCTCCCGAACACCCGGCGCCCACCTAAGCACCCCTCGCTTTTCCTGGATCGCTTTCTTTTCTCTTTTTTGTTGACTTTTCAACTCGACCGGATGGAAAATCGTTTGGCGGCAGTTTGCCAGCTCACTTTGTTTGCACTTGCCGCCAATTTGCGAGAGAGGAGCAGCTAACATGGAAAAAAAGAACGTGGGGAACATTTTTGTGGCCGTTTTGCTGTTGATTTTATTATGCCAACATTTAATTGTCGCAAATCGATGCCCAGGTGGCCAACCGGGGAAAAGGCGGGGGATGAGCCAGAGTCCGGAGTCCAGAGAGGTGGTGCCTCTATTCGTGGTCACGTTTTGTCTATTTCTGCACATGAAAAGCTGCTTTCCACACATGGGAGAGGACTCGTGGTGAGTCCTTTAAAAAGGCAACTTTATTTCCGGCCATATTCTGACTCGACTCTGGCTGCTGTCCATTGTTTAAGGACACTTTACGGCCAACTTGTACTTGGACTTTGAGAGCTCGTTCCGTGGGCAATCTTTGTTGAAATAAATTTCGGAATATTCCCTTGATTTATGAGCGGCGACAAGAAGTACAACACAATTGTGTGTGCTGAGTGTGCTGTGTGTGTGTGCTACATGCACTTTGTTTTACAGTGCAACACATTGTGGCTGTTCCAGTTAGATGTACAGATAAGTGTTTAAATAAATGGCTGGCCACAGAACATATTGAACAATTATCGGCCACGGAGGAGATTTATTTGTCGCAAAACTTCCATTCACAAGAGAAGAAAAAATGTAAAATTTTTGGATTTTCCAAAGTGTAATCGCAAAAGTTTTGAATTAGGGAAAGAGAGAGGAGGGGACTAAGTCGCTCTGGGGATTTATGGGTATTGTAAGGGATTATTAATTGAGTAAATGCAATTATTATAAAGTTGTTTGGCTTTTAAAGGCCTTGTAGTTCGTAAATAAACAAAAGGATAATGCAGGAGGCATGAGTACAATATGAGAAAGATATAGATTTGATTTAGATCTAAAAATGTAATTTAATAATGAAAATGTAAACGGAAAGTATAAACTCGTGTTTGTTAAAAACATGATTCCTATTGTAACAGACACTTTTGGTTACTTTTGGAGTAGCCTTTTTAATATGACGATTATTTTTCTATATTTTAATAATATTTTATATATATTGTTGTAATGTTTTAGTTTATTTTAAATCACTTTAGGTTTTACCTATTGTCAAGAATGTTTCTGCTAAAATGGAGATTTTTAAACACATTTCAAAATGACTATAAATACGTATTTACATTCCTTAATTGAATTTCTATTCTCTATTATTGTTATTTTACTCTCCACCACTGAATATTATTTATTTTATTAATTATAACTTTTACTAGCACATTTTTTAAGAAATGTTCTCTAATTAACCCCGAAATTCTTTAAGCTTTTCCCCTCATTTCTTTACCTTGATTCACAGCGCATTGTCTTAGAGCCTAAGTTCTGAT
>VNJN01004679.1:0-22409 GCA_008042485.1 Drosophila mayri | reverse complement strand
ATTTTGATCCTACCGACTGCGCCAATTAAATACTCATATAATTCGTAAGTTAAAAAAAATGTTTTATTTTATTTAACCGAATTGTTACAATGATATTTTTATTGAAGAACACCGACCGAATAATTTCGTATCTCAAACTGAACTCATCTTCTTGTACTACCGGGGTTGACGTTCAAGCCTCGGTCTTGAGCTTTTGTGGATCTTGAGTTAATCTCGAAGATTCTGAGAGAGTTTAATTATGGATTGTGACAGCTTTAATTGACTCTTCGATTATTCTTGAATTCGATTTCTCTTTTGTAATTTGATATATCTGTTTACGAGTTAGCGAGTCTGATCTTAAGCGTGTGAAAAAGGGGTAGGATGTTTAGATTAAATAAGGGCAGGATGTTTAGACAATAGTTTTTGTTTGGTCTACTGCTGGTTGGCTTATCATACGATAATGATTCATAACTGTAGGCTAGCATGGGGTGTATGTGTTGTGTGTCTATACACTTGTAGGGTAGCAAAGGGTATGATGATTATATTACATGTATAATCATATTTAACTAAGTAGGCATGTACTAAGTCTATAGGACTGTGGATATGTCACTATATACAAATATGTATGCATATGCAAAGACTAGCCAGAAACTTCCAAACTAGCGACGCACATGCAGCCGCCATAACGGCACCTTGATTTTTCGGGCAGCTAGCGAAAGAAAAGAGGAAGAGGAGACGACAATAAAATTTTCCATTCCCGACCACAGAAAAAAAATACAGTCTCGCTAAAAACGGGCAGCGAGATAAAATAAAAAACTACAAACTCAAAAGACAACAGCTAGAATAAAATAAAATAAAGTTAAGCGGAAACCAAGTTAGACATTTAAGTCAAATAACAAAAAAAAAAAAATAATAATAATAATAATATAAGTCAAATCATCGAGGCTCCAAGAAAGATAATAATTAAAATACCTGAGGCAAAATAAACTATAACAGCGGTGGACTGAGTTCGACGGAATTTAATCCCAACGTAAATAAATAAATTAAAATAAGACCGAGAAAATTAAAATAAATAAATAAGAGCAATGAACTGAGATAAATCACCTTACCATGGGCGTCACCTGGATTAGCTATAGGAAAGAACTGGAGCTGAAGACCATACTTCTCGAGTTTGCTTTGGCTTTGGTGGAGGAGCAGCGAGCGCGACCTATCAACTTTGTACGCCAGCTGCACCATTCCGAGGCTGTGCAATCCCGCCTCGAGGAACATTAGCAAAGACAGATCCAGGACAACAAGCAGAGCCACGCTCTGATCATCGAAGACATTCATCGGAGCCACTCTAAACACACGTTCCACACATCGAGGACGTTTATCGGAGCCATCCTCCACACATTGAGGAAACCAAACGGAGCCACGCTCCACACATCGAGGAACATTAGCAGAGCCATGCTCTAAATAGCAGACGGAGACACGCTCCACACATCGGGGAACATTAGCAGAGCCATGCTCTGAACAGCAGACGGAGCCACGCTCCACACATCGAGGAACATTAGCAGAGCCATGTTATTAACAGCAGACGGAGCCACGCTCCACACATCGAGGAACATTAACAGAGACACATCGAGGAACACTAGCAGAGCCATGCTATGATCATCAAGGAAAATTAGCAGAGACGTATCGAGGACACCAAGCAGAGCCACGCTCTGATCATCGAGGAAATTTAACAGAGACACACCGAAGAAAACTAGCAGAGCCACGCTCTGAACAACAAACGGTCCACGCCACGCTCCACACATCGAGATCCATCTGGCACGGTTACCCAGGAGGGGTCGGCTGCCACACCAGGACCAACACCCCAGCCACGTACCACACGAAGTCAACCACCGACTCCTGCCCCTCGGGCACAGACCCGGAGCCCATGCATGGAAGCAAACCCGGATACGGGAGTACCTACGACGACTAGCCAAGCAACCAGCTGGAGCCATGTTCTGCCCGTGGCTGATGCCACCGCCGCGCAGCGGAACCCATTCCGCACCACAAGGAGTAGGCCATAAATAGGGACCAAAACCAAAGCACAAGGCTAGATAGGGCATCAGGAAAAGAATCACCACTAACCACATCTCTTCTCCCTCCACAGCCACGCAGATGTCACAGCATGTCAAAAGAACAAGGAGCCACTGGCGGACTACCGGCCTAATTGTGGCCAGAGGGCCGACCCCTCACCCGAGTGGCGTTGGCAGCCGAACTAGTGGCGCCACCCCCATTGATGGCGGCCGTTCACGTAGCAGAGCCGGAGACACCCCAGTCAGGCGGGACTATTCCTGCCTGGCCGCGGCAATGGAGGAGAGCTTTGTGGGACTCCACTTAGACGGGAGAAGGCGCCCCGTCCCAGGAGACGATCCGCTAGAAATGGCTACACCCACCGGAGTGACGCTCCACTAGTAGTGGATGTGGGCCACTTTAATGGCACTACCGTCCGCGGGAGTGCCAAGCCCGCACGTTGAGCCAGCACCGCTCACCATAGAAATCAACAGCGAGGACGACGACGACGTGAAGCCGGATGAGCGCTTCGGGATCGGTCGCACGGAGCCCACTCCTACACTGCGTCAGGAGGACAACCGGTTGGAGTGGGAGATGTCCTCTCCACAAAGGCCGGATTCCCCCACACTCCTCCCGTAGCAATTTCTGGGGGAAGATGGAGCAGCGACGACACTATCCGCCGAACAGGAGGAGGAGCTCCTGGCCTGTTTTGGGAGCGTGCCCCGGGCCCTCCTGGAAGTGTTGGCGCCGGTTCTCGGACCCCTCGGCGCCATCTACAAGGAGGTATCGGAAGACGACGCGGGGCCCCCGACACTAGTTGGCATGGCCGGGTCGCCCCTCGCTCGCGCGGTGGTCTATGACCCCGCCAGTATCGCCCGCCACGGTCCCCTAAGGGAGACGGAGTGCCTCGCCAAAGGGACACGTACAGCCCCCTGAGTGAAGACTATGTTCCTGTCCGGACGCCGGGATCCCCCGCACACGAGGCATACTCCGTCCTTTTCGGGCCGGGGCCATTCCTGGCCAGCCCCGCACCAGGGATCCGATGCGCCATTAGCCGGCCATCGGACTCCCCCGCCGGCACTCACACCCCAAAGGCAGGGCACAAAGAGCAGGAGACGTCGCATCGTCACGGGCGACGGAGGAGCGTCCGGTGGAAGGACACCCCGAGCGATTCCTCCGGCGAGGATCGGTTGAAGTCGCCCCACTCGAGGGACCCACTGTTCCCTCGGGAGCCCTGGGTCACAGCACCCTATGGGTGGTCGTCGCCGGAAGGTTGACTTCCAGCACGCCTCATTACGAGGATTGACGCGCGGCTAAGCACTCGGGGAAGGCGTACCCGTCACTACCAGGATGAGGAAGGAGGAAAGCGCTCCCGAGTCTAAATCAGCACCGCCCCTCCCGGAAGTAAAGATGGGGTATGACGAAGTCACCTTCAAAGCTGTCCATGATTTATAAATATAACTTGTAAATATAATTTGTAGAAAATAAGATTAAATAATAGATGTAAATATAATGTATAATGTAATGTAGTAGGGCCAAGCACACACCGGCCACACCACCGCTGAAGTCACCAGCAAAATCGCCCGCAACATCGGACAGAGAACGGGATGGAACGGCAGCACCGCATCTCAAGGACCAAAACACGGGATCCGCCAATCAGCGACCTCCAGAGGAGTTCAGAGCGCACGATCAGGGGCAGAGGCCCACTGCGCGGGCGCCGGCAGCGTACAGAAATGGGAAACATAATTCCCAAGGACCACCTGCACGCTCAGGAGGGAGCGAGAAAGGAGACCAAGAATGCAAAGAATACATGGAATGCGGAACGGCGCGAACAGCGCAGCCGCAAAAGGAACAGCAGAACTGGGTCGCAACGAGGATGACAATTGAAATTGAGAACACTCGCGATAGAACCAGTGGACTAAGCATTAATTCTCAGTAATTCTCTCCAAGTGAACTCAAAACATAGACGACGACCCATAAATCTTAACACCGACGACCAGGATACTACGAGCTACAAGGACAACAAGGACCCCGCCACCGAACTAGAAACGAAGCTACGGATAAATTTTCATACATCTAGACAAAACATCAACGGGTGAGCTAAGCTAGGCTGCCGTAATCATTTAACTTAACGACATCTGTGTGTGCGTGCGCTAGGCAGGGAGAAAGAGACATGAAACAAAATAACATAACTAGAAATCACAAGAAAACTACATGAAATAATGCAATGCATCTATCAATTCTCGACCACATCATTTCCCTAGTCCACCTAACAAATTTCGCAACCCCCTGTGCCGCTCCTCTCCACCTCGGCTGCCGTTGGGTAATTCTAGGCACCGAACTGGGCAGGACGGGAACAGAAGCGCCACGCTGCTGAGATTAATTCCGGACGCAGGCGCGGGTGGCGGCTGTTGGGTCGTTTCAAGCCGTCAGTCCAATCTCAGGGTGCGCCGCAGGGTTTAACCCAGGCGCAGGCACTAGCTATCGCGAGTCAGGGGGCAACATTTTGGGAGGGCGATGGCCCGCTGTTGGGGCACCCCAGGCGGAGCTGCCGAGCCGCGGCTGTTTGGGTGAGCCAAGCCGCGGTTTTAGGTTTGGGTTGTGGGCGCGGGAGCAGGCTGCTGGGTAGATCCCGAGTCTTGTCTCCAGTCTCTAGTGGAGGGCTCGGCCGCTGGGAAACTCCCGGGCCGGTAGCGCTTTCCGCCCAGCGTGGGCAAATGGATTCTGCAGTTTCTTTGTTGAAAACCCACCCTTAAAGTTCTCACCAACCACGGCACCTCCATGTTCTGGCGTTTCTACAAATATAAATTATTTCTGGAAGGGGACTGAGGCCGTTGAGGTTCATTCTGGCCAGAGGATTGCATTTTGCATTTAGCTCTCTATAACCTATGCACTTGCGATCACTGACATCTCTCTTTTTCAATAACAAAATTGGGCTCGCGAATGGTGAATTACTTGGACGTTTTACATTTGCCGTCAACATTTTTTTGCTTTGATCTCTAACTAGTTATTTTTCATTTACGCCCAGTTGATATGGGCGTCTCTGCACAGTCTTATAGACATATAATAAAAGACTTTCTAATTCTTCAGTCGTGACACGTCTGCTCGGAATTCCAATAATAAGATGTTCAGGGTATGAATCAAGAATGTTCTTCAATTTAAACTTATCACTATCAGTTAAATCATAATATTCATAAATTAGCTTATCATAATTTACAATTGTTTAATCAAATATTGAATTAAATCGTTTAGTTTTGAAAATCTGAAGTTCATCAGCATCCATCGTTTGCAGTCTCAAAGGTAATTGCCCTTTTTCTTTTTGACAGATAACATGCAGTCTCGCTACATTTAATTGTCCATTCCTTTTTACATTCTCTCTCTCAGAGACAACCAACACTTGACCGCGCCGCAATCGGTTAACCTTGCTCGTTCTCAATCTTCACTCTCACCAGGTTTGCAAGTAAAAGGAACCACAAGTAACTTATTGCTTAGTTTCTTTTGTTCTGTGTTGTTTATCGTTCTTAATGCCTTACAGTCTAATTTACAAACTTCTTCTTCTTATACATCTCCAAAATATATATAGTGACATATTCACATATTCAGCTATGTTTTAAGAATAAGAATATGCAACGTAGGCGATCCCACGCTCAACAAATGCAGGTGATACCGCTCTTCAATACCAAGAAATAAAAACCCAAGATCCCACGCTAAACCAATGCAAGCTATCTACATCCAGAATAGGTGATGCCGCTCTCTAATACCATAAACAATTCTTTGAAAATTATTTTATACAACCAAGATCCCAAGCGGGCAATCTCGTTCTCAATTTTATGTACAACCAATGTAAACATATGGCAGCACACAAATATTTTTTGTCCTAAGATGTTAGTCTTAAGCTCCAAACTGTGACTCCGTGTTTAAATTCAACTTGGCGTTGACCTGAATAAAAATACGGGACATTAAATCGACACGATTATAATAAAATAAACATTTAACTGGCGCAATCGGTAGGATACAAAAAGTATCCGAAAAAAAGATCCTCGAATGGAAATTAAATAAAATTTTATAATTCAATATCGAATAATATTTACGTAACACGCAATTAAAACCCTTCAACTTGTATAATAATTCCAATTCGGTTGTCTAATAAAAAGTCAAAAGCGACAAACAGTTCAGAAAATCTTAAACAAAAAAAAAAAACTTTGCAGTTAAACAAACACTAAACCTTTATTAAGCAAAATTATAAAAACAAAATAAAAAAAAACCAATTTTATTTTTATTGTAACAACAAAATTATAACTATACAATAATGGCACAACCAGTTATCGCCGCACACCAAATTGTGCCTTTTAAGGGTGATCCAGAAACTCTCAACACTTTCATCAGCAGAGTGGACTATGTAATTTCCCACGACCAAACTAATAATTTGAGACAACAGAGGATTCTACTTGGAGCCATTATAAGAAACTTAGACGGACATGTAACATCGAAGATTGGCCTACCCTTAGATCGAGACTGGTCGCAGAATTAAAAGCAAAATCACCGAACTATAAACTACTGGAGACCTTCAGGGAGACACCTTACAAAGGAAACCAAAGAGCATACTGCGAAGAAGCCGAAATTCGACGACAGCTGTTGATTTCAAAATTGCATCTGGAATGTAACCAACCAGATTTTCTTATTTATGTTCAAGCTATTAAAGATTCCATTAAAATACTGATCAGAAAATTACCAATACAATTATTCACTATTTTGGTTCATCATGATATTACAGATGATCAGTAACGGCAGCGTTTGTTCATAAGCAATAATATTTAGAATACTACATTATACTTCTTCAGTCGCAGCAACATGCATTTGTTACAAATAAAGTATCTGTTACCAGGTCAAGCGAATATGCATAGCATGCAGACATGAGGAAAGTGAAATAGGGCAATAAGTCTCAGGTCACTTATAGCTGACAATAACCCACATACACAGTAAGCCACATACACAGTAATCCACATTCACAGTAACCCGCATATATACTGTTAACTTTTATTAACAAAGTCAGTAAGAGTTCTACCTCAGCCAAGAGCTTTTATTCATGCTCCAGACACCACCGCCGTGTCTTCATGCACTCAACTCCACTCAATCAACCAAACCTCATCCAACCAACCAAACCTCTCCCAAACTCATTCAAACCGTCCACCTAGTTCCATGTGCTAGTTGCGACAGCCACAGGCAATAGTTTATGCATTATCTGCCAGGCAACTAAGCCTCAACACTTAAACATTTTGGTGACCCCGACGAACATGTCAACCTGACATAAGTCAACAATAGGAAAGAATCCGTAACTCTTGGGATCTTCCAAATTTTCATCAAAAAACATTTCAACAAAAGGAAAAATCCGTAATTCTTGGGATTTTCCTAAATTGTTCTCACCCACCAAATGAACAGTTTTGGTGAAGATTTGACTCACAAGAAATTGTCCTGAACACGTCAAAGGCACAGGAAAGATTCCGTAACTCTTGGGAATATTCCTAAGCTTGGTGAGACCAACCGATAAAGTTCCGTAACTCTTGGAAACCTATCGGGACAGTCAGCGCAACTACACATTGACCAAATATTCCTTTTATAGAACTCCAAATTCTATAAATTCCCCAAGTCTATTGACCATTTGTTGTTTTCTTCGACCACATCACGGTTGCGAATAGGAGCGTAATCCAGCTGTCAAAGCAAATAAAACACTCCCAACGGTCAGGAACTAAAAAACAATTTTCAATATGTCTAATAAAGAGGAGCAAGCAGTCACAGAGGCGTTGGACTTGCAGGAATAAATCAGTCAAGAAATATCGAAGCTCATCCGTAATTAAAAAATAAAAACTCTGCGGAAAGAAAGCAAAGTCCAACGTATTATAAATCAAAGTTGGCCGCAATCGATGAAGCATGGAATCGATTTGTGGATAATGACAAAAATATTCCAGCGAGATATAGAACAGCACAATTAAAGCTTTACGTAGACTGTCGTGAGTCATACGACAGATACAGAACGATAATAACGGATGCAATGGTTCAAACCTCGAGCAATGACCCCGGAAAGGCAACCTCGAGCAATGCTTTGAAAAATGCAGACGTTGCAAGCTTACCGCAACCTGCAAGCAAGCTGACACCAGCATATCGGCGACAAAGGGCGAATGTCGAATCAATAAAACGGGCCCTGAAAGAATTTTCCGAAACCGGAAGAGCTTTAACAAAGGATTCAATAAACTCGTTATGGTCCCAATATCAGAATATCCATTTCGCTGTGCACGAAGAATACGAAGACCCAGTCGGGGAAGGATACGACATGCAGTGGTTCCTCTGACTAGAAGGGGATGTGCAAAGAGTCTTGGGGGCACAAACAAATGCACCAAACAATGAAGATGTGCATTTGTCCAGAGTCAGCATCCCAAAGTTTGATGGAGATCTGCTCCAATGGACTCAGATTTTCGAATTATTCAAACGCATGGTTCATGATACCAACATGCCCACAGTCAGGAAGATGTGTTACCTCAAACCCACCGTAACTGGAGAGGCAGAAAGATTAATAAGGCATATTGATCTTAAAAAGGAAAATTACATGAGCGCATGGAAAATATTGGTTGATGCGTACAACAATCCCCGCCATGTAGCAGAAACGATTCTCAATCGTCTCCTGCAACATCACACAAACAGTGACGATCCAAAGTCATTAAATGAGTTATATATCACAACAATTGAGTCTCTAGCATCATTAAAGGGACTAGGCATTGATATATCCGGCTGGGATACAATCATAATTGCCATCATCAAGCAAAAACTGGATTTTGCAAATAGAGCCCTCTACGAACAATCGTTAGAAGGGTCAAGAGAACTCCAAGGTCGCGATACAATGCTAAGCTTCCTGGACCAGCGAAGCCGAGTGCTGCGAACAGGAAAACGCAGTCAACTACAAAGAAAGGAGCAGAAGAGCCCATCATGCACTTCTGCCAGCGCTGGAAGACATCCAAACTGTCCTTTCTGCAAACGGACTCATTGGCCAAAAAAATTGCGATGATTTCCCCAGCAAAACCATACCCGCAAAAGTCAATTGGGTTCAGAAACAAAAACTGTTTCCGCAGTGACCACAAGGCGAAAGATTGCCGAGGCCGTACGTGTTTTAAACGCGTTAAAAAAAACCATACATTGGAAGCCACGTCAGGTGCGACAACAGAGCCACAATCATCTTCTGTAGGTGCAGCAAGTAACAGAAGTTACAATTTGCTGGCCACAGACAAGGTAATGTTCAAAGCAAGCAATGGTCATATGGCCACATTTCGAGCCTTGCCAGAGTCAGGATTAGAAATTAATCTGATCTCTGATCGCTGTCATTAAAGCTCCACGGTGCATCAGTACGTATCGAGGGCATTGGAGGCAACCCAAAAACCAGTCGAGCTAGAACAAATGTTCTCATAAAGTCGATGCATAGTGACTTTGCTCAACAAGTAGAAGCCTTTGTGCTGCCGCATATCATAGCTAAACAACCAGCTCATGAATTAAGTGCCTCACAACTACGAGTCCCGAACAACGTCACCCTGGCTGAGCCAAATTTTGACAAACCAGGAAACAGTGACATGCTTATCAGCGCAGAGCATTATTATTCTTTGCTGCTGCCAAATCAGATGCTGATGAAGCCGGAAGGCCCAATTCTTCAAAATACAAAGATTGGATGGATTGTGGCCGGGAAAATTCCTGCTGAGCACGACTCAGCGGCCTTTTGTGCAGCGGCAACCACAGAAGAGGAGGTGGATACGCTACTAGAGCGATTTTGGACACTGGAAAATCTCGATCTCCAATAGAAGCTCATTGCGAATTTCATTTCGTAGCGAATCTACATGTTGCAATAGATGGAAAAATCATTGTGAAACTTCCATTTGCTGAAGGAATTTCAGCCCTGGGGGCATCGCAAAAAACACCAACCAACAGATTTTTGGCATTAGAGCGAAGAACGCCACCAGAAGTATGAAAAGGATTTGCAGACTTCATGGAAGAATATGAACGTCTTGGACACATGAAACTGGTACATCCCACACACTTACCCTCAGATCACTACTTCATTCCACATCACTGTGTATTGAAACCCGAAAGCACTACCACAAAACTGCGGGTAGTGTTTGATGCGTCCTGTAAAAAAACAAGCAATAAATAGTTGAATGACATATTGTACGCTGGACCCATTGTGCAGAGCGAGTTGTTTGCAATTTTACTACGATTCCGCACTCACAGATATGTGTTTACTGTAGATGTAGAGAAGATGTATCGGCAGGTGTGGATGCACCCTGACCACCAGTTCCATCAATTAATCGTATGGCGGAAGAAACCATCAGACGATCTCAAGTTTTATAGACTTAAAACTGTCACATATGGTACAACATCAGCGCCTTTCCTGGCTACCAAATGCTTGGATTATCTGTCCGAGAAGGCCAGGAATCATCTGCCGCTTGGATCGTCCGTACTTAATTTTTTACGTAGATGGCTGTTTCACAGGAGCAAACAGCATCCCAGAGGCCGTACAAAGTCAACAAGAATTGAACAAAATACAGCCCTCCCATGACGTGTCTAGTTACAGGCCGATTAGGCTTCTGCCCACGTTTTCGAAGATTTTTGAGCGATGTATCTTTGACAGGATGCAGAGGATACCGTCGGTATGGGATACGATACCAAGGCATCAGTTTGGATTCAGGATAGGTTATGGTACCCCGGAGCAGCTCAATCGCGTGGTGGACTTCATTGTTGAGGGGTTCCAGAACAGGCAGTATGTGGTGGCGGTCTTTCTGGATATTCAGCAGGCCTTTGACCGGCTCTGGCACCAGGGGCTTTTATCCAAGATCAAAAGGATCCTCCCTTCTCAGCTTTTTGAGGTTATCAAGAGCTACCTCTTAAATAGGACCTTTCACGTTGTCCAGGATGGGGTTGTGTCGTCTACCAGAGGATTCTTGCTGGCGTGCCGCAAGAAAGCGTGCTTGGCCCAACGCTTTATAATTTGTCCGCTCATGATGCCGCGCTGCACCTGAGCTCTCTTAGCTCTTCTGTTGCCACGTATGCGGATGACACTGCGGTGTTGGCTAGATCCAGCTGTGTTTACAGCGCTACTGACAAACTTCAAATTCTTTTGAAGAGGTTCGAGAACTGGGCTTGTAGATGGAATGTGGCCATCAACACTGATAAATGTGCGGTGGTCATATTTTCACTTAGGAGAGACGCGTGCCCAGGAGTCTTCCTTCATGGGCAACTTCTGCCGCAGCAGCTGTAATACTCGACTGTATCAATCGCTCCTAGCCCCAATGTGGCGCTACGGGTTGGCTATATATGGGACAGTAGCCAGATCGCACTTGCGGAAGGTCCAGGCGTTTTAGGCAAAGTTTTTGAGACGTATCGCCAACGCCATTATTAGAAACGTTGGAGTACCAGCAGTTGGTGATGTGATAAACTCTCTGGCTGCAAATCATCGGCTTAGAATAATCAGACACCCTAACCCCCTGGCTAGACGGATAACAAGGACACACACATCTAGACGGCTGAGACGTTTTACTATTCGGGAGCTGCCCTCCCGGCGCATTGTCTAATTTATAATTAGGAAGTTCGTAACTGTCGCTTTAAATTGCTGACACAGTAGTATATATGCGGATGGATAGGTCAGGCAGCTTGCCTACTTGCTCAAATAAATATTTAAGCATAGTATCCAGACAGTAAAACGTTTCGCAGCGGAACAAATGTTTTATCTTTTCAAGAGTGACCGCTGATTTTACTATGTGTTTGGCATTTTTGGCAGGCAAATGATGCGGTCATACATGCTTGTTTACAGCATTATAAAAATGTCAATAAAAAATTAACAAGAAAATAAAAACAACTATTGCCATAATATATAAAGAAGATTTTCAACCAAATATTTATTGTTTACATGTTTTTATATCAATAATAAACTCCCTCTCAAATTCTAACATCATGTCATATCATAATCTAAAATATACTTTCCTTTTTTCCTCAGAATACTCCTATCTCTGCAATATCTCATCCACCATGGCTTCTGTAGTAGATTTAAGTTTTGTAAACCTTAGTCTACTATGTTATAATATAAATATATCAATAATTTACATTCTTATCATTATTTTTTGTTTGTTTTATAGTTAGTAAATCTGCAGCAAACTCCTGTGAGGTTTTTTGAAAATTTAACGGATTTACGGAAATGAAGAAGGTAGACAGAGGGGAAATTGAGGGTCGCGAACAGCCTGTTTTATTAAATTTTTTATTCTTTTTCGGAGCCCGCTCGGATAATACTAAAGAGTGCCACACACTTTTCTAGTATATTTGTTTTTGTGTCAGGTTACCGGCCTTTAAAACGGCCGCTGACGAACAACCGTTTTCAACTATTTGCTTCTCGCTCTCTCTCTCACTGCTTGAAGACGGTTTTTTACTGTCTGGATACTATGCTTTATAAAACAAAAAAAGCTCCGAAAGTGGTGCTCCAATAACTCAGAGGTTTTAAGCCAAATTCCCAAAGAAGATATCGTCTCTAACGTCAAGTTAGACGAAACATTCCAACAATAAGACGTTGGGATTGCTTTGGATGCCACAAAAGGAGCAGTTATGTGGGCAACCTCAAAAAACCGAAGCGTCAACCATCACCAAACGAGTGGTCAGTTCGGAAGCATCGCAAATATTCGATCCATTAGGATTATTTGCCCCCGTAGTGGTCAAGGCAAAGATTTTCATGCAGACCCTGTGGGAATTAAAAATGGGCTGGGACGACGAGATTCCTCAGCACCTTCAGGTAGATTTGAAAAATTATTGCCCTGACTTACAAGCGCTAAACGACATGCAAATTCCAAGACACATATTCGAAGGACAGGTGCCCGTCACACAAGAATTACACACGTTTGTCGACGTTTGTCAAGAGTTGCGCCTTCAGCTAAGGAGACGCTACCGCGGCTAGAGTTATGTGCTGCAGTTTTAGGAGCTGAACTGACCCATAGAGTCAGAAAGGACTTACACATGTCTGAAGACAAGGCATCTAGGTACTTATGGACGGATTGAATTGTAGTCCTGTCCTGAATAAATGCGTCCGCGTCATCATAACACGCGTTTGTGAAAATCGGATCGCTAAAATCCAGGCGGTGTCGCATTACTCTCTGTGGCGTCATGTGTCATCCGCTAATAACCCAGCTGATGTACTATCAAGAGGGTTTGCGCAAGCAAATTAGCGAAACACAACCTCTGGCTGTTCGGACCTTTATTCCTACATGGTTCCCGAGACAAATTGTCCAAGGTACCGACCATCACTCGCAGCGATCGAGAACGACGAGTGAAGCAAGTGAGTTTGCCAACATGACAAGATCGACTGGGAATCCAACGCCACAGTTGCAATCACAGCAACTCTTTTTACAAGTTGCAAAGCATTGTAGCTTACATGCTGCGCTTATGTCACAAGCAGAACCGATCTCCTACAACTACGCTTAGTGTATGTGAACTATCTTATGCTAGGACACTCATCTTATTCCAAAAATTGAATTCAGTGCTGAGTATAAACAACTGTGCATCCACAGGACAGTGGACAAAAGAACTTTAATTGTCTCGCTGTCTCCAATAATAGGACATGACGGACTCATCAGAGTCGGAGGGAGGTTGGAATAATCTAACCTGACATATTCCACAAAGCATCAGATCTTGCTTCCATACAATGATCCAATTGTGAAGATGTTGCTACGAGAGGTGCATGAAGAGAACATGCATTGCGGTGCTCAATCGTTGTGAGCCATAGCCAGACAACAATACTGGATTCTGAACGACTAAACAATGGCCAGAAGCATCATACACAGTAGTGTGAGATGGACAAGGGCACGACCGAAATTGATGCCACAAATAATGGGTAATTTGCCTGCGGATCGAGTAACATAGGCTCGTCCATTCTCCAACTCTGGAGTCGACTACTGCGGTATCTATTGGATTCACCATAAAATCCGTGGAAAAAGACCAGATAAGGCGTACATTGCAGTATTCTGCTGTTTTGCCACTAAAGCAGGACATCTTGAATTGGTAAGCGACCTAACAACAGGCACATTTCTAGCCGCGCGAAGATGTCATTTCCGATCTTACCAACGGTGCTGGCAATGCTACTCATACTACCGTTAGCAATGGGACAATCAGTAAACGTAACTCCGTTTGCAAGTCAGCCGGTAATATTCTACGAACGGCTCGGCACGTCTAGAATGGGAATTTTGGAATGGAACATAATTGCGTATTATGACTTGAAGCCATACTGGAGCGACATGGGAATATTGGCTACTGGGATAGCAGAACTAAAACACAAATGTTCAGAGCTGCGAAACATCAATATATTAACATTTCAACATATATATGGCGAGCTACCAGCAGGAAATGAGTTGATTAATCATTCTCGACAACGAAGAGCACCACTTGATATAGTCGTAAATATAGCGAATTCATTATTTGGTGTTCTGGACTCAAAGTACGCTGACGACATGTCCAAACTGATAAACAATTTCAAGTCTAACGAAGACGTACTGATGATGCTCTTGATAAATCAAACATCAATTCTGGACTCTGCGATAAACATTGTCAGAAAGAGCAGCTCAGCCACCAACGACCGGATCAAAACGCTAGAGGACCAGATAGGTGCGGTCAATTAAGAAAGAGGCAAGACCAAGGCGACCACTTCCAGCAAGCTTTTATGGTTTTGACAGCTCAGCTAACTCTGGTGGCAACGGGAATGCAGCGGATGCGGAATGAAATAGCTAAGGTGCTCACTGACGTTCGCCATCAAATGATTAGTCCACTGCTAGTCTCTCCCAAGCAACTCAGGGAGCAGCTAGATCAGATGCGGGAGCATATCCCACCGGCCCAACGGCTTCCAGTGTCTTCGGATAATGTTATCCAACTCTACAAAATGATGCAAGCCAAGGGCACCACAACGATCAACCACGTTATCTTTAAGATATCGCTACCTCTGGTATCTAAAACACAACAGGAAGTGTTTATCATTATGTCCATCCCAACATGGAAGGCCGGAAGCTGGCAGCGATTTCGGCTAAGAACCGAAATCATTGCCGTCAATGCCCATAAAGACCAGTTCATAGGTTTGACTAAAGCGAGTTCAACCAATGTATGGAGCTGCCAAATGACGAGCACATATGTTTCAACCACCAAGCCACATTCAGCGTGGAAAATCGGTCTGAGTTTCAGTTATTTAATAACAAAACTGAAACTATATGTGAGGTCTTTCAGTCAAGATCCGAGCTGTTGTGGTTGGCAACGCATCAGCGAAACAGATGGTTGTTTGCCACACGCAGTCTCATAGAACTTCAAGCGGTGTGCAAAGGAATAGCTTCCACAGTGCAACTTAACGGAACGGGCTTATTGTCATTGGCCCCAGGTTGCACTGCACGCAATTCAAAAATTAGCGTGAGCACATTCAGCACTGTGGTCAGCGAAACGAAGGCTACATATGTTCGTTTTGGCAATATCACAAAAATTGACTATAAGAACCCATCTGAGCCACTTCAAGGAACGGCAGCCAAGGAAGGCGTTTTGCAAAGCCAATTGGTCAAATTAAAGGAGACCACCTGGAAGGATCAACTTGTCACTCCTCAACATCATCAAGTAGCTGCCTATGTGGCCCTAGCGATGTCAATCCTATTAGGCATTGTATGGGCTCTTAGCCGAACGGCCAGCAAATGGACACCACGATGTCGGATACCGTTACGCCGGACACCCGAACCCAGGCAGAGCACTGAACAACCAGCATCAGAACCTATCCCACGGAGTTCTTCGTTCGACCTTACTGAAGGTTGAACACCTGTTCAACGGCCGGGAGAGTGTTCAGTCACGGCAGCGTTTATTCACAAGCAATAATATTTAGAATACTACATAATACTTCTTCAGTCGCAGCAACATGCATTTGTCACAAATAAAGTATCAGTTACCAGGTCAAGCGAATATGCATAGCATGCGGACATGATAGGGCATAGGGCAATAAGTCTCAGGTCACTTACACAGTAGTCCACATTCACAGTAACCCACATATATACTGTTAACTTTTTTTAATAAAGTCAGTAAGAGTTCTACCTCAGCCAAGAGCTTTTATTCATGCTCCAGACACCATCGCCGTGTCTTCATGCACTCAACTACACTCAATCAACCAAACCTCATCCAACCAACCAAACCTCTCCCAAACTCATTCAAACCGTCCACCTAGTTCCATGTGCTAGTTGCGACAGCCACAGGCAATAGTTTATGCATTATCTGCCAGTCAACTAAGCCTCAACACATAAACACCAGTCTTTAGGTCGTTAATTATCATTGCACAAAATGAGCGAATATATGAAGAACACAATTTTGAATTGAATAAAAATCTAGATAATCGTAATAAAAATACAAATTTTATTCAAAAATCGAAATCACACAAATTCAATATAAATACCAATATCGACCAAGTTACCCACAACATTCTCAACCATTCCAAACTAATTTTAAGCAATACACGCATTCATTTAGACCCACCTATACACAACAAATATCTCGCATCCAAGCTATTTGGCACTTTCCAAATTATTTCAGACCCAACCAATACATGAACACACAGCCAATTACTTACAAAAATCCTTTCCCACAATATTCTACTAAGAACTAAAATCCTCAACCAGCACATTTAAAGAGAAATACATATCCTCTATTCCAACAACCATCCACATCTAAAAATACTAACTTTCCAGTCACCAAACGACTAAGACCATCACTGTGAGCAAACCAAAATGTCTATTGACGAATTGAGATTTCAAGACGAGTACGAATACGAAGAATTACAACCTAATTATTATGAACAACAGTATTATGACCAAAATCAATACCAAATCATACCAATAATGGTTGATTAATGAAGGGCAACAACAGGTACAATCAATTCAAAATAAAGATGAACAATATCAAACTAGCTCATAGAAATAGCATACAAAGGTTACACGTACAAATGCCTTATAGATACAGGATCCACAATAAATATAATCAATAAAAATATATTTTCTCTTCCTATTCAAAATATCAATTGTGAGGTTTTAACATCAAATGATCCTATTACATTAAACACCTTAATTATGTTACCAACCAATATTATCTTTAAGACAAAAAAGGACCATTTAATGTACACAATTTCTGTTGAAAAATCAATCAATTTCAAATTACAAAAATAGCACAGTTACCCTTTTTTATACAAATTATTTACTTCAAGATTGGGAAAAAACCAAAACTTTAATATCCAAAACACACCAGAACCAATTAAAACATCAACTCAAGAAGTAAAAAATTTAATTTTGAATTGTTTCGATTAAATCATTGAAATTTAAAATGAACATTCCCCAAAGCCCGAATAATTGGATAGATATAAAAATTGGGCGTGGCATTTTTGTGGCGCCAAAATTTTAAGAAAAGTGCATTTTAAAACATAAAAATTAAAAAAAATATATTTACAAAATTCTAAGACATTTTTAAACAATTTCATATTTTTTATTGTAATTTTTAACATAAAAAAGTATTCTGTTTTTTAATTTGGAGACAATTTTTTTTAAATTTTGTGTGATATTTGTATTTTTGGATATAGGCTCATGTTTTTACTTATAACTTCAAGATTATAAGTCAAACCATTAAAAACTGGGGCTTACATTGATCATAATTGACTGAGAAAGAAAGAAAAATTACCCTTCAATTGTTGGGATTTATTTTTCAATCAAAAAATGTAATAATGTCATTTTATAAAGAAATTTTACAGCGCTTTTGACCATCAAACTTATTTGATTCGAATTTGTTTCAGAGCTATTGTCACCGTATCGATCTTAAGGCAATAATTGGTTTGATATCGTATGATATCAGTAGCACCTCCATAAGATCACCATTCTTACACGCGAATTTTTCATTCAAAACTTCTATCAGTTCTAAACTTCCAAATCTTCGAAATCTGTTTGGAAATTCAAAGTATAGTTTGCAAATATGTTATTGCAATATAAAATTACCAAATGTCATGGTCAAACGCCATAATTGACTGTTCTACACATGAATTTCGCTAACGTTCTTTTCTCAAACCTCCAAAAATTCAGCACGGGTTATTTCACATATTTTCAAATTTAAGGCATTTGTGCATTTATTTTTGAAACTGATTCTATATTGTTCAAACTTGACGTTCACCACAGTTGATATCAAAGTATCAATCAAGCAACTCTGTCACAAATGTAATTGGGCAACCTTCTGTTTAAGATTTCACCATACGCTTTGTGTTCTCATTCATTCACTTTTCATCATTGGAACTCAACAGACGCAGAAGTTAATAAAGTATTATTTAACCGATTAAAGTACTGGCTTTTTTTCTCATTTGGTTCACCTGCACCTGCATTGTTGGGCGAAAATCCCAACAGGTTATGGGCCCAGGCGCCATTGAACTAAAATAAAAGCAAAATCGAAGTTAAAGGCCGTGAAAAATGGCAAGTTCTTTCATCAGAATTGAGCCGCTAAATGCGGAAAACTACGACACATGGAAACTGCAAATGAGTGCTATTCTCGTGAAAAACGACTTATGGCAATACGTGAACGGAGGAATAGAGTGTCCAGATGAAGACGGTGAAAAGGCTTTATGGAAAATCAAGGACGAGAAAGCCCGGGCGGACATATTACTGTCGATCAGTACATCCGAGTTGGCCCTTATTGAGGACTGCACATCTGCAAGAGAATATTGGTTGAAGTTAGAAAGTACTTTCCAATCGAAGGGGCCTGTTCGCAAAGCTAGCTTGCTTAAGCGAGTAGCACTGTCGCGTATGACTGAGGGAAGCGACGCGCGAGTTCACCTAAACGATTTCTTTGACGCGGTAAAGAAACTGAAAGAAATAGGTGTGACAATTGGTGATGATTTGCTTGCGATTCTGTTGCTATACAGCTTGCCCGATTCGTTTGAGACTTTTCGATGCGCGATTGAAACGCGAGACGATTTACCAAGCCCAGATATTCTCCGTGTAAAAATACTCGAAGAATCGCAAGCACGTAAAACCAAAACAGATCGTGAGGAGCAGAGTGCACTGTACACCAACAAATCAAAGGGAAAACCTAAAGATGAAAAGTATCACAAAGAAACTAGGAAATGTTTTACGTGTAACAAGTTCGGCCATCTTGCTCGAAATTGTCAAATGAAGATGAAGAAGAGCGGAAGAAACGAGCAAAGCGAATCTGGCAAAAATCAAAATAAGAGGGAAGCTTTGATGTCCATATGTGAGAACGCATACTTGGCTGAAGGACAAAGTAGTATGTGGTGCCTTGACAGCGGTTGCTCGACCCATATGAGCCCGAACAAAAACATATTTGAGGAAATCTCCAGTGTTGATAAAACTTTGCATTTGGCAGATCATAGCACTGCAAAAGTAAATGGTGTCGGCGAAGTGAATATCGAAGTGAAAGGAAAACAGAAAAGTAATGAAATTACACTGAAAGAAGTTCTGTTTGTTTCGGAATTACGCCAAAATCTACTTTCCGTTTCAAAAATCACCGACAGAGATTACGAAGTACATTTTCGTAAAAATGAAGCCGTAATTGTGAAAAACAATAAAGAAGTTTGGCTTACCGCAAAGCGATACGGTAATTTGTACTTTCTAAATGCGGCGGAACCTCAAGCTAATAAAATCAGTGAAAACCCGAATCAAATTGATTTGTGGCACAGCCGGATGGGACATCTGAACGAAAAAGACTTAAAGAATATGTCTAAAAACGGAAAAGTTTTCGGAATGAACATTAAGGAAGGTGAAAAACTTTCGGAGTGTGAGATTTGCATTACGGAAAAGCAGGCAGCGAGTAGTTACAAAAGCGCTACAGAGAAAAGATCCTGTGGTACCCTAGAAATTGTTCACAGTGATGTATGCGGACCGATGCGAACTCAGTCCATGAGCGGCTACAAATATTTTGTTACGTTTATCGATGATTATTCACGATACTGCTCAGTGTATTTTCTTAAGCAGAAATCAGAGGTACTAGAAGTCTTTAAGTCGTACAAGTCATTGGCGGAAAATGGTACAGGCAACAAAATCAGGGCGTTGCAGACTGACAATGGGACGGAGTTTCGAAACAAAGAATTCGACATTTTTCTTAAAACCAATGGAATCGCAAGACGTTTGACAACTCCGCACACTCCACAACAAAATGGCATAGCAGAGAGACAGAACCGTACACTGGTCGAAATGGCCAGGTGTATGATGAAGCAATCGGGAGCGCCACCTTCGTTTTGGGCTGAAGCAATTAACACAGCATGTTACCTAAGGAACAGGTGCCCAACAAGAGCACTTTCTGGCGACTTACCGTACACGTTTTGGACATCGAAAATCCCCACAGTTACATACATGCGCACGTTCGGGGCAAAAGCTTTTGCATTGATCAAAGGCGTAAACAAGGGTAAATTTGAGTCGAGATCTGAAGAATGTGTTTTTCTTGGATACTCCAGCGAATCGAAGGCCTATCGATTGTATTCCCAAAAAAGACGTACAATTGTTACCAGCAAAGATGTTAAATTTATGCATGTTTCAGGTTTCAAAAGCGAGTACCAAGAGTTCTACGAAAACGAGGATGGTATTGACATTGAGTTGGCCCGCAACGAATCAGATCTACAAGCTGAGTCCTCGAATGATAGCGACACTGGTGAACAGCAGCCTGCGGCACCACGACGGGGCAGAGGACGCCCAAAAGTAATAAGGACCGGACAGCGTGGGAGACCGCGAAAAGTTTACCAGCAGGCTCAAGAAGAGCAAGATGACGCAGCTGACCCTGAGGATGATGTTGACGATCCCGCAGGAGCAGATGACTCCCTAGATGATGTTTTTGAGGAATGCGAAATGGCGTTTACTGCGGCTGTAGGAGATCCATTAACTCTCAAGGAAGCACAAAGTTCCAAAGATGCGATCTATTGGACTCGAGCAGTAGAAGACGAGTTTATGGCACAGATTCTCAACAAAACATGGGATATTGTAGATCGCCCAGCTAATCGCAAGGTAATTGGAAACAGAATTGTTTTCCAGACGAAGGATGACGGCACCACCACCGGCAGGAAGAAGGCTCGTTTAGTAGCGAAGGGCTATGCTCAGAAACCCGGAGAGGATTTCTTTGAAACTTACTCACCTGTAGCCAGATTTACATCGATTAGATTATTGGCAGCCCTCTCTACAGAATACGGCATGGAAATTCATCAAATGGACGTAGTCACTGCCTACCTGAATGGCGAACTTGAAGAAAAGGTATTCATGGACATTCCAGATCATTTCAATGAATTTATGAAGAAGGTACAATCAGGCACACCAATTGGATCGAAACAACAGGTACCATCAGCGGAGTATATCAAAGATGCAATTTCTTGGAGAAAATCTTTGAAGCGAATCACGAATCCTGTTTGCTTGATCAAGAAGGCTTTATATGGGCTCCGCCAATCTGGATTACGATGGTACTGCAAGCTCACAGCTAAGTTAAAGGAAATCGGACTTCAGCCAACTGAACAGGACCCATGTTTGTTTGAAAAGAGACAGGACGAAAAACTGTTGTTGCTGACGATCTACGTAGACGACTTGTTACTGGCTTCAAACCATCCCGAATGGCTGCGAGAGACTAAGGAGCACCTATCAAATGCATTTCAAATGAAGGACTTTGGACCGGTGAAGACGTGCTTGGGTATTTCATTCAAACAAATTGAAGGAAAACATACCGTTTTTCTATCTCAAGAGAAGTACATCACTGCCATCCTTGAAAAATATGGAATGTTGGACTGCAAGCCTGCGGTAACACCGATCGAGTCCAAGTCAACATTAAAGCGACCCCCAGAGCCGAACAAGAGCGAGATGGAAAGGTATCCATATCAGAGTCTAATTGGTTCCTTAATGTTTCTTGCAGTCTCAACGCGACCAGACATCGCATTTGCAGTGAATTTCATGAGCCAATTCAATTCTAACTACACCGTTGAGCACTGGAAGGCAGCCAAACGTATTCTACGCTATTTGAGTGGTACAAAAACTTTAGGATTACGCTTCAGTCATACAGGAGAACATCTGTACGGTGTAGTAGATGCTGACTGGGGCTCCAACTTATCGGATCGCCGCTCGTACTCTGGACAAGCATTTATTTTGGCTGGTGCAGCCATAAGCTGGGAGGCGAAGAAGCAGCGAACAGTTGCTTTATCAAGTACCGAGTCAGAATACCTAGCGATGTCAGAGGCAGTGAAGGAAGCTCTCTATTTGAAAAGTCTTCTTAACAGGATTGGTACCAAGTGCGAATCTGTGCGGATCTTCAACGACAATCAAAGCGCCCAGCAATTGGTCAAGGGCTTCGGA
>VNJN01004678.1:0-10315 GCA_008042485.1 Drosophila mayri | reverse complement strand
CGGTCGGCAAATGGACACCACGACGCCGGACACCGGAACTCAAGCAGAGCACGGAACAACCAGCACCGGAACCTACCCCACGAAGTTTTTCGTTCGACCTTTCTGAAGGTTGAACACCTGTTCAACGGCCGGGAGAATGTTCAGTCACGGCAGCATTACTCATAAGCAATATCATTTAGAATTCGACATAATAATTCTTCAGTCGCAGCCACATGCATTTGTCGTTAATAAAGTATCAGTTACCAGGTCAAACGAATATGCATAACTGGCGGACAACAAAATAGAGCAATAAGTGTCAGGTCATATAGCTGGCAATAACCAACATACACAGTAGCAATAAAGGTCAGGTCATATATCTGACAATAACCCACATACTCAGTAACACACATTCACAGTAACCCACATTAGTTTGTTATACGATATTTGTTACCATAAGCATTTTGTACCTATATATACTGTTAAGTTTTCATTAATAAAGTCAGTAAGAGTTCTACCTCAACCAAGAGCTTTTATGCATGACACCATCGCCGTGTCTTTATGCCCGACACCATCGCCGTGTCTTTATGCACCCAACTCAACTCCAACCAAAACCAACCAAACCGTCCACCTAGTTCCAAGTGCTAGTTACGACAATCAAAGGCAATAGGTTATGCACTATCTGCCAGGCATCGAAGCCTCCGTATAAACAGTCATTGAGAATGCTCTCGTCGCTTCCGTTTCTCCTTGACTTGTAGCGTTGGCAGCCAGGCTGGAAACAGGAGCGCCCTCTGTGTGCTAGATGTTGAATTTGAATCGGGCGGTAAGAGAAAGGAGAAACAGGTCAGGGGGGATTGTCAAATGGCTTCGTGTAGAGCGGGGTTCTTAACTGCTGTTAAGGAGCTTGGCACCACTGGCGAGCCGCAGTGGCGTTCTTTTCTATTTGAACCTCCAGCGGAGAAAGTCGCGATTAGTTGTCTCGGCAAAGGCAAAGGAACCATAGCCCTGGAGACTATCAAAAAGACAATTTGGTTTGATTTCGGCCGGCCCTCTTCGGTGAGTCGGAAAGAGGAAGGAAGATCAGCAGCCGTTCGTGTGTCTTTTGTAGGGGCTCGGCGAACAAAAGGGAAAAGAGAAAAAACCTAAAAGTTACGAAATACAAGACCGGCGGGAACACTTTCGACGGCGGCAGAGCCTCCGAGTTAGCATTGAAGCAATTTCGTTTTGGAGCGGACGGGACCTATGTATATGCGACAACGAACGAGCGGAGATCAGCGCGAAGAAATTTGCCGATTACCGGCGGATAAGTTTTTTTTTAATTTTTGCTCCATAACCCCATCCCTGACACCCTGTCTGGAGCAGTGAAAATCTTAAAGAAAATATAAGGAAATTGTGCCCTTAACCCGGAAGAGCGAAAGAACGAGGTGCTAGAAGTGAGAAAGTGGGGGAACAAGTAAAAGGCCCCGCGAAGACGGAATTAACCTCACACTGGAGCATAAGAGTTATGAAGGAATGTGGAAAGAAAGAAATAAGTAAATTGGGAATGGAAGAAAAACGTTAACGGAGAATTTATCAGCTAAGTTAATGTTAATTCTATGTAAGTATAAGTGATTTTATTTGATGTTCTTTTGTGGAATTTTTCAATTTTGATCGTGAGTTTGTATGAGTTCTACTGCCAGCGGAGTCGACGGCGACCTGGGCTTGCATTAGCCAAATGAAAAAAAAAAGAAAGAAAAGAAATGCTAGCAACTAGCCCCATTTAGGAAATGCGCTGTTTCCACAGCGTATACAGGTGTCCCTGAAAAAAGCGCTTTCTACGATGGATGCTGCAGAATGATTGGTGAGCATTTGAACGAACCGCCGCCACTGAGAAGAAAACGACCAAGACGCGAGAAGCCCCTACGACTAAGACGACTGCAATTCCTGTGTCACGACGCAGCGGAATCCAAAACTCTGTTCATCAAATTGTTCAATAAAAGATCATATATACTTAACTCAATCAAATTCTCTCATCTGTTCTCATTGGGAAACGGGCAGAGTTCTCTTACAGCTACCACTCATCAGCCAAGTCAGTGCACATGTATAAATCAGACCAGTTAAAGTCCGAAATAAAATTATTCAGCCCGTCGAAGTCAGACTTGCGAAAGCAGTAAACTCTTTTGGCTGGTCTATCAGATATTTTCTGTATATCAGCACCAGTTTTGAGTGTCACATCGAAAGTTGGATTATAGGGATCTTAAAGTTGCGTCAGTGACGCCACCCTCGCTAAACCGATGCTCGCCAGATCAGAGACAAAACAAAGATCAAGCAAGCGCTCTAAGGAATTTCTTACATGGTTGACTTGAGACAGCGAAATGTCGAACAAGCCAGCAATAAAGTCGTTCTGTTGAGGTTTGAAGTGTAATAGAGGAGGTTATTAGGGACCAAATAGCCCCAGGGATATTAAAATCACCCAAGACTACTAAATGATCTGTATCCGAAAGCATATTGGAAACCATCCGAATGGCGTAAGGGTGGTTCCAGAAGATAGGCAGTTCCGACAGTGGAGGAATGTAGGAACATGTAATAAAAACAAAGCGACCATTAAATGATAGCTTCACACAAAGGAATTCAACTTCATTGTTTTCCTCGAAAGTTACTGTGAAGGGTGGCGCTGGTGCCGCGAAAAGATTTCCAGAGACAGGTGATGCCGATGAAAAACGGCCTGCTGGCAGCACAGGAAAAACACACCGCGCGATCGGAATCGAATGGAAAAAAATAAGTCGGGGGCGTCGGTGGTGGAATTCCAGTGCAATCGCATTTATTTGGGTTCGATTCATACATTGAACTAACATAACTTAACATAAGGGCCGCGCTCCCGACCGATAAGCTCAGCTTAACAGTACGGAAGTGGGACCGAGTGGCGGAAAGCACAGCGCGAGAGCGGGAGCAGCGACGGCAGACCCGAGGACCTGAGCACAAAAGGGGCGAGCGAATTACAGTAAGCATGAAGATACTGTGTCCAGTCCAATAGGTGTCTATGGAATCTTATATATTTTTCCCGGCTTCCAATAATAAGAATCGTCTTCTTGTCTGGTCAAAATTATTATGATTCTTTATTCTGATATAAACTCTGAAGTGGCTTATGAAATGAAGTACGCATATAAGAGAATGAATGGAATGGAATGGAAGGGGTTGGTGGGGGNAAACTGCAAGATTAGCAGATTGGAGTTGGGAGCGAGAATCTGCTTGGTCGTTGGTTTTGTTTAGCTTTGCCGCTTAGGCAATCCGTTCTGTTTCCGCTGGTAGCCACATGTAGCCACATGTGTGGGTTGATGACCGTTCATCTACGTCGCTGGGGTTTGGGAGGCGGCGGTGTGCCCGCAACAATGTGTGCGGTAACTCCTCCCCCCCTAGAGTGGAGAGAGGGCCATAACGGATGAATGGCCGGCTCCACAAAGATAGGAGCAGACGGCGGATGCGGCAGAAAGATGGTATTTGGTTTGCGGCAAAATCGAAGGAAGGCGATAGGGATAAGAATTAATAAAATTGCTGAATATATGGCTGTGAATTTATAATGTGTTGTAGAATTGATGGAGGTGATCTTTCCGGCAGTTGATATGGCTTTTAAGTGTAGTCTTTCAAATAATAATGGTTTTATCGTTTGGTTTTTTGTTGTTTTGACGAGTGGTGGAAGTGTAAAAGTGAAGTGGTCATGTTCTACTAGTTCTTTATCACTGTATTACATGTCGTTTATCCATATGGTGCAGTTTTTGTAACGTATTATATGAGCCGGTTAGGTAGGTTTTACCGTAGCATGTTGATTTAAGGGTAAGGTTCCTTCCATTGAAAATGAAAATAAATCCTTTCTCTGCTTTGAAGATGTTTATTTCGTGCGCGACATCTATTACGTCGCATTTTGTTTCTTTGACGTTGTTGACGATATTCAAAATGCATTTGTTTTTCTTTGTTGTAGCTTCTGTATGAGTTCCTGGGAAAAAGAATTCTTGTTCTACCTTAATGCAGCTGTCGCGAAATTGGTGTAGGGTGTTGTCGTTGTGGGCCTGGAATTCAGGGGAGATGATGAAATGTGAGTTGTTTATGGGTAAGGGTATTATGTGAGTGAACTTATACAATTGTGTACTAAAAATTGGTATCTTAACGTTAAATAGTAATTTGTTGTTGAAGGTGTAACATGATGGTATAAGAATATTATAAATGTGGTCGTCTAGTTGTATGTTTATATTTTGTGTGCTTAATATAGTCCTTATAGTGTCTACCTGTTGTTTACTAAACAAAATTTTTTGGGATTAGTCCTAACTTGCTGGCTAGAAGACTCTCAGCGATATTATTAATGTGTTCTGCCAGAGTGTCAATATTATAGTTTACTCGATTGATGTACTGAAAGGTGTAGATGTTTTCCCTATCTTCCTGAAGTTCTTTGAAAATGGCATTTTGTGCTGAATCCAAAAAGGATTGTATTTTAGTTTGTTCTTTATTAATGTGGTCCGTAATATTATTGAACCTTATGATAAACCTGCTTGTCGAAATTTTCTTGCTTGTCCTGTTCTAGCTTTAAGAAATCAGAAGTGTCCCTCAAGGTTTTGTTTTCGGCGATGATGTTCTTGCCATCGTTATCGTCCAAATTACTCGAAATTAACTTGAGGATGGTGCCTAAACCATTAATTAGGCATCTCTTTCTTCTCATGTGTGGAAATAAGGCGTCTATCTTGTTTTCTAATTGTTGTAGTTTTAGTAGTAGTTTATTTAACCGCAGTTCTGTTTTGTTGTTTAGTTGTTCTAGTATTTTAGGGTTTAGTTCCTTTCTGAATTCGTTTAATTTTAATAAATAATCATGATGGTTATCGAATTTTATGGTTTTTTCAAATATGTGTGTTCTGCCGTGAAAAAGTTCGAATGGTGTATGAGAGGTGCTAGAGTGTATTGCGTTGTTATAAGTAGTTATTACTTCCGAAAATATTTCAGCGTGGTCAGAGTCTAATTGGAATTCCTTTCTGCGGGTTTCTATTATTCTATAGAGCTCCGTGAACGTAGAGTGAAGTCTTTCAACAGGTGCATTTCCCGTTGATTGTTGGAAAGATGTAATGTGGATAGTTATGTTGTACTAAGTCAAGAAATCAGTGAATAGGTTTCCCGAAAATTCTGCACCTTGATCTAAGACCAATTTCTTCGGTAGGCCGAAGGTACTAAAGAATTGTGACAGTGCTGAAATGACTTTAATTGAATTCCTATTAGTTAATGGGTAGGCCTGTGCGAATTTTGAAAATTTGTCAAAGACAATCAAATTATTTGATTATTTATTATTTTATACAATCAATAATAATTGTATAAATGCCAATATGGACCACATCTAGGGGCCCTGTAGGTGCCGTTGGGGCTTGCATGAAAGGTTTGTGTGGTTGTCTATCATATTTATGTGTTAGGCAAACATCACAATCCTGGATTATTTGAGTGATAATTTCTTTCATGCGTGGAAAATAAATGTCTCTCTTGAGATGGGTAAAGGCTTCGTCAATTCCTCTATGGTTGCTATTAAGGTGATACGATTGAATCGTTTTCTTTTGCTCTTCCGGATCAGAAAAATCGGTTAGAAGTGATGAGCAACGACAAATGTTGTTCAGGTTACTACCTGAGAAATAGTTGTAGTATGCTTCTTCAATTATACAGAAGATGTTGTCTGGTGCTAGGATTGCGTGTGTTTTGTTTGGTTTGAGGATAGTCTGAAGTATATTAGTAATTGAATCGAACTTATATTCTGGTTCAGAGAAGTTACGTCATATTTTATGGGGGAATGGTGTTATTAATTGTACTGGGACTGATCCAATTTGGAAGATTGCTTGGATATTGAAATGGTTTATTGGCTTCTGAACAATTGTTATGCAAGGTGGATTTTCATTTATGTTCCAACTTGGTTTTATTCTGCTGAGTGCATTAGCGACAACATTCTGGGAACCTTTTTTATATACTGTGGATCTGTGGTCAATGATAATGGTTTATTGAAATCGGGGTATGCTAGTATTGGGTCATTACACAAAAGGTTTTTTGAATAAGCTACTGCTTCTTTGAATTCATCGTCAATCACTATTGATTTGTTGCCTTTCAGCTGTCTGGTTAAAGGTTTGGTTATTCCTGCGAAGTCTCTTATCAACTTCCTGTAATAACCTAGTAAACCTAGTGATATGGAGGGATGTAAGTAAATGAGGGAAGCAGTTTCTTGTGTTCAGTTTGCAGTGAGTTTTATTTATTTAAAGGTTAGTCAGGAGCAGCGAGGGTGCTGCTTCGACGGATTTGTCGTGAGTGATTTTACATTGTTCTTTTAGTTTTAAATTAAGGCTAGGTTCCATCGCTGCGCTGCCCGCAGACGGCGGCAGAGCGATGGCTTATACAGTGGTGGACACGAGTTTAGCACACTATGCCTCACCCAACTTTCATGAAAGTTATTTTTGCTCCTGTAAGGACTAGATCCTTGAAAAACCTCAAATTTTTTGGAAAAATATATTGTAGAATCGCCAAACATACTGCTTTCCACTGGATCCCAGCCGGGAAAACTTAAATTCCAACAAATTTTAGGTTTTTTAAGGTGCTCCTAGGCAAACGCTAATGGCGGTGGAAATGTCATGGTATGGGCAGGCTTTTCCTGGCACGGCGTGGGTCCTATCTACAAAATTGATACTCGGATGGACGAGAATATGTATAAGGATATAATTACAAACATTTTTTGTCGAGGAAAATTTACCGTTGAAGTGGCAGTTTATGCCCGACAACGATCCTAAGCACACTTTGCGCTTAGTGAAGTCTTGCCTTCAGGGCAATAAAATAGATGTTCTACAATGGCCAGCTCAATCCCCAGATCTCAATCCGATTGAGAATTTGTGGGGCAATATCGAGCAGACATAGTGTGCTAAACTCGAGTCCATTACTGTATATATGCTTATGTATATGGGCTGTGCATTCCTAGACGGACGCGCGAAGGTAAAAGCTCATGTGGTCAGCCGCCTATGCCGGCTATGTTTACATTGCAACAATTAGTTACAGGACGCATTCTTTAAGTATTGATAATACAGTGAGCATTCAATATGTGCATATTACATCTCCCTCCTTTTGAAAAATAACGTAATAACATGGAGTTATTTTTAAGTCAATTAAATGTATTAATTTTTGTATTAACTTAAGAAAATGAAATTATGAAAAGAAATATCTGTATTATATTTATGTTTATCTATTTATTTCTATGCATGGCCATGCTAAATACAATTTATGAAATAAAGATTTTTAATCTATCCTTATGAACAGTCTGTTTCTTATGTTTATTATTTGTTATTACTATATTATCCCTATCTCCTACCTCCGTTACTGTATACGGACCTGTATATTTAGGATCTAACTTATGACCTGTCTCGTTTTTTAATAAGACTTGGTCACCTATTGATATATCTATATCTTTTACTTTATGATCGTATAGTAGTTTATTTCAATTCTTATTTGCTTCTAACATAACTCTAGCTCTTTTATAGGCTACTTCTAATCTATACTTACTCTCCTTACCATTGTCATCTATATTATATAGTGCTTCTACATTATCTATGCTTGTAAAATGTTTCGGTAAATTACTTGTTTTACCGAACACTAGCTCATATGGACAATAAGTATATGCCATTGAGGGGGTCGTGTTGAAACAAAAGACAAAATACTGAAGCCATACGTCCCAATCAGTTTTATCAACCGAGATGTAAGATCGTATGTATTCATTGAAAGTTCTATGACTTCTTTCTATTGTTCCAACTGTTTGGTGGTGGTGTGCTGTGGATGTAATATTTTTAATATTTAAATATTTGCACAAATCGTCTATGATTGAATTCTTATACTCTGTTCCCATGTCCGTAATAAACGTCTTCATTGGACCGTACTTCAAAATAAAGGATTCGAATATTGCTTTAGCAACAGTATTAGCATTTTTATTTGTAATTGGAATAGCAACTAAATACTTAGTTAAATCACATATTAAAGTGACTGCATATTCATTACCATTTTCTGATTTTGTCAGTGGACCAATAGTGTCCACTATCACTCTGTCAAAAGCATTTATTGGGGTGTCTGTAATTGTGAAATGGGTATTTGTGTGTTTAATTTTTTTAGTTTCTGGTATTTTTGACATTTTTTTACGTACTCAGTTATATCTTTAGACATACTTTTCCAGTAATAATGTTTTTTTACTTTGGCCAAAGTTTTTTGATATGCCAGTATGACCTCCTTGAATTGGATCATCATGTAGTGTAGACAAAATTGCTTCTTTTTCTTTTAAATTTGTTATTAGGCTCACCGGGTTGAGAAGAGCTACTCTTAATGTTTTCAATATTTTATTGCCCATTAATTTGAAATTATCTATTGAAACGTGTAGCGCTTGTACTATGTTACATATAGAGTGAGGTCAGCGCCATCTAGGTATCGCTCGGTGGCACGAGAGGGGGAAAAAGAAAAGCAGCAAGGAGAGTAACAGTCCTGAATGTCAACTTTCTCTGGCTCCTTCTCACATATTCAGCTAGGGCTTACCGCCACTTTTTGGGCGTCTAGATCTTTCTTTTCCAATCAGTGCGTCAGAGGGTCAAGTTGCATCCTAAAGGAGATTTTTCCCAAGTTGTGGTTTTTTCCATAGAAGTCTCAAGCAGCCCGAAAACCAGAGAGGAAAAGCGGATTCATAATTATATCCAGTCTAGTGCTAAGATCTAGCTGGTAAGTTGCAGAAGTGGAGGCATTGGTGGATATTGAATTTAGTGAGATTTTTGCATGACTAGGTTCATTATAAAACTGTGGCCAAGAGCTGCAGCCCGGACAGCAACCCATAGAAGCAGAAGGAGGGAGCGGAAGCTCAGCGTCTCGACGCTCAGGCGTGAGTTTTTTGGGGCCCCGCAGTCGTCGCGCAGCCGCCGTAAGGGGCAAATTTCATCGTCGCGCAGCCGCCGTAAGGGGCAAGTTTCGTCGTCGCGCAGCCGCCGTGTGGTGCAAATTTCATCGTTGGGCAGCTGCAGCGAGGGATATTTCCCCAACGTAGCCGGCGGAAGTGTTCAGCTAAGTGCAATAGTGGGGCATATTAGCTTGCTTCGAGGGAGGAAAGGAAAGGAGAAAACGATATAGAAATGTGTGTGTGTGCCTTTGCCTAAAAACGGTTTGAGGTTGAGTTTTTTTTTTTTTAATTTGAAAGGGAAGGAAAAGAGCAAAAGAGAACCAAAAATCTGCCAAGGCGATAAAGTGAATGATGAAGAAAAAGTAAAGTTTTTTTTATATGTGCCGCAGACCATAAGACCCATCCGTGGAAGCGAAACTGAGATCGCATTAAAGAAAAATTATAAAAAAAAAAAATCGGCAGAAAAATTTTAGTAATATTTTAGTTTAGTCTAGTTGAGTAAGTTTTTTTTTTGTTTTCTTTTGTGTAATGTAAAGATGGCCATAAGAGGAAAGAAATGATTCTTCTTCAGCGAAAATGATGATAAATAGGCAAAGGCAAATTGAGTGATATTGGAGCATATTGAGTGAAAGTCGTGTTGTTTTAAATAAAACTTTATATTTGCTGGTATCGTTGGGTTGGGAAAAAATATATTATCTAAATTTTCAGGTCTCTCGCAGGAAAGCGCTTTCTTCGAGGAGGACAGAAAAACATGATTTGAGTGAGTTTATAACCAGCTACCGTTCAAAATAAAAAGAGAAAAAAAATGCAAATAATATTTTAACGACAAACAAAAGGGGAAAAACCCAAGTCCAAGAATTTTAATATGATATTTTGAATAATTTAATTATTTCGGAAATAACTTCCACATCTCGCTCCATTTAAATTTTGCCAAAACAATCTGATTCGCCTTTGCTAATGAAAATGAAGAAAAAGTAATTCTGGCTGAATTAATTTTGAATATCTAAAAGAATGCGTTCGCTGATTTATGTTTATATTTATATTCGCATTTATATTAATATTTATATTTATACCTATTATTATATTTATATCTATATTCATATTTACTATTTATAGTCATATTTAAACTTATATTTATATCGTCATCCCATTTATATTGATAGTCATGCTCATATTTACATATATTTTGCACTATTTACAATTTTATATACTTTATTTATGTGTCAGTGTATGCGGTATTATAGGTGTTATTACCAATTATCTTGCAGCTGTCCCCATGCATTGTCAATACTTTTCAACTAGTTTTTAAATAAATAGTATAATGTTTTAATTTCGCCAACTTTTGACTCGACATAATATGATCCCCTGACAACCGAAAACACCCATGGGACCACCAAGAAGACAAAATGAGTTAGGAAATGAAGTGGTCAAAGGAAG
>VNJN01004677.1:22118-101914 GCA_008042485.1 Drosophila mayri | reverse complement strand
TTAAGATCCTTCGACGAAAGGATTGGCTCCTTTTTCGACTTCCTTGTAAGGGTCGTGTAAAATTTGGCAGAAGTTGCTCGCTTTCTGCCACGTTTCTCCTGTTTGTCTGTCTAGTGGATAGTAGAAAACCCTTTTAAACATTTGTGGGACATTCTATAAAAACATTTAAGTGGTTTTCAACCAAAAATTTAAGGAGCATTTGTGGGAGAAAGTCCAGGAAGACTGGTACCCCATTGAGCCAGCAATATGCTCCAATCTGGTGGAGTCTATGCCTCGTAGGAGTGCTGCAGTTTTAAAAAACCATTAAAAAGTAATAAAATATTAAAACTTAAAACATTTCATGGTCAATTTTGGTAAACTAGTCAATTTGGATAAAGATTAGTGATTTCGTTTCTATTTTTATTTCCAGGTCAAAAGCATAAATTTTAACTTAAGTATAATTTTTAAGCTAAATAAATAAAGTTAAATGCATTTTTGTTTTTTAATATGTAAGCTAGATGTATATAGATCAAAATAAAATTAAAATTTCCACTCATTTCCCCGTTGTTTCTTAAAAATACGACTTTAAACCGAAAATGAAAACTCGTTTCTATTATTTTTTCCATCACTGTATGAGTCATTGAGATCAGGGACAGACGCTGTTTATTTCGTTGAAATTCTTGCAGATTTTATGAAAAATGATAAAGAACATGAAAAACAATCTTGAAATAAAATCTAATGTCAACAAAAATCCATGAAATTAGTTAGCGGTAAAGTGTATTGTGCAAAAACTTTCAAAATATGCCTCACTTAAAAATCATAAATATATTTTAAATAAACACTTTATTTCAGAGTTTTTCAAAAACTTTTGATTATCCCTATGAATTCTTGAGGTAAATCAAAAATAAATTGCACATAATTAGAAACTGTTTATTTTAAAATAACACTTTTAACTGACGGCTAAAGTTGTTTCACATTTCCAAATGGAGGTAATTTAAAATAAATGAATAATATCAGCGCAGCGCTAACTACAGCATTATTTTACATTAAACACTTAATTCGAGTTGAATTAAATAAGATTATTATAGACATATAAAAGTTTATCTCCGTTACTTGTAATTGTGTAATTTAAATACAAAATCCGTAGTATTTGGTGAAACCGATAAGTAGGTTTTGAATTAAAAAACTTCCGCTTCTCTTGTATTTTTTTAGTTTTGTTAAACCAACCACAAAGTATAATTATTCAGCGTTTCCAAGCGCATTAAATAAAACCAGACCGCGTTCGTTCACAAAATAAAAAATTACCAAGGTTTACAATCACTATTTTAGTCAGTTTTTCGGGTTTTTAATTAAAGTGTATGAAATTTTGGTTGCCAGTTGTATTTGTTGTTGATTTTAGTGAGCGGCAGCTGTTGCTGTAGGGGAAAACACACACTTCTGTTCAGTTAAAGCCAAGTTAACTCCAGTTAACGATTGTCTCGGTTTCTCACGGAATTTTTAATGCAAGATTTTTGGCAATACATGTAAACAAACACTCACACACACCCGGAGATCTTCACGGTGATTAAGAATAACGGTGATGTGGGGGCATGAAGAGCGGGAGAGAGGCACTCCCACTCACATCTGTCGCCAGCTAACACATATACACACACACAGTCATGGGGCAATAAACAAATCCACAAAACTAAACAAAACAAATTACGAATTCCGTGTAAATGAACTTTGGTGGGGAGCGCGTTTTGAATTTCTTTTCGCGTTTTGTTTGTCATCCGCTTTGGACGTATGCTTGACTGTGTCTGCGCTGTTGCGAATGGAGAGCGGAGGGCACTCGAGAATCGCTGTTGCCGGCGTTTTTATGATTTCTCTTCTTTCCGTTTCGTTTCTTTCTTTTTTCGCCCTCGCCCTTTTTTCTCCCTCTCTTTTGGCGGCCTTTTCGCTTCCTTCCCCCATGGCCCCCTCCAAACACACACACACACGGACAGGCGCACACACACAGGCACAGACCAATAGACACTTCCACATACAGGGTCGAATTTGTTACTCCGATTAAATTATTCGCCGCCTGCTTCTGTTTGCCGCTTTTACAGCTTTCTTGCTTGCTGTGTTTTTTCGTTTTAATTTTTTTGATTTTCGGACTTTTGCATCGCAGCAAAACAAGAATGCGTCAGCTCACTCATACACACAGACTGGCACTTGCCAAGGCGGGGACACACTCACTGAGTACCCTTCCCACGGACAGGGTTGCCGCCTCACACGAAGGCGAACAGCAGGAAAACAAAGGCTAATATAGCACTAAAAATGAAACATAACTCATGCTCAACCATGCCAAATAATTAATTACACAATTTCTATTATTAATGATCATAATTTCATCAAATTTCATTGAATTGTACTATTTAAACGAGATAATAATTGGCGCCTCGGCAACCCTGGCCCGCCTCTCACACACACAATTACACCAGCACAGACCTGGGAATTTTCTGCTGCAAAATTTTTTTCTTCGCACCACAAGTCCACTTTCAAATGCAATTTGCACCCCTAATTCTTTTGGTTTCGGTTTCAAGTCGACCTCCTGGCTGTGGGAGAATGTGGATTGCAGCACTTTTTGGTGTTTCTTGGCATAAAAACTGCGTTTAAGATTACAATTTTATAATTTTTCTTCGCAGTTCCGAGAGAGACAACACGGTATTTCCACCTTCGCGGTAGCTGGGCACATTAGCATCAAGAATACTTGCAACACTGGTTTGAGACTCAAATTTCTGGCAACGCCACATGCACAAGTTTGAAACTGGTTCTATTTGCTGACTTGAGCGCGCTTTTTAAAAAAGTATTATAAACCTGTATTTTGGAACAAAATAATTATTACACTTTGCGATATGTTATTTTTCTCTCTTCCCAACCAAGAATCATAAGAATAATAATAATTCAAAATCCAAAATCTAAATAAATAAATTCAATTTTGGTTTTTATTATTTGTTTATTTAATGTTTGTCTTTAATGCATTACAAATTATCAATATTGGATATTTCAGATAGTTTTCCTCTGTTGTAGCCGGTGTTTTTGTGTCGCCTTTGGATTTCGTGTGTGTGTTTTTGTTGTGGATTGCGTGCAAATTATAGATATTATCCAGTAATACTTAATATTTATAATGTTTCAGCATTTCGAGCAGTAGTAGGTTTTAATCGAATTCTATCTTTAGTGATTTAATGTTGCGCCCAACGTTAGTTAATATTCCTTCAATTGTTCTATTCTTGTTCTATTTTACGGTATAAAGTTGGTTTAGCTAGCTAAAAAACGCATATACAGTCGCATATAGGTAATATGTTTGTATATATATTTGTAATTTTCTTGAAAATTATGCTTTTGTTTGGCGTTATTTTTCAAATAACATTTTTGTTGACAAAAAATACAAGTTTAGGCATAGGGCATATGTTACAATCATTTTTATTGGCCATTTTTTTGGGAAGTTTCTTACGAGGGAAATTAAATTGTGCTAAAAATAAATGTAGAAATAATATAAGCTTGCATAAAGTTGTTCTTAAACTGGTTTCGTGTATATAGTTTTGATTTAATTTGCACTAGATATATGTACGGTTTTCTCATAGATTTAAATGCAGTTATTGATATTGGTTAGTGTTATTGAGAGTTCTATTTAACTTTGCAGCGTTTTTGGGTGAATATATTTATGAGTTTCTTATTTATTTATGCATTAAGTTGTATACTCTTTTGTATATTTATGGACGTCTGATAAATGTTTGCATGAAATTATAGCGTAAGGTGCTAGAAACTTAGTCCGAAGATAGCGAAAGATACAAACTGATGCTCGTTGTAAATAAATTTTATACTCGTAAAATTTGTTTGATTTGCATTTAGCTTGCGTTGTTTCATTTTCGTTTTCGTTAACGTTATCGTATTCGTTCGGACTTATAGCTAGGTGGTATTCCCTTTCGAAATTGGATTTCAATACAGTGCAAACCTGCATTCGCGTCCTTGAGCAGGCCTGCGGTCTAACAGTAAATGAGTGCTGGACCGGAAAACGGGCCTTCCCCGCCTCCGATTAGCCAGCCTTTGACTAGAGTAAGAGACTAAATTTAACAATTCCTTTGGGGGCATCAGAGACTACAGCTAGGAATGGGTTTACTTTTAATATTTTTGGAGCAGGAACTCGAGACGAAACAAACAGAGCCTCGTGGAGTTTTTCTTAAATCATATCCTTATTTTTGTGGAATAAATAGTATTTTAATATTGTTAATATCGGTGAATTAGCCTCTTATCTTAACCCATATTTGCTTCGTTTCGAGTTCGTGTGTTAGATTATGGTGCTTATATGGTCCACACCTGAACCTTTTCAGCCACCACACACCAGCTGGCCCGCTCGTAGTAGGAGCTGACGATATGCAGGCTGGCCACATGGTGGTTGATCAGCGCGTCCAGCTCGCCCTCGCGGAACACATGGTAGTAGCGATGATGGGTACTAGCGCCACCCTGAGAGGGGCTGTCAAGGGAGTTGGTGGAGCTGTTCGAGTGCTCCAGGGAGTCGCTGGAGGCTCGCTGCTGCAGGTTGGGGGGCTGGGGCTGATCCTGCTGCGGGTGCTGCTGTGGCTGCTGTTGGTGTGGCTGCTGCTGCTGCTGCTGAGTGGCTGGCGGTTGTACTTTGAGAGCGGCCATGTTGCGCCTGCGCTGGCCGTAGTCCGCCATGCCCTCGCCCAGCTGATCACCACCGCTGGCCTCCAGGGCTTCAGCCTCGGCATCTGCATCCTGCTCCTCCTGTTCCTCCTCCTCGGGTATGGCATCGTCTTCGTCCTCTCTGACATCACTGTCTCCATCGTCCTGCAGGAGGTAGGCCGTCTCGGGATTCAGCTGATAGTGCCTGTTCCTCTTGTAGCTGAACTTGGAGATCTTGCAGTGCTCGTAGACGCCCAACGAATAGCTGGACTCGTTCTCCTCTTCTTCCTCCTCCTCGCCATCCTCCTCCTGGATGGTGAAGCTGCGGGTTTGCGAGGACAGCGACGAGGTGGAAGAGCTGACGGGCGATTGCTGCAGGCTGGGTTGAGTCGACAGATTCGCCAGCATCAGGCGACGTTCCCGGAGCTCGTCCCGAAAAGAACTCAAATCGCCATTGGAACGCTTCTTGCTGCCACCCAGAATATCGGACAGATCTCCCATTCCAATACCATCCAGGTAGCGACACTCGGTGCGGCTGCTCTTGTCCTCCAGTTCCCGCTGCAGTTGGGCGGTGAGCTGCTCGGCAAACTCGGTACAATCCTGCTTCTGAATCGACTCCCTTTTCTCGGGCAGCAGGGTGGCGCTATCCGCATTCAGGATTATATCGTCCTCCGCCTGGGATCGGGAGCTATTGATCTGCAGTTCACCCTTGTGGTACTGCTCCTGCTGGCGGCTAATCATCTGCGCCAAGCTGGGTTCACCCTCGTCCTGGGAAGCCGAATTGGAGTTGGTCGACACCGCTCCCCCCTCATCGCTGCCCGAGGGCAACTTTGCCGATCTCGGGGCGCTAATCACACTGTCTATGGAGTCTGGGGACGAGGGCTCACTGGAGTCGCTGTCCAGATCATCGGTGGCCGGATTAAAAAGCTCCAGAGAGAGCAGCTTGCTGGCCAGCGAAGTGGTGGATGCAGAAGTGGATACTCCAGAGCCCGAGGCTCTTCGAACGATGGGGAAACTCTGGCGTTGCAGCTGCAGGGATTGCTGTTTTCGGAACTTGGGAATGGGGGGCAGATCCCTAATGGCCTGGCGAGTTATCCGGCGAACAGGCGGAGATTCCTTGAGTGGGTCCTTCGTGCTTTCCTTTAGCGACTCGCTTGCGAGGTGTTTCTGTGGCTCCTTAACCTCTTTTGGCTGCTCCTTGTGAAGCTCCTTTTGCTGCTCCCTCTGCTGCTCCTTCTGCTGCTCCTTCTGCTGCTTGATGTGTGCCTCGTCGAAGCTGAATCTAGCCGGCTTCGAGGGCGGGGTGAGGATGGCCATGGCCGCAGAGACCGCTGCCGTGGACTGCGGCGGAGAGGTGACATTGCCCTGAATGGCTGCGGGCGAGTGGGCCGGCGTTGGCGGACAGGGCATGATCAGGGGAGACGTTGGCACTGAGTGAGTGGGTGGTAGCCGAGAACCAGGATTCACACCCTGCTCCCGGCCGGCGGCTCCTTGAGCCCGCTGCCCGTTGCTGGACGATGAGTTGCTCGAACTGGAGTTGGAGTTGTGGTGCTGCTGCTGATAGTTCAGTTGCTGCTGATGCTGCTCCGGCTTTGGGATGAATATAACCGAGGCAAAGCTATCCTCGGACTCGATGCTGGTGTCCGACTGCAGGCTGCTGTCCTTCGAGGAGTCCGACCCAGATTCCCGAGAGTGCCGCCTGGCCTTGTCCCCCTGGCCGCTCTCCACGCAGGCAGGACACTCTTGCTGATACTGGCTGCAGTGGCAGAGATTGCCCATGGTGCACTCAACGCTGCTGCAGTATGTCACGGGACCCGTTGCGGAGGCAGCGCCTGCCGGAAGCGGGATCAAGTGGGACAGATGATGACCGGCATGGTGATGATGATGATGGTGATGCTGGTGGGGTACTAAAGTCACTCCCTGTTTGTTGTTGTTGTTCAGCGTGGGACTCTTGTCCGTGGCAGCAGGATTTTGGAGAGGATTCGCTGGCATTTGCGGGCCACTTTTGATGTTCTGAATTAGCTTGCTGATGCCCGTCTTGGTGACACGCTCCAGACTGCCCGTGGAGCTCTTAATCTTCGTGGTGAAGCCCTCCCGTATCACCTGAAGCCTCTTGGAGAACAGGGCCGACCGGCAGAGAAAGGCCTCATTCAAGGAGGTCTGTTTCTGGATGCGCTTCCGCACTCGCTCCTTTTCCCGCAGTCGATTGCAAGCCATCAGCTCCTCGTTTAGAGAGCTCTGTTTGCGCAGAAACGCACTGCTTCCCGGGGCTGCCCCTCCTTCAGCTGCTGCTGCTGCTGCTCCCGAGGGCGGTGTGGCCACCGCCGTGGCAGAGGGGTTCGAGGAGGATGGGTGCTGATGGAAGTTGCCGGCATAGCAGCCACTTCTCGTATACAGGCTGTTGCTCACCCCTCCGTTGGAGCTATTGTAGCTGCTCAGCATCTGGAAGGTCTCGTGGGCAGAGGGTGTGGCAGCGTCATCCTCGCACAGGGACTGCTTTTGCTTGATGAGCTTGGGCCGGCGGCTGAGGGTGTTGCCAGCACTGGCAGTCGTGGGCGGCGAGTGTCGCCCCCCGTTCATCTGGAGCTGCTGACCCTCGGGAGCATTCAGGAGCATAGCTGCCGCTGTGGCCTTCAATTCGCCGGGAATTAGTGGACCACCCAGGCTGGGGACACTGGAGCGCGAGCGCACAATCTGGCGGGGTGGGGGTTGGAGGATGCTGCCCAGACTGCGGGACTTGAGGCCAGCGGATAGCGGCGGATCGGGAAAATCCTCAAAGTCCTCCAGACGTCGCAGCTCGATGGGCAGGTCCTTGGCATCCTCATAGTCCAGGCTGCTGTCATTTTTGGTGTCCTTCGACGACCAGGAGTCCATGAACCAGGCATGGCGTCGCCCACGGGCCAGTTTCTGAGGAAAAGAAAATATTTTATGGCAATTTAGTTTCCTGAATAAATTAATTTCGAAAATTTTTAATACCTGAATGGCTCGTCGCACGAAGCTGTAGCAGGACTCCCCTGGCGAGGAGGAACTGAGACTTGAGCTGTCCCCGTCCCCGGCCGATCTACTGGAGTTCGTTGAGTCCTCGGTGTAGGCATGGTAAGGCGGCTGAAAGTTATCGTCATCCTCCTCGTCCGAGTACGAGTAGTTGCGATTTTTGGGCGGCTGCCAGGGTATGAGCACATCCTGCGATTCGAAGCGCCGATGCCGCTGCTCCAGGGCCCAAACGGTGATCACCACTCGGCCGCCAATCCTCAGGATTCTGGCCAGCTCTCTGAGAGCCTGCACCCGTCGCTCTGTGGTGGCAAAGTGGTGAACCACGGCCAGTGACAAAACAGCATCAAAGCTGTCGTCCCGGAAGGGTAACTCAAGATTATCGCAGAGGGCCACCTGCAAAGGGGGGATAAAGGAAAAATTTAAACTAGTTAGTAAATAATTATAATTAATTTATATTCCTACTTAAATAAATACAATTATTTCAGTGTTTTCTACAGTTTTTGATTTCCCAAGACAACAATGTCATATCCACGCAAAATTCCCTGGGGACCTGTGTCAATTAAGCTGCTTCAAAGATGGCTATGGCTCCACAAGCCAACAATAACTTGGCGACAAGTTCCTGACAGAATCCTCCCCCAGGACATGACCGCAAAAATATGCAAGCCCACATCCCACATGATGCAATTTCAGGCTTGCCAATGGAGAGAAGGAAAAGGGTTCAGTTCGCTGCTCAAAAAGGATGTCACTAACTTTATTTCCATATCAAAGGCAATGCAGCCTGATTGAATACGCCAGTGTCCTTTCTGGCTGGCTGACATCTTTTTGCAATTAGCAACTTTTCCCAAACTGACCAAATAAAGTTATCGGATTCGGTTTGGTTTCGAACAAAACGGAGATGCCTTGAACACTGACCTATCCCAACTTGCGATGCACACGCCATTTATATTCATTTTCATGTCATGGCCAGAACTGATGGTGTCAATTACGGTAACAGGGGACATGGCATAAAAAACTGAAATATCCAAACAAAGGAACGTGTTTTCCATTCACACACAAAAATGACAAACTGCGCTGAACGTGTCAATGGGGAAAACCCGTATCGATTCTGGGTAATTCCTAGCAGTTTTCTTGGATATTTAATAGCCTTTGGATTTAATTTACATTGCTCGATCAAATGTTAAATTAAATATAGTAGTTAAGAGTTTTTCAAATAAATGCTGCATCTCACAGTTGAAAATTGTGCAATTTATTTGGTGCAATTTACTATTTTCTCGTATTTCCTGCCTTCCTGCCACCTAATATCGCAAATGTCCGTGTGTATTTGCCCTGTGGGTGGTTGGTTGTATATGTGCCTGCTGCAGAAGGGAAAACGAAAAATCCTTGACCCGCCAAGCCTTCTGCTACTCCTGCTGAGAGTTTTCCGCTTGGTGTGCTGCCTGGCCACCTGGTTAAGAGTGAAAAATTCAGACAAACTGGCAGGCATTGCAGCGGGAAGAAGTCTTTAGCAAATATCAATTAACATAAGTGTTATTTCCAGGACCCTGGACGGACAGTCAATGGGAATCGAAGCAAAGACATTTTGGGATGCATTAGAAGATAAAGACATTGACAAGGTTTTTGGTTGCAAAAGCCAGCCGGACAAAGTCTGTTTAGGAGAAGTAAAATTCTAGTTAAAGAATCCCAATCCCAGAGCTCAATTTACAGGAATTCCAGCTTCTTTTTTAATTTAAACATTCAAAGTATACATCATTTAAAGGAAATTTAATGTAAAAATATATATATATATACAGAAAACACAATTTTTAAATAATTTCTCCAAGTAAACAAACAGAATCCCATGCATTTTAGGTAAGCAAGCCTTTTGTTGGCTGCTCACGAGCATAACTCTCATTGCAGACCCATTCATCGGATGTGCCCGGCCAGTCTCTGTCTTCTATATCCTTTATCCGTGCGCATCCAGCTCACATGCACGGGAATGGATGGGTTCTTGGGTTCTTTATTCTCTTTACAAATCGTATTTATAGCAGTCGCACACACACAGGAGGGTGGGGGTGCGTGTGTGAAGTGTGTAATGTCACACGGGTCGGGCACATGACGCTTTTGAATTTTGAAATTTATTCTGACAGGCTTCTGCCAAGCGAGGGAGAGTGTCAGGTGAAAGTGCGGCCTGTTACGCATACGCCACGTTGCACGCTAATGAGGCCAGAGCGCAATGCAAAGTCTCCAAAAGACACACAACGAAGGGGGACATCCTTTTACTGTATGCAGTTTCTCTTTGCGGCTTATTTAAATGGCGCTTTAGCCAAGCACAGACCCTCAGGCCTGCTTCTTTTACCTCTTTTGGTCCGTGTTTGCTCTCCATCTTTCTTTTTGGCCGATGAAAATTGCAGGTTTCACCTGGCCCAGAAAAACTGAATAAAAAAACGCTGCACCTGCTTTCCCGCTTTCCGCAGCTATTATTGAGTTTCACTTTTTTATGTTTGCGGTACTGTTGCCATTTTTATGCGCCATTTTGGGCGGGTTAAGATTTACGAGCTCCCAGCAGAGCTCCACAGGATGTCCTCACTCGCTGTGTGCGAGTGTGATATCGAGGTTTTGGGTACACAGCAGAGAATTGTTTACCTTTATGATTTGTATTTTAAAAACATTTTGTTTCTTTTACTATTTCTAAGAAGCATATACAAAAATGTCCTCAAGTTTGATATATTAAATATTAAAAGTATTTGCATTAACTTTAAAATATTTAAAATGTTTTTTAACCAATATTTAAACTTATTCTTTGATCACCTTATTGACAGAGTGATATATTGAACCCTTTGAATATTGTATTGCACATATTTGTCCAATTATATAAATATTTTCAATCATGTTTAGCTTCTTTTTTCTAGCTTAAAAATATATTTGCCAAAAAATAAACCGAATTGCTATTTATTTTTTCCCCTGTATGGTAGATGTTCCATTTCCCGTTTTATTGCTTTACAAAATTATTGAAAATCAGGCCATGCACGAGCTGAGCTGCAGAAATCAAAGTTGCAACTTTGGCCCCGGGCCGAAGTTAAATTGGTTTTGCATAAAGTTTTCTGCGATTCCGCAACTAAAACCTAGCATTCGCTTGCATGTCACGTTCGCATTGTGTGCATTTTGCAGTTGGGTTTATTTTAAACACATTAGGCAAATAGGAATAACGTTGAAGTCCGGATCGGATGGGATCGAAGGGGATTACGTCCACTAAGCTTTGTTATGTAAATGTGCCGTGGCAGAGTGATTAGAAGCACATGCGAATAATCGTTGGTTAAATGTCAAGGACTCAGGGACTTGGGCAGCGGAAATCGGAGGCTCTAGTGTGGGATGTTATTAAATAAATTAAATCGTTTTCATCGTAAATCGCAGTTGCAACTCCTTGCTATTGTTGCCGCCGTCAGACCCACGCAAAAGCAATTTAAATGCGAAGAATGCGTGTTGTCGATTATGGAGGAGGGAAATGGTAAAATGGTAAAATGGAAATGCATTCTCCAAGCCCTGGGAAATGGTACTCTGACGTCCGCCTGGAAATGGCACCATAAATAAGCGCCCGGCGTTAGCAATAGATTATTGCAGAGAGCACATTGCATACCTCAGGCGGCCACCGCTGAATAACGGTCTTTATATAGCGGGGGTAGTTTGCAATTTATTGTAGTTCCTTGTAAAAGGAAATGTTCTCGGTTGCCAACAGCAGCAGCAGGAGCACCAGGAGCAGCGCCAGGACAATAGCAAAGGGGAACCCCAGGCAGCAGCAGCAGTGTTGTGTCATTGTTAAGGGGAATATTGTTCGAGGAAAGTAAGTGCGCCGTAGTTCATGTTCATTATGACATAGCCGAGCGTATCACTTAATTGTGGCGAGAAGAGCTTCAAGCGTGCACTTTCGCCCCATAAACTTTTCAATTTCCAAATACTTCATACTGAAGTGGAAAAAAAGTTACCCCATTTTCACAGCACTTGATATAAAGGGGAACTAGCTTTTGGTAAAAGGATTAAGGGGGACGTAGTCGGACTTTTATTGTAATGCCTTATGATCTGTCAAACCTAATATGTATTTAAATATCAACAGGAAAAGTTAAATAGAAAACTAAATATCTTGAGAATAATAATCTGTGATTTATTGAATGTTTTAATAATAAAAAATGTAACACAAAATTCAAAATGTATCTTGAAAATGTTATTTAACTTTTTTTGCTCTTTTGCTGATTTTATTTTTACCATAAATAAGGCAGAATCTTGAATTAGTAATTCGCAAAGTTCACTTGGATTTTACTTAATATTACTGATTAGCTGTAGATATCAATATACTGCCAATCATATTCCTTTAATTTCAGATTAAGAAACTTTATATGAATTTCTAGTAAATTCCTCCTATTACCCACTGATTATCCTTCCTAAACCCACTTAAATTTCCCATTTAAGAACTGCTGCCAAATCCCCTCTCCATTTCCCAATGGCTTAATTTCAGCAGCAAAAGCTTGAACTGCATTTAATGCCATTGGCCATTATGCAACGCTGCTGGTTGGTCACGCATCTGCAGGTTATTAGATCCGGCTCGTTGGTCCGCTCTTTAAACTCGTTTTAGTTTTACGGCTCCATTGTGGACTGGACCATTTTTGCAATTATGAAGCATTAAAAACTGTCGGACGGAACATGTGCAAATAATACCCGTACGGCGTACAACCAATGATAAGCATAATTTATGCTCTCCGCGCTAATGGCCAACTCAAGTGGGGCAGGCTGGCATTTGAATCGAATCCTAGCAGCAGATGTTTTATGGCCACAGCTTGTTAGCTGCTAAATGGGTCAATTGCATGGCCAAGAGAATTCCAAGGAACACGACCGCCGCAAACACATGCAATTAGCAGGCTGCAATTAGATTGCACAAACACACCACACAGACTCACTCCAAGGATGTGCTCATGCGAAGTTCATTTGGCAAATTCCATTAATAACAAACTTTCGAAAGGAATTTGGCCAAGAAAAATCAAGTTTTTTGTTAAATTAGGTCATTAAATTAGGGGAAAAAAGAGGATATTTCGAATTGGAAAATGCAATTAAATTTTTAATGAAAGCTTGGTTAAAAATGTTTTAAAGAAAGTTAGAAATATTTAGTGATTTTCCTATTAAAAGTAATTAAATTTTTAATTACAATTGATCATTAAAGGGTATCTTTAAACTTATTACAGCTATTAACTAAGCAAGGATTACCAATGGAAGCTAAAGCGGTTTTTTACTATATTTTCTTCTTAGTTAAAATTAAAGCTTAAAACAACTAAACCAAGTTAATCTCCTAAACCGACTTCCTTTAACTACGCTACAATTTATAGTAATATTTCTCTTGAGACAGGAGCTCAGGAGACTCAGGACACAGGCACTCTGGACCCTGGCAGACTCACCTCTCCGCCCTTCTCGTGGGCCACCTTGCTCAGCCGATAACAGCGCTCCACGCCAATGGTGCATATGGCCGGATTGCATTGAGTTAGATATCGCCCACTCCCGCAGCCCACGTCACACACCACGGAGCCGGGCTCTAGGCCGGCCAGGAAATGGGCCATCCTGGGACGTACAGGACCCGTGGGCTCCTCGCAATGCTCGTACACATCGTGCACGTAGGCACGCTCCAAAGCTGCCGATCGGCCGCTGGCATCGCTACTCGAGGGTTTCGCTGTCGCTGTCGTTGTTGCAGGTTGCTTCAAAGTCTTTGTTGCCTCGATGGCAGTTGCTCCTCCTCCTCCATCTGAGCTTGCTACTGCTCCGCCTGTCTCGAGTGTTGTGGCCGAGGTCGGGGATATAACTGTGGGCGCCAAATCGCCCGCTTGGGTTATGCTGGATGCCGCATTGGTTGCCGTAACCGTTGTCAATTGCTTGGTCATTGTAGCGGCTGCCTCGTTAGGTGTTGCTGGTGTCGGTGTTGCTGCTGCTGCTGTGTGGCACTTGTCATATGTTGTCGAGAGGCAAACTTCATCTGCAGGATATGAAAGGGGACAAAACAAGGAAATCAGAAACGTTACAAGAACTTTGTATTAAAAACACAGAACTGAGATTTCAATAACTTTGTGCTACAGATTTGTATGGTTTCGTTGTTGAAATGGGAGTTTCTCTTTCTGTTTTTGCTTCCTTAATATGAAATCTTTTTAGTAAGAGCTTTGATTAAATAGAAAAGCGCCAACGGCAAGATAAACAAGTGAAAAAAGAGCCAGGAAATGCTCTTCAAAGGAATCTCTTGTCTAAAACAGGACACTCAATTTCCTGTGTTATTCAAATAAACAAAGCACATGTGAAGACCACTAGAAATGCATTCAAAAGCTGGTCAAAAACACATGATTTCACTTCACTTTAATTTGATTTTATGAGAAAATACAAATACTTCACAGGTTATGCAATTTTCGTTGAAATAAAATCATTCTTTTAGAGCTCCTTTTGCTTTCTGGAAATCCCTTCCACTTGAGAATAATTCGATAACCCTAACCTTCTTCGTTATGCAAACTGCAGTCTAATTTATAATCCGCCAAACAATTTGTATAATTAAGCCAATTGCCTTGCTGAATGCAGGCCATAAAGTCAATTTCAGACCAAACGTCTTGTTGCATGCCGTTGGAAATTCAGTGAAAAGCCAAGAAGGAATAAAACCAACTTGCAGTAGGTTGCAAGGCGTTTGCTCTTAGCTGCATGACATCAAGTCGTAAAATTGTTTAGACCCAGGAGCGGATTCGGGAAATATATCCGACGGCTAAAATGAATTTTTAGTGAATTATAAAGATAAAATAAAAATATTTTCACAAGCTTTAAGAGTTTGTCGAAATTTAATTACTTTATTATTTGATTAAAAGACATATAAAAATAAACAAGAAATTTCAAATAGTTAACATTTTTATTTCCCTAAATATTGCTTGGTCTTAAAGCCCCCACAAGCAAGACATAAAACGATATATATCACAGTAAAAAAAGACCGTTAGCAAAACCCACTCGCACACAAACTCGACTCTGCCAAGTTGCATACCGGATGTGTGGACACTGTTTTTGGTTGGCATTGTTGTTGACATTTTATAACCGTATTTCCGGTGGCTGTTCAAATGGAAATTTCAACGCCATCGGCGCGCAGCCATTGGCCATTGTGTCAGACCTAATAAATTGCATTAAAATGCTGTTGCACAAAAGGAAATTACCCGGCGTGGGCCTTGCAGTGGGTCCTTCCTTCGTGGGTTGCTTCCACAGATATTTAGCAGTGGAAGGAGGAGGAGTTGTGGATGGTTAGGTGACAGTGGGCGGACTCTACTGCAGCTGCAGCAGCCGGCAGTGGGCGCCAAATGACATTAGTGCAGTTAAATGGAATTATAATTGAAATCTGATTAAAAGCAGTTGTAGGGCCAACAATGACGCAGCATTCAGGAGGACGCTAGCCTGGACCCAGGGACTGCGGATGGGTCATGTCCAAGGGGTGTTAATGAGGTTTGCACCCCGACCTGGGTGTTAATAAGTGCTTTAAATGAGTTATAAATGTCCTTTTTATATAATATTGAAATTATGATAGAGAAGGAGGGGAAAATGAGGGTTTACTAAAGAATGAAAATGCAGAAAATATATGGAGTACCGAGGGAAAATGAATTTTAAGATATGGAAATATATTTTAATGGTAATTAAATTTAATTAAATAGAAAATAACGAATTCATAATATAAGGTAAATTAATAATGTATTATGAAACATTTTAAAACCAAGAGTCTACGAAGTTTCGAGTAAATTTATAATTTTAATATTTTTAAAACATTTAAAATTCAAAAGCCTAGAAGTTAATGAAATTAGCTTTTTGCAATTCCCTTGAATTTAATGAAGTCTCAACATTTAAAGATATATATATATACATATATATTGATTTGTAAGACATTTTAAAAGCCTTATGCAAAAATAAAATCAACAACAAGTTGATTCAATTTGTGACAAATTTAATTACCTATTTGAGAGCTTCATATACCCCACATATCCTGATCTGATAACACCTACTCCTCTTTCTATATACCCTACCATACATCCTCTAGAAGACAGCTTTCCATTCTGTTCCTCAGATTTTTCCCAGAACCTGATGGGCATTCATTAACAATGTTTGGCGTTTGGCGTAATCAATAAAGTGGTTTTCTGCTTTCCTCTCCAGGCCAAGAACACTCATACGCAGCGTGGACCGGGTTACATTCTATTTACAAGATGCCAGGAATGGCAGGATTGCCTGGCAGGATGCTTACCTTTTGCGGGGCCGTTGCTGCGCTGATAACTCGCATTCAACAAAGCCGTCGAGGACGCCAGTTCCGCTGATAACATGCGACGACAAAGCCGATTGCCCGGATAGGCGGCTGCTGATGAGGACGATGATAGTGGATGGCGGTGATGGTGATGATGGCGATATTTAGGGACGACAACCGGGTCGGAAAATCAATGTGCATGCATAATTTAAAGTCAGTTTGCGGTGGCACTTTCAGGATACTTGTATATACTTTGGTTATTTTTAGACTTTTGCCAAGCCAGGCAGGCACGTTTTATACGATAATTTGCTCAATTTATTTTTTTGAAATCTATCATTATGGCAACTACACGATGTAATTGCTATTGTTGTTGCCGATTTGTTGTTGTTGTTTGCTGGGAACTATGGCTAAGGACACGCTCCGCTGTCCTGGCTGTGTGCCACACAATATAGGATACACAAAATGCTTTTCCACTGGGCTCCTGCTTGTGCTCCCGCTCCTGTCAATGCTCTGCCTCTGGCATATGACGTTTCCTTTGTGCTTCTGTATATGTATGAGTGTGTTTGATTTTCTGCTTCTTACAGCCACTTTTCACTTGCACTTTTCTCCCAAGACTCGACTAGCCTCACACACGGACTCGGCTCTGCCTTATCAACTGCGGCTCTCCCCCAATTACTTTTCCATTATCGCCCTCGATTCGATTCGGTTCTTATTTTGTTATACGTTTAATTTCTAGGACACTGGCACTTGGCGCTTCAATTATACACACAACACACACACGCACAGCTGTGTATATAGGTGTGTGTGGTTGGTATCTCAGCGATTTCCCATTTGCTTTCGGCCGCCCTCGTGTCCGTTGTCTCGGAGTTAACGTCGCGAACTGACTGGCGGATTGAAGGAAAAGCCCCTCGTTGGACTCCAAACCGCGTGCCCAAGGATTTTCCTCCTGCTCCCTGTGTGTGTGTGTGTGTGGAACATGTTGGAAAAGCTCTGGCCAACTTAACGAAAGCTTTAAGGACGTGGGGACCACCAGCGCTCAGCTGTTCGCCGCAGAGAGGGAAAGTGCCAAGGGGCAGGGAAAAGCCGCAGGTCCTTAGGTTAAGTTTGCCTTCAATTGTGTAAATGTTAGGGTTTTAAAATATTTAAATAATTATGAAATTATGTAGAGTTTTCTAAAGTTTCTATATTTTCTTTGAAGTGTTTAAAGTTTGAGGAAATTATTCCTGAAATAATATTGATTGTTTAGTTTTATTTAAATATAATTTAATTCAAAATAATTGCCTATATATTGTTATAAAATTATATTAATCAAGTAATTAATAAATAAAAAATATTGCTTTAATTTATTAACCAAAGTTCACAGTTCGCTGTCTTTGTTTCAATTTTAATTGACATAATACTCCTTTCGAGGGCTCAAGGGGCGCCTAAAAATAGCTACCTCAAGGCAATTAAAATGACAAAAAAAAGAAGAAAAACAACAAGGAAAATAAAAGAAAAGCTCCGAAATTCGCCTTTGTTTGCTTGTCAAATTTCATGAATGAACCCTAAAGCGCAATTGAAGAAGTCGAAAAGTGAAAAATGGCAAATGGGTAAAGGGAAATTGGGCAAGGGAAATGGGGGAAAAGTCAAAAGGGAAAGCAACAACCGCATGTGTAAAGCGCGAGCACTGAAATAGAAGCTTCGTCAAGTTGGCCAGTGAATTGTGTCGAAAATAGCCAAGAGCCCCAGCGCAGCCATGAAGAAATAGGCAAAAAATAGCTGCCCGATTTTATTTTATTTCGCAAAATGGCGCAAACTCCACCCGCCATCCATCCCGCTCCAACACCCATCGTCCATCACCCATCTCTGTCGCACGACCCGCCAGCCGATTATTTTTGATGAATGAAAAGCTTTTTGTTTCGGCTTTGCCGCTATCTGCGGCCCCGCGTGGAAAAGCCACCGGAGGGTGGGAAACTCAGCGTCACTCAACCCCATCCAACTCCCGCCCGAGCACGGCAACAACGTTCCCGCATAGTAAAAGCCCTCCTCTATATATGCATGCCATATCGGAGTGGTGGGATCTCGGGATCCCGAGCGTCACATGTCTTTTTCGGGCCGCATGACTAATACAGGCAAATGGCAAACGTCGTCGTCGTCGCAGGATGTGGCATACATTTGGCGACATGCCAGAGGAGATACGCATTCTCAAACAAAATGTATTGGCACCGAGAAATATAACTTAAAATATATTAATAAATAAATATATTATTTTCTAAATAATTAAATTCAAAATTTAAAGTTACTAACTATGGGAGTAAAGTGTATTTTCTTTATAATATAAAATATAGGTAAACAAATAGATTTAAAAAGTAATTTGGTATAAAGAGTTATCATATTCGTATAATAAATATATTGTAAAATATATAGACATCAACAAAATATCTCAAATATTTTAGTAAATTTTTTCTTTCAGCGCAAACGCTCCTCCAACCATAATGTCTGATTTTTACCGGTATATGAGTTGATGTCGTCACTGTGAAGCGATGGATACTCTGTTGAATCATTTAGAAGCCAATGCAGGGGAATGGTTGCTTTTTTATGGCATGTTTCCAACAAAAGAACAAACTTTCCATGTGGCAGATTGAACTACAAGTATTAGTTTACAAGTGGATGCGACTTTTATGATTTGTTTCGCCAAATGTTATCGCTGGCGTGGGCCCGGAACGTCACAGCCGCTGACGCTTCGAAATTTGACTGGCCCGAGGAGAATCTCAGTGGAGGGACAAATATCCTGAGTAACAGACGGAGATATATACATAGTTATGTAGGAGTAAATGGATGTGTCCTTGTGCCACACGCCTGGCCCGGCGGCGTCTCTAACGAATGTGGCATCATTAGTTCTGTCATAGTCATAAATCATGCGCCCCGTTGAACGCTGGCCGGCAGCACGCCGTGCCGGCTAAGGATATGCGGCAGCGACAGGACTGCATTGCTAATAATGTCACGTAGCACAGCTTTTGACAGTCAAGTGTCACACGCACACTCCATCCTCGGGGATGGCCATGATTATATGCTGCTTAACATGGCCAATTACGACCAGGGAGTTGCTGGGAGTTCTATGCGACGGATGGATGATTTGAATATTCTCTAATCTCGCGCAGAAGCGTTGAATTTAATTACTAGAACTGTGCTAAAAAATTATGCCAAAACATACGCAAGGACACTCACACACACACAAATAAGAAAAGGGAAAAGCGGCGTAAAGCGAGAGGAAAAACCCATTTCGCTGGGCTATCGCCAGCCGGCAATCGCAACACCCATTGGCGCTCATCCTTATCCGTGTCCTTGGCAGGCTAAGACATTTCCCTTTTGCGTGTGCTTGTCGTCGGCAAATGAAGTGCAAATTATGCCAACGGCCAGGCCATTGCAGGGAAAAGAGCGCGGAAAACAAAGCGCTTTCCACGCCGCGGCGCCTACCCAAAAAAGTATGCAATACATTTTGTCGAGGGGGGATTTTCGTTGGGGCTTTTCGGGCAAGATTACATGGCAAAGCATAACTTTATTGAGGTTCCCTAAAAATATATATACACAATATATATATATATATTATATATATATTTGTGTGTTTATATAGTATATATCCTTAATGCTTGGCGCGTGGCATTGTCAGCGAAATCGGCGCCATTTGAAATGGTCGCGTGTAGTCGGTAGTTTTGCGGCAACCTCGCTTTTTCAAGCCGGCCAAGATGCCATATCTTGTTGCGCATTTGTCCATGTACCACGGTCAATGGTCGAGCGAGGGAGCCCCGGCCAGTGTCACCCTGACGTCAGCGTCCTCGACAATAAGGCCCCATATCCTTGCTCCGCCCCTGGCCAAGGCCAAACAAACGACGGGCGGCGTCCGATGTCGCGTGACGCACAAGGATATTGAGTCCTACGATTGTCGTCGTAGTCGTTGCTGTTGTTCACAGCCTTAGATGAATTCCTTGTGGCCCTGCGTTGTTCGTTGTTTGCTCTGTCACGTGTTTGCCCAGCCAATTAGAGTTATGGGAATATACCAGCCATGGCTAAAAGCAGAGAAAGAGGGAGAGAGAGAGAGAGTTGTAAAGCTTGAGGAGCTTTTCCTGGCCTAGCTGGTGCACAAACCGAACCGGGAAATTCGCTTTTCCGGGACAAGAAAATACAGTAGCGGTTTCAGTGGGACAAAGGTAAAATTGATAAATTGAATAAAAGATATTTCTGGATAATAAAAGACATTTTCTAAGGCCACCATTAATTAACAAGAATGTTAGTTTGATTTTTTCAATATAATTGTGGTATAGGTTTATTATTATATCTGAACTTCCTTAAGATCTTGGTTCGTCAGTGATTAATAGGCTTAAATCGAGTTCTTGGAGCTTTGACTAGATGCGCATCATCACACGCAGGTCAAGGATGGATTGCAGGATCGTGAAATCATATAGAAAACCGGGTTACAACCTGGCTAAAACCTGGTGATCTTGTTGCTTTCAGGCGAGGGCGGCAGCGAGGAGACCGAGGAACGGGAAGGACTCTGCTTGGGCCGCGGCGGAGGGCGCTGGGGATTGATATTGGCATTGGCCTGGCGAAGATTAGCAAAGAACTGCTGGCGGCGGGGGCCACCTCCTCGCAGAGGTAACGTGGGAATCTCACTGGGCGACTGGTGATTGACCTCATCCTGCGCGCAGTGGCGCATGGCAGGATTAACGCACTCGTAGACACTCTGCAAGGCAAAACTTCTTCCTTTAGTGACTTCAAATTGAAAGAAAAGCTAAGAAAACTCACTTGTTCCGAGGAGTACTGATTGTTTTGGGCAAAGGCCAGCGAGGTGAGCGACGGCAGGGCCTGGGCAATGTCCGACCGTTCGATGCCTCTTACAATGAGGAAGGTGCGTGGTATTAGGATGCCCACCAGCACTGCCCAGCCGGAGGCCTGCAGTCCCAAAGGTATGGCCGCATCGCGCCACTCGTCCCCGAAAAGGGATAGGGCTATCCAGGCCACCCAGATGACCATGATGAGCACTGTTCCTATGACAATGAGAATGCCCTCGCGATAGTTACGCTGCGAGCGGTAGAAAGACGGTATCAATGCGCCCAAACAGCACAGCAAGATGAAGTCGTAAGCCAGGAGGCCCCACAGCCACCTTCCATAGTAGATATTCTCACAGGAAACCGCCTCCGAGGCCACGTGCATCACCACGAGCAGCTGCACCGACATGCCCACCTGGACGACGACGCTGAAGGCGCAGATTACCGCCTGTATATAACCATTCACATGAGACAGAAAACCACCCTCCGAGCCAATCGAAGCCAGCATCACGGCCCGGCAGAGGAGCAGGGAGAACACAAAGCAGTAAACCAGGGTCATCACAAAGACCCGCACGGCGCACAGCGTGTTCAGGGTCTGGGCATCCTCCAGGGTCACATGCGAGTTCCGTTGCTCACCCACATACTCGATGGAGAAGGGCACAAAGGAGCAGAAGACCAGGATCAGCGAGAGCAGCAAAAGGATCGAAGTAGCAGGATTGCCCTCGAAGACATCCCCCAACGAGATGCGAACCACGATAAAGACCAGAATGGCCAGAGTAGCAATCAGGCCGAGTATAGCTGCCGTCAGTCCCGCTGCCACCCAGGTGTCCATCTTAATCCGCCAGAACATCACGGATTCACCCTCAAACAAGAAGGGATATCGTCGATTCTCTCCAGCGCTGTACTGGCAGTTGAAAACCTGCCCAAACTTGGTCTTCAGCTCCAGGCTGGTGTGATTATCCCGATTGTAGTGATAGTACGTGGTCACATTGGTCACAAAATTCTGCGATGCTATCTCCCGCAGCTCTGTTCGTGACTCGCCTGTAATCTTGTCCAGAGTCAGCACCTTCTTCTGATACATCTGGAAATTCATGGCTGTGGCCAGCTTGCGCATGGCCAGCAGCGACAGAATCTCGGCAGTCTCATGAGCCTGTCTATATTCCGATGTCCGCCAGTCCTCGATGAAATTTAGGAAATTGAAGCAAGTCTTCAGCGAGTAGAGCTCCCTCTCCCGCTGGCAGTGCTTGGCCAGGGAGCCGCGCAGCCAGTTCATTAGGTCCACAATGGAGCCAGCGAAGCTGAGAACTCGCGAAGGCACAATGCTCCTTCCAATCAGCACCTCATCCAGAGTAGTATGAGAGCTGTCCAGTTCCGTGCTGGTACTCAAATCGATCTCGTTTTCCATGAGGATAAAAGCTCGATTTGGCAAATCTATAAGAAGCAACCTAAAGATACTTTACCTCAAAGAAGTATCTTTTACTCACCAGCCAAGAACTCGTCATCCGTTCGATCGGTGGGCACTGCAAACAGAGTTCCATTTTCCTTAAAGTGACTGGCCACCTTGTTACCAAAAAGGATGTACACATTCTCATCGCTCTTGAAGTGCATCAGGCACATATGCTCTTGGCGTGCGGCATCCATGAAGTCATTGTACATGTCCAGCGTCTCGGTGGCTATCTCCACAGAGGCAATTTTCTCGCCCCACGGCATTTGGTGCAGTAAATGGGCAACTTTTGGAAAGAGATGATCTCGGGTGCCTGGTATGGGCCAGATATTGTACTCGAGATCCTTTATCACCGACTCCATTTGCTTATAAAGCTCCAAATCGATGAAGATGCCCATGGAAAAGTCGGTGCACTGTTGCATAAACTGAACCTCCTGCAGGAGTATGTTCTCGGCCAAGCTGTTGTTGTCAATGTTGATGGCGCGTATTCCTGGAATATTTTTAAATAAATATTAAAATTATATAAAATATTTTCTTTGATTTAATTTAATTAAATTTAATTTAAGGCTTTTTACTAACCAATTTCAAAGTCAGCCATTAAGAAGTTCGCCTGATTCAGGCGATTGATAACAAACATCGCGGAGATGGGATCCTTGGTCAGGACACTGAGCATCACGTCACCCTCTATTATCTTCACAAACTCATCCTGTTTCCGTATCACGGTTCCCTCATCCGGACTGTCGACGGTTATCTGGAGGCCATTGAGACATATCTCCGGCACTGAAGTGTCGCTCGTTCCATCGCTGCTGCTGCTGCTGCTTTCCGTTGTGGACGATATGAGCGGGGCCAGCTGTCCATCGTGCCAGCTCGAACTGGCACTGGAGCTGGAGGCTCCATCATCGTTGGTGGTGGTGGTGGGGGCCATGGCCACTGTTGTGGTTGGTGGCTTTGCGGTAATACTGCTGGGCTTGACCTGCTGACTTGTGGGCTGTGGTTTGGTTATGCGTAGGGGAGCCGACTTCTTGGTCGGTGATGTCACCTCTATGCCCTGGCACTCCAAGATGCAGGGGAGAGCGATGAGGATACATAGCAGGGCTAAAAGTAGTTGAAATATATTTATAAAGGGAATTTTATAAGCTAACAATTAATAATTATTATTTTTTGATATGATATCCCTAAAGGCTTGTCAAGAGCTTTGTGAAAATTAATAGAAATGACTCTTTTTCAATATAAATCTACTTAAACAAACTCTTTTCAGAGAAACGAATATAGAGAATTTTACAAGGAATCGCCATTAAAGGCTTCCTTGTTTGAATTCATTTTCACTGAAAAAGAAGTCAATCAAGAAGACGTCTTCACTTGTACAATTCTCTGAATAAGTATAGGAAATCCCCTCTGAGTGGTTTCTATTGTCCAGTTTGCACTTATAGCAGTGCATTTTCCCTTGGCCTTACATCATTTACTGAGTACTCACCCAATGGTAATGGCTGCCTGTGGCCAGACTGCCTCGAAGCCATGACCTTCCTTGGCTTGTATTTAATGGTTTTTAATTAAACAAAAAATTACAATTATATTGCAGTTCTTCCTTCAACATTTACGAAGGGCTAGTGGCATTTTAAAAGCGAGCACTCTGTAACACAGAAAGAAAATTGTAAGTTGGAAATTAGCAATTGAACAGGGCTTTCAATCGTTATGGGTACAATTTTATTTTAAGCTTTTGCCAGTTTTCCCTGCCACTTCAAGCATTTGCCGACTGCGTGGAGAGTGTTGCACTTTAATCGCATTAAAAAATGTCACACTAACACAGACGGCGACTTTGGGTTGGCACAGTTTCCACTTTGTCCATTTTCCTTGTGATTTTCCCCGCACACACTCACTATCAGTGCAAAATACTGTCTTTCTGGTTTCTCATATTCCCGCACTTCGGGAAAATCAATAGAATTTATTTAAGGCAAGTTCTTTGATTTAATGCTGCGCACTTATTAAACAGATTCACGCAGCACTCCGAGCCCTGTGGCAGTCAGGGCCACAATAGTTTTCGGTTGGAAAAAAGAACTGAATGCCTCAGTGAGTTTAGGGTCAATTAAAGCGATTCTCAGTTTATATTTGTCCAGCACATAACAGGCTTTATTTGTGCTCCCTCGCTGCGGACAATCAATTTGATTAACGGGTGCAGCAGGTTTGCAATGCCCCTGCAATTATGTTCTATTGGTTATTTTTAGACTCTTTTTAGTTAGTTTTGTATTTTTTCAGCCGCTTTGGTACCCACCCTCTGGCCAGCACCGTACCGAATTGCACCTGTTTTGGCCGTTTTGTTTTGACTAACTTGGCTTAGGCCGGGCACTCGCTGGTTGTTATGGTTATTGGCTCAAACTGCCACTCAGCATTGAGTGGTTTTGTTCGGTTAGAGTGTTCGCTTTCCCATAATTATAAATATATATAAAGTATGTGAACGCCACCCTCTTGGCAGCCAGCTTAAATATTGGTCATTGCAATTAGCCAGTTGGTTGGGAAAAAGTTTCGGGTTTCACCCTTTTCTGTTTTTTTTTTATATGCCAAAGGTGACGAGCACTAAACGTAATTTTGGCAAACTTTTATTCTGTGTATTTTATACTCAATATTGTCTATCAGTTTAACTTTTAACACTGCTGTGGTTATCTCATTTAAACTCAGTAGAATTTTCCCAGTTGAATTTCCCGCAGAAGGGCATCCATGAAAGCCAAACAGAGACATTCTCGGGCCTTGGGCTTTGACATTCGCAGAGCTTGTTTCCGGGTTTTTGGCCTTTTTGCATAACACTTTTAATTAATGTCCAAAGCAACTGTAGTCGAGAGAAAAGCCAGCAGAACTCATTCTGGGGGCTCATTCCCCAGGCTTGTGTTGCATAAGTTGAATATTTTAAATGAAAACCTTGATTGCATTGGGTTTATTTTTTTGGGTTATTTTCAAATTTGTAATTTTTCGCATACACGCACCAGTAGATTGCCTCCGGGCCACGTTTACTCTTTAAACTGTTTCGACCAACTGAACGACAGGCGGAACTGACGGAACCGCGACTGCCGTAAGCCCATAAAAATGCAGCTGCAGGCCTGCCCCTTTCGGCCGGGTTAGTTAGCCGCTTGGTTAGGGTTCGCAGTGGCCAAAGGGGGTGGCTAGGTCTTGGCTTCCACTAGATTTGGGCTCGAAGGGGTTGCCTTGTTTCGGTGCCAGCTCAGGTTGTTATTATTTTTTTTGCAGTCAATATAATATGCAGTTATTAGTGACACCGATGGGCATTACTCAGCCGGGATTGGAACTGCTGCGGAGCAAATAGGTTAGTTTATTATTATGAGTGTTCTTTGTGGTTTAAGCGAGCTAAATAGTTGTGGAAAAAATTCATAAAATTATAAAAAATAAAAAGGTTCTTTTTGTATTCTAAATCACATTTCCCTTGAGAATTTATTGCATTTTCGAAGATAATAATATTATGTTTGGTTTGCATCTCTGTTTGGTTAAGTTTCCCTAATAAAAATATACATTTACATTGAGCAGCCGATTCAAAAGCTAGTCTAAATTTTAAAACCAAATTATTCTACAATTTTGTGCCAATCAAAGGGAGGATAAAATCTTGAAATTGCTGAATATATTCCTTGTTTCCAGATAATATCCTTAGAATCATTTTGTCTGATTTACTGTCCATCTCCGGCTCCCTTGTTGGCCGCATTGCGCATTCCTAGGGATGGACCACCGCGGGTGGTGACATCTCCAGTAGTATACTTTGAACCACACATTTCATCGTCGCTGCAGGATGAAACTTCCGATGAGAATTGGAACTCGTCTATTCCCGCGTACTCATCCATGCTGTCCAGGGGAGTATCCAGTTCGGTATCCTCGTCCTTTTTTTCCCCCTGGCAGCCGGCAAAATTGCGAACTGGGATCTGGGCTTCCGGGTCACCCAGTCTGTCGCTGGAGTGTTTCTTTGGGATCAGAATGTCCCCCATATTATGCAGCGACTTGTTCGCTGCTTTGGCCATGTCATTCATTTGGACTTGGTTGCAAAAGCGTTGGATTTGTCCCAGCACCTCACGCATGCCCATCTCCGAGGACTTGATGGTAAGACTCTGGTCCGAGGACGACTTACGGGGCTCTGCAGGCTGTTTCTGCTGCTGCTTGGGCTTATGATAGGAAGTCTGAGGCTTCAGAATGTCGTTCAAGTCCCTTCTGGTGGCCGTCTTGGATTGGTTCTTGGATAACTTCACGCCGGAGTGCTTGAGGCTCTGCGCTGGCTTGCAACCAAGATTGGTGCTCTGCGAAGCGGCTGCTGTGAGATTTGCCTTCGAGGCATTGACCATTTCCGGTGTCGGATTGCTGGCCATCATGGATTGGTGCTGATAGAACATCTTATCGTACTCGGATTTCATGCACAGATACCGGAAGTGGCGCGAGTTCTCCTCGCCGTAGTAGATCACCTCTGGGGGGAAAAAAGAAATGGGTAAAAATACTCTGGGAATATGTAGAGGAGACCTACTGCTGGTGACCTGCTCCTCCAGCTTATCCAACTGCTCGTTTGTCTGCTTCAGTTCGCCCGAGAACCTGTCGATCTTGTGGCCCAGATCCCGGAAGTTTTTCCCCAGAGCGTCCGAAATAGTGTTCTGCAGGAAGAGGATATATCATATTTAATTTTATTTAATTTAGAGATCAAAAGTTTCCTGAATGCTTTACTTACTCCAACTGCCTTCTGTACAGTTTGGCGTATTAGCTCGAAGAACTCCTCGGGATCGTCCTCCTTCTCGTCATCGTCATCGGCAATACTCACGTGCGCCTTGCTGGTCGGGTTTGGCTGACCACGTCCACGCGAGTGCTTCTGATGGGGATGCGGATGCGGATGCGAATGTGGATGTGGATGCTGCTGCTGATACTGCTGGTGATGTGGCTGCTTGCTGTGGTTGGTCTGCGACATCTGCTGCTGGTGCAGCTGATGCTGCAACGGATGCTGTACCGCCATGTTCTGGGTCAACTGCATCTGCTGGACATGGGTATGTTGGCGGTGGTTGGTGTTGCTTTGGGAATGGTTTCCCATTAGCTCCTTGTCGGAGAAGTCGCCGTTAACATTCAAGGCATAGTTGCTCCGCTGAGTGTTGCACTTGGCGTGGCGGTGACTTTCCCTCGGCTTGGTCATAGTGTAGACACTATTGTTCACCTTGTTCTCGGGCACAGCAAAGTGCGGCACCTTGGTCGTCTGCGGCTGACGGGCGCTGTTCTTCACGGCCAAATTGTTGCGTCGCGAGGACATGGCATTATACGGCGACTGCTGAACGTGTCCTGGCATCATTTGGGAGGCAGTTGCGTTGGCGTTTCGCAAATTGGCGGCCGTCATAGGCAGATTGGTGGTGATGTAATAGTCGTTTTCGGTCACAAAGGTGCGCTGGGGCCGCTGATCCGCTTGCCGGTTACTCAGGATTCCCCCACCTGGTGCTCCACCACCACCACCAACTGCTGCACCTCCTACAGTTGCAGCCCGATCTGCCCGCATGCTGGCCGTCTTGGTCATACCAGCTCCATGGGTCACCACCACGGACTTGACTGGATGAATGGCGTCCATCTTGGAGCCGTATACCTCCTCGATCCCCTTCCGGCGAATGGGGCGCACCATTCTCATCGAAATGTTGCGGCTGCGTTGGGAATCCTCGAAATACGAACTTTCAAGATAAACAGTCTTTGACGCGCTCGGCCTTTTACCAATAATAATGATGTGCAAAATGCACAGAAAACTATATAAATTGTATATTTTACGGAATATTTTTCATTTATGTATGTTTGCTGTATGGGAAACTTAGGTTAAATGAGCTGAAAGAGTACGGAAAACGTTAAGAGGTATTATGCTGAGGCAACTTGATTGGAAAGCGTTTACATAGTTGGCTAAGGTATGTAGGTGGTTTTGGAGAAAATAATTAAAGAATGAAGGGGATTTTTATTGTTTTTATGTTATTTTATTAGAGCTGTGAATGCATAATATTTGTAGTTTTTTTTTTAAATTTATCTAATATTTAGTTCATTTTTTTTGTAAAGTAATCCTATTAAGAAACATGAAAGGCAATGTCTCCACGTTTCAATAAGAACTAATTCCAATTGATTTAAACAACTAATAGTATTAGGGGATAATGTATACACTGTTAAAGCATTGATAGCTTAATGGACTCAAAACTTATTTCAATTGATTACACATTCGCGCGATTGATTTTCACACCTCACATTCGGCATGGCTCATTATTCATTATTCATGGCATCGCTGCTGGTGAGAGATTTCCACGCCGATTTGTTTACACTTTGCCGCTCAACTAACCGCAAATGGCAAATGCGAGAGGAGCAGAGCTCCTGGTGGCAAATGGCAATGACACAGACCAAAGGCCGCAGACTTTGGGCGGTTCAATGTTTGCTCACTTTGCCGGAAATATTTGTTTGATTCGACGCCAAATCAAATGCTAATGAGCTGCATTTGATTGCGGGCTGTCAGTGGCTTTTCGCTTGGAAGTGGTCTCCCCAGTCTCCCCTCCTTTGCACGTTCCTCAAAATTATTACAAATATTTATCCGATTATTTACCTTTGAACCGGCCGTGGACGGGTGTTAAGAGCAGAGTATCCTCTGCGAGGCCACGCAGTCTGAATCCTTAAGTATCCAACTAGCTTTAAGGCCCGAAGCCAAAAGTCCATGTCTGGACTGCTCAAAATAGACCGCTCAGCCTCGGGTTACAGACACTTAAGACATAAAGTAGGCATAAAGGGAAAAGGATAGGCAAGGAAAAGGGGCTCGGACTAGGGCTCAATAAGGCACTGAAGGACCCTTTAAAAATTGGGTCATCTGTCTGCCTTGAAACGGGAAACCCAAGGCATGAATATTCGTAGCCCAGACGACGACGACAACTCCTTTCCTCATGTGCTTATTATGCAAATTGCGCATACGACGCGTGTGCCTCGGGGCCACCAGCCACTGCAGGAGCTATTATCCTCTTTCTGCATTGCAGATAATTCTTCTGTTGACAATCTGTTGCATGCGATAAGCCGCAAACAAACCTATTACGAGCGGGTTGAGATCTGTTGGGATAATTTTAATTTAGGCCCCCTTAAGCGACCCCAAGTACAGCTCATTAAACATTCGTGTGCTAGTGTGGGGTTAAATGTTTTAGGCATGAGCCATAAAGTGCTCAACGCTTCGATAACTTATTGTTCCGGCCAGCCTTGTACGCCTGCTGTTGACCACAAAGTCCTTTCCCCTTGATTGTCTGCCACCTTGAATGGAATTTGTGTCAATGTATATTGAAGATACACTAGGAAATATCTAAGAATCTTTGCATAATTGAGTTTTAATTTAGGGAAATGATGTGGGAAAATTAGAAGGCTATTGAGTATTTTAAAAATATAACTTTAAGGGAATTAAAGGATTTTTGTGGGATAAAACAAGTACCATTGCCATAAATAAGCTATAAATAAATATAAAACCCTTGTAATTACAGAGAAATATAAAAAGATAATACATATAAATAATATCTGCCGAATTTTGATTAAGAGAATTTTTATAAGTACCAAATTCGCATTTATTTCCATTAAAACAAGTTGGTTGTAATTGTTTTCTTTGGCAGAAATTTTCCTGAAAAGCTGTCACTAAGCAGTAAAGTGCTGCTTCCATCAGAATCCTTGATAATGATGATGACATTGGTATTGACAATGCAAAATTCGGGCCTACCATAATTTTGATGGCTAGTTCAAGGAGAGCATCTTATTTGGCCGCCTTTGTGGATCCCAAGATTATCTGCAGCATGCTTAGAGAAAATTATAAAAGCAGCAGTTTCCCACGAAACGTGAGCCATTCGAAACGAATATTAGTCATTAGCATTTTCGGAATCATAAATTTGGTTGTGCCGCGGCATTAGACAAGCTTAAGGCGACACTTCCAAGAAATTTATCACCCAAGAAAGTTTAGCCCGCGGTGCAGATAAATCAAACGAACTCTGGCCACGTGTTGGTCAGCAACAAATTGTCGTTTCAGTATTTATAAGCCACATGAAATGGCAAAAATCTCTCTTTCATTTACTTTAATTGCACACTGCAAGGCCAATTAAAAGGCAAGTGAGCATTGCAAACGCATAAATTTGTCGTCTGTCAGCAAGATGTTCAGCCCACCCAAAAAATTCCACTTGATGAATTCTATTTCTAATTTTGATTCTGTGTAAAATGTCTGAGAGCTAAAAAGTTTTTTCAAATTGTTAAAAATTTGTTGGCTTCTCGAGAAGAGCATCTAGAAATCGTTCACTTGGTGGGCTTCCGTTCGTTCTCGTTTATATTAATATATATTTTTTCAGACCCAACGAGTAAATAATATTATGCCTATTTATTTGCTTAATTTAAGAGCTATTTATTGTTGTTTATATTTATATTTTAAAGCACTCCCCGTTGACAGACAAACATGACGATGAGCAAGGGAATTTTCAGCGCTGCGAACTCTCTCTCGTTGTCGCTTTGCTTTATGACAAAATGTTCATAATAAATAAATGCTACAACGAAATAAATTGCCTCTACAGATATCGTACAAATAAATTTGCTTATTTATGCGATGCTGCCTATAGTTTGCAACAAAAATTTCGCGTCTCGAATCGAGTTTCGTTCGCGTAAAATGCAGCTGCTGTCACTTTGTTTTGTTTTGGGATTTTTTACATTTCAATAAAAAATCACCCTGACTCGACTTTTGATTGTTGATGATTATTTTCAGAATTTTGATGGCTTTTTGTCATGAATTCTGAACGGAGCATTTCTTTATCTTTTTTAGTTCATTTTATGTTCTTCATTTTTTTTAGATTTCGTGTTATTTCTTTTGTTTTTGCTCATCGCGCAGAATACTGAATGAAATGAAAATACAATTTCTTGGTATTTGGGTCACCAGAATTACGTTTTTGCCTCACTTCAGTGAAATCAATTAAAGACATAAACATAGTCATGCAATTTAAAAAGGGAATATGTATTGGATCAGGAGGATTCTTTATTCTTTGTTTTTCTTTTGAGTAAAATTATTATTGTGCGTTTTAAATTATGCTATTTTATTTTCTATTTTAGGCTTAATATACATTGCAATTCTTATCTAAAAATAATTTTAATTTAATATAAATTTAGAGCATGACTAGGAATGTGGGAAAGAGTCTCAGTTATTTGTTTTCGACTAGATTAATATAATTTAAACGTGTATACATGATATTAAAAGAGATTCAAATTTTTAAAATATATTTCAAAACCTAAATAATGTTATCAAATAATTAACCTTTAGTTCCTGGCTCTGACAATTTGATAAGAAAGCTTCCGGCTGGCTTGGTGTAGCGCAACAATAAGCTCTCCACAAACACGAGCAACATGTTGCTGCCACACTCCACTTAGTGGCCACCTCGAAGGCTTGTAGTTTTTCGTAATTAATTGTCTAACTGGCTTATAAATATTAACTTAACACTCGAAGCACTTGAAATCAGTATCCGCATCGGAGCTGGTCAAGTGCAGTAGTAGCAACAACCTCTTAAGCAGCAGCTCCACCCGCAGCAGCAGCAACAGCAGCATGTTGATAAGCTGCAACAGCGGCACGAAACTAGTCCAGCAACATAAACAAAGAACAGCTGTTGCTGTTTTTTTGGCTTGTTCAGTTGGCGGCTTCTTTTAGCCGGCTGAGCTTTGTGGAGTGAAATCAGGCAATGGCAGCATGCTGTGTGGCTCGTGTCGTATGCCGTCGTGTCGGTACACCAGCAACAACAGCAACAGCAGTAGCAACATCACCAGCAGCAGCAGCAGCGGCAGGCAGCAGCCCAAACAGGAAAATCCGCACAGAAATTCAGTTCAATGCGAAATTTTGAATGAACCAGACGCGAAAACTCGTAACGCTGCGTGGCCAAAAATCATAAAATCGTATTGGCAAGTGCGTAAAAATTGTCACCAAACTCAGTAGCAGATAAAAATGTGATGAGAATAATTATTGAAATAACAAACTAATAAAGATTAACGATTATCAAAAAGAAAACAAACTGCAGTTAAATCAAATATATAGAAAATAAAGAAATTTCTGTGTGCATTTCTGGGATATTCATCGAGACAAGAAACCAATACCATTGCCAAGATTGTTAATCAAAGTCTTGGCCCCAAGTGAAATTTGTTCGGGCCAAAACAAAAATTTAGCCAAGTCAAAGTGCTCGAAGACAGTGGTTTAACACTTTTCCCCCCACGACACCGAACCCAATTTGAATACGCAGTGTAATTTCAATTTCCATTTTCCATTTCGAGTGCAACATATTCAATTGGAATTGCAATTGCAATTCACACCGTCATGGCAAAGTAGTTTGAGTGAGTATCGCGTTGCGATTGCGCAATTACTAAGCGCCGGGCCATGCCTTGGACACTTAAGTATCTATTCAATTTTATATATTTGTTCGCATTTAGTTGACAGTGATTAATCTTAACATTTGAATGCAAAATCATGTGCAGCTTTAGCTGGGCAATTAATTTGCAGCGACTCAAATATGTGCATGTTACACATTTGTAACTAGGATTTGTTGAAATTTACTTCATTACGAATTTGTATGGAATTTCATTAGGAATTATTAGCAAGCTTCGTGAGGTTTCCATTGCTATACATAATTGCTCTTAATAAATGATTCTGTGCTCCGAGATTTTCAGTCAGTCTTTGTCAGGCTTAGTGAATTTAATTAAAGTTTCAAATAGGTATTTCATTAACTGCTATTGCTTGATGCATGTCACCTAGTCTGTGGCTTAAATAAATGCAACAAATGTCAAGGCAACTATTGGGGGGTCAGTTGGGCATTACTAATTTGCAGACATTTAATTATATTTTCCAGACAGCAAGCTGAAAATTGATACCTAGAATTAGATGTTAGTTTGTAAATTTAATTAAATGTTTCTCAGGAAAAGCTGAAATTGATTGGCCATGGGAAATAATTCAACAAGTTAATTCCATTTAATTAAAATACAAAATAAACAATAGGAAAATCTAATTTTAATTTTGGACACTTTATGCAAAATTAAATATAATATTCATAAACGTCTTATAAATATGTGAATTATACAGAAAGTATTTTATTTTATTTAAAGAGATTAGCAGCCATTTTACTTGTTATAGAAAATTCCAGAAATTTAAGAATAAAAAAGTATTTCTCCCATAAATTTATAGTTAAATATTACGTAAAAGAATTTCGTAGAAAATGTTCTTTCAGTTTTTGACCCATTTAAAATTACCAGAAATGTCCGCAAGCTGTACAAATAAATGTACTTCTAGTTGAATAGACCTCAACTTTAGTTGGGAGTTTATCAAGTGAAAGCCAGACCGTTGTGCATGAATAAACCAAGCCAAAGGGTGCTGCTCCTCCAACTAGCCAGAAAATTAAATTTTCTTTCGAAATGTATATAGTATACATATCTACTATATATAGTTGTCAATTTGTTGTAAAGTGGCGGTTACTCTGACCAATTCCCATGGGCAAAACATGACAAACCAGTGTAGTTTGTCGCTCAAAAGAGAGTTGGAAACCGGGAATGGGAACAGGAACAAGCGGCTTCAATGGTGTTTGCCAATTAATAGCGAAATTGAGGCAGAATAAAGTTGAACAAGCAAGAGGAAAACTTAAGTTTTGGGAGCTTCATTTGTTGTTCTCAGCGAGTACGGAAGTTGCCAAAATAGCGAAGGCTCAAAGCATACAGAAGTCGGGTAAATAGAAAAACTTTTCAACCCGAAGAAAACAGAAAAAAATTTGGGAAAATGCGTGCAGATGAATGCCAGTAGAAAGTCGGTTATGAGCAGTCATCAAGTGCACTGAGAAATTTGAAAGGAAATCATTTTTTTTGAATATTATACATAAAAAATAAAGGTGTTATGAATATATTTGCTTATGGGATCAGTAGCAGGTTTTCTAGAGTTTTCAAGAACGAGAGAAAAATGTAAAATTTCAAGCACAATATTTTCTTACTGTGCCCCAACTTGTAGTTATACAAGGACAACTTTATTCCTGTCGAAAGTCAATCTCCTCCCAGGACGACGACGAATACGAATACGACCGCAGCTCGTATATCTTTGTGTGGGTTTGTGGGTCAGCAGTGTTGATTGTGATTGATCTGCGTTTAATGCCATTTTGTTGTTAGACGGAAGCGTAAAAATGGTCAGCTCGGAGCGATGATGTGGCACAAATCTCTGCCAGAGGGTCTGGCCATCGAAGAGGGGAAGGATTTCACTGGCCCGGAGTTCGGGGTTGTGGGGTTGCGTGGGGGGCAGCCAGTCACCCGAGATACACATGCTCGACATATTTATGAAGTTGTTGACTTGGCCGTGGCCAGCGCTGACATGCTATCCGGTGAACATATGCCAGAGTCTCCGTTTTCACATTTCCCGGACTTATAAGTTTGAAGCCAGGCTAATCATGTGCTTGTGCCGGAGGTCTGGGGTCTGAAAAATGCGCATAAATATCAGTGCAGAGAGGAAAATACGGGAAATGAAATTTTGTACTTAAAAAAGAATGGAAAATGTAGGAAAAATTATAGTAGACCCTGAAAATAAGAAGTAAATTTGCCTTTGGTTTATTTTTTGTTTGTTTTAATATGCAACTCTTATAAAAATCTCAATCTAGGGAGTTGAATAATAATGCAAGCCTAAGTTTAGCTTTAAATTTTATATTAAAATAATTAAAAATGTTCAATGAATTCTGTTTTTTTCCTTTTAATAATAATGAATTAATATACCAAATTTAATTAATTAACCATTTTAAAAATGAATTATTTTAACTATAATACGAATCTTTAATATAATAATTACTAACTTTTTAAGCCTGCGTAAATGGTTAATAAATTTCAAAGATTTCATATGTAAATATGTAATTTTACCATTTCTCCCAGTGCAATTTTGATAGATAAAGTTTTGAAGCTCTCCCAGTCTTACAGTAACTCCTCTCAGTCTGATGTGTGAATTGAACTAGAAATCCCTTTCGGCTTCTCGCTACCATATTCACTTGCATCTCCCAACCCATTCGCTTCACGTCAAAAACATTAGGATTGTGAGGAGTACGGGCGATCTGGGCTTGAGACAGCTAGCCTAGATGTATGCTATGGAAATGTAAATGGGAGTGGAAGTGGCAGCGGCAGCGGCAGCCATATCACGTATGAGTGCTATTTGCCCAATCCCCAGACTCCATAGCATCTCAACCCAGCAAGCCACAGATTTGGTACATATTTGCACAGAGATACGTGCGTGTAAAATTGCAAATCGCATTTGTAGCTTTGCTTTATTTCAATTTCCAAAGGCTGTCATTTTGATGCATTGATTATGTTATTCTCGATTTTATATTTGCTTTAGCAGCTGCTTATGCCATTTGAGTTTGGAGCCATTTTTGATTTAGGGCCAGTATTCAAACTGGTTTTTTGGTAATTTAATCTTTTCAAAGCAAGGTAAAGGTGTAAAGATCTATAATCAATCAAAATAAATTTTTTTATATTAATACAAAATATTTATTGAATTTGTATTACTTTTGCATCGTAAGAAACATTCTAGTTCTTGATTTTTTAAACATAATTAATAAACATCAGAGCAAATTCTTGAAAAAGTCTAGAAAAAATGCAGAGGAGAAATGATAAGTGAATAAAATAAAAACTTTAAATATATGTATATTTAGCCCAAAAATATATATAAATATAAGGACCTTTTTTTAAAATTAAGATAACAAAATAACAATTTTTTAATATACAAAGTGTAAACCTTTTCCACATTTATTTACCCATAAAACAAAGAGGATTTAATTTGTCACCATTATACTTCTAAATGCGTCCCTTTTCCCCATTTTCTCGGTTGATCTGACCTGTTTTTTAAAAAAAAGGTTGTGAAGTAGGTTGTGTTAAGATCCAAAGAAGAAAAAACATACCATCCGTCACGTTCTTATCGAAGGCAAACTCCCCGTGATATACAATTGAACCCCATGGCTAATCGCAACTTTACGTGTGTCACAGCCATAAAAGAGAGCCCCAGACTGGAGAGAAAAAAATCGAAACTTCAGAATTGATTTGGCGACTTTTCAGGGTTACTTTACACTTCACAAATTTTACATGCGATTGGGTCGGCAATTGGGATGGGCCCGAGAAATGGGAAGGGCCCCGGGATGGCCCTGCCATAACAGGAAGTTGTCTATTATACGGCCCACGTATCGCCCAAAACAGATACAGATTGCAATAAAGATACGCAGACAGACTGTCTTCTTTGGCTGTCTATCACTTTTGTTACAGGGTTTCTTTTTCCTCCCATTTTCCATTTACCATTTCCCCCGCTGAATTTGTTTTTCTATGCTGCTGCACTGCTGGCGGGAAACTTCCAGCCGAAAGTTTAACATCTCGAGCTGAGTTTGCCGCTGATTTGTTGCCGCTCTAAATGCGCCTAATTGAATCTTTTACTTTCTTTCGCGTTGTTCTCGAACAAGCTTGTCTCCCCCCACCTCGCATGGATCTAAATAAATGTAGCTAATTTATTTATTCAAGTTAAATCGTTTGAGAAATTGGGTCACAATGCTCAGCCTCGAAGTTTGGCAGGCTCGACTCGATAGGCAGAATGATTTACATGCCCTTTGAACACCAAAAACAGGGATATTTTTACTTAATTTTATTTGCACAAAACAACAACGAAATGATTGCAACTTTTTCGGCAAAAAAGCCCCAACAAAAAGCATGTCCCTGTTAATTGCTAATTGCTTTTGTAACAAAAGCCTACATTTAAATACAAATTGGGCCATAAAAAGTGTACACAAAAATAGGTCACAACTCTAGCAATCATGGGAATATATTTTAGGCATATTTAAGCTAAAATCCGAATTTAATAATATATTCAAAAAATAATTTGCGCAATTCACAACCAATTTGTTATTTCTGCCATTATTTGTCAACTTAATGTGGCTACGCCTCGGCTCATGGGAGATGGCTTCTCAAAGAGCGAAAGCAGATTTATTCTGGCAAAGTCCTCCTCAGCAATAAAAGGCAAAAGACAAGCAGCCAGCAAATGCCTAAAAAAAAGTTTCAAAAACACAATGAAGACCACCGCAAATGGGTGAGTGTGTGGCTGCTGTGCCAGCTGTCAATGATTTGTTTCAACAATTTCGCCTGCCGAATGTCTCGTTAAACGCACATAAATATTGTGATTACCTTTAATGTGCTGACTGCCTGTCTAAATAATTCTGTATATGTGGTACACATACGGCTATGTCTGGCGGCCTGTCTGCCGCAGGATTTCTCCATCTCAGATTGTTTTTTTCGCCGAGCTCACCACATTTTTAATGATGTGTCGGCACACACTCAACTCACTCCACCCCGAAAGGCTTTAACGTAACAATTTACTTTTAATTCAAGTAGTCAGTCAGGCGGCTTAATTATCCCAGAGGCGGCACACTGGAGGCCAATATAATCGTCGCTGACATTTTAACGGGCCCCTCATCCGATTTATTGGCCATGCAATTATGCATAAATCGCTGCTTCTGACATTTCAATAATTTTTAACTGTTATTACTTTGCCATTTATAATACCAGCGTGATCTGAACATGTGCAAGTAGGTATAATTTATTTTATTTCACATATTTAACCACACTTGAGGGCCACAAGTGCCTGGGTGGGTTAAAGTGCTGCTATCAGCTCCATTAGTCTTGTTAATCAGATATCATTTATATGAGCTAAAATGCATGTGAACGTGACATGGCTCTTCTGTTTTTTGTTTCTGTTTTTTTTAAACATTTTTTAATTTTGTTTAAGCTTCTCAGTGGAACAATTAGCACGTAGTTTACACAAGTCTTACAGAGGAAAGTTGTATAACATTTTATATATTATAAATAAGAACCAGCAAATAAAAAGCTGGAAAGAGATACATTTCACATGTGAATATATTTCTATAAGCTAAGCCCGTGTATTTTATTTAAATAATAAATTAAGCATTGCTCAACCATACTTCATTAACTTAATCCCTGGAAATTTCTCAATTATACTTGTTCTCTGACCCGCATTTAGCAGAAACTCACCGCAAAGTCAAGTTCAAATGTCCCATAAATCCGAGATGGGCCAAGGGTAAAATTTATCGAGTCCTTTTATCGCCAAACTGTCTAATTAGCCTCTCTCCCTCCTGGACAGGCCCCAAACGGGGGAGGCAGGCTGATAAGCGATAATGGCGACACCATGTAAACAGGTTGAATAACTGGCCCAAAGAATAACAACAGCTGGCCTGGCCATAAAGATGATGTTACTTTGTGTTTTCTATTTTTTTTTGTGCTCTGCCTCTCACAGCGTGGGTCTGCTTTCACACACCAAAAATGGAATGCATCCTACGCAATGTGCCAAAAATAATAATAAACAATAGATAAAATAATCAAAAGCAGTGTTATTTTTGGTCCAAAAATTTCTGGTGCCATTAGTGGCATACATAATTTAATTAGCTGATTGGATATCATATCCCGATAAAATTCCTAGAAATCCAGCAAACCCAATTTGTTAGCAATTTCCATTTAAAGTTTTGAAAATGCGAATAATTCGTGGTTGGCACACTGTTTCCATTTCTGACACCAAATATATTCGTGAAATCGACAGCAAATAAACTTTTCAGCAACTTATTTAAATGCAGAAACTTTTAGTGGAAATTTTCGGGGGCTGCACTTTGGCTGCTCGAAGGATGCCAGCAGCCAGGAGCTTGTGCAGCTGCTTGAATGCATACGCTTCAATCTCTGACGCTAATCGATGGGAAAGATTGACAGGAGAGTGACTTATGAATAATGAGTGAGTGAATAACAGGCTATAGGGAGTGCGTCACTCGAAACTTTCCAAAACAACCTTTTGTCCTTGTTTGCAAACAACAATATTCTGAGCTATATTTTGCTTGGGTTTTAATTTGAGTTTCAGATATAGAATAGCCATTGCCTTTTATGGTTTTATTATTCACTTTATTGTCTGGCTTTTATGCAATCTAGATATTGAGTCATGAATAGTCCATAAATATAACATATTACGTGATATATTTCGTTTATGATTTGGATTAAAGAAAGAGGATACATTTGATGTGATGATAGAGGAACTTAACTCTATAGTTCAGTTAAAGTCGTTTATTTTGTTCTTTGTTTGGAATAATATTCTTAAATGTTAAAGAAAAGTATTTAAAATAATAAAAACATTGATTAGATAATTTTAACATCATAAGAAAACATTTAAAACTAATTTCAGGAAGCATGTGTATTAAATATGAAAGTAGCAGCTTGTTTTAAACTTTCAAGAAGACATTTTCGAGTGGTACTTAGGGCAAACATTGCAAAAGTCATGTACATTTGTCGCCCAATTGTATTTACATCTGCTGATTGTGTGTATGTGAGGACAAAGTGCTGCAATCAAAGGTGTCTCCACCTGGTCTCTTATGCAAACCCCTCAGGTGTGTTTTTGGGCCCGAGCCCACATGAAAGGAGTAAGCATCGGCGAACGTGCCAGGCATTAGAAGTGCGACTCCCAGACTCCTCTAAGCATTTTCGAGAGCGAGAAGTCGTCGCAATTATGCGGCTGAGGAGCTACGGCTCCTGCTGCGCTCACCTGACACCGCCAGGTGCTTGGTCTAATGAGAGAGCGGGGCGGACTTCTGCTTTGCGTTGATTGCCGAAAATGGCATTTGCAGCATCTTGCCATTCTGCCATTCGCCATTCTGGCATTCTGTGTGTTGCTGCGATTGTTGGCGGTGGCGTCGTTTATTGATTTTATTCAGGCAGAAGGGAATCGAGACAAATTATTTTACACTCGAGCGATTTGTGATATGTCTGCGACCTGCCCGCCAGAAGCCTAACCGCCTTAACGCCCACCCGTGATTGACAACATTACCAGAAATCCACAACGAAAACAAATCAGACCCTGCTAATAATTTGCAAAGAATTTAAATTTAATACTTTTTGTACCTTCCTCCGATAATTATAACTGCAACGTAAAAATATTGTTGTATCAATAGGTAAATATTTTCTGTCATTCCCAGGGTATATTTAAAATATGTTTAATATATTTTTTTAAAGTATAAAATAATGCTTTATGTTTTATGGTTAAAAGTTATATAAACCTTCTTTTAAATTTGATTTTTCATTTATATTTTCTTTCTTTCTCTGCATCCGTAAAAGACGCGCTGAGTAAGTCTTTAAGTTGGCGCCTTCTGATTTCCAACTTGGTTCGTTCTGTGAAATTAAAATGCGTGTTTTGTCCCGCGCCCCTCGAGGGGCACTCCTATAATTACAGGTGGCGGCGACGCTGCCCGGTGGCCCACGTGTGGCGGCTGATTGAAATCGACGTTGTAGGTGTCAATCTCTTGTGCTTTCTTTCTCTCTTCTCCTTAACGTCTGTGAGTTGGCCAAAAAGAGGTTTTGGGCCGCCTATTGACTTGTCTGCCGCTGACTTGTTTGCTCATCTGGCCCCGTTCCCACTTTGATTTCCCTTCGCGAATTTTCAATTTTCAATTCGCCGCTGCCAGTTTTATTTGTACTGAAAGTATAATTGCTTTTCATTGGCTGCTGTGACTTCAGTGACTTTTTGGACACTTCCTGGCCGCAGCACTCGCTGCATAATTCAGCTTTTAATTAAATACCCGGGCGCGTGACTCTAATTGTTTGCCCATACAAGCGACAGATTTCCCGGCGGCAGCCGGTTCGATGACCAGGGAAAGCCCCAGCCCGCTGACAGCAACTCGCTTTTCAGCAGTATTTTGATTAATTAACGAGCAGCGCCGGCTCCCGGGGGCCATAGGCATCGAAGCAGCCAACCTCCGGGCGACGTGACACGCGCTTTTTCAGAAGTCCTCGAAGCCACAGGACACTCACTGACGAGAGAAGCTGCTTACTTGCTGTTTTTTTTTATAAAGAAATGTGAGGTCCTTTTTTAATGGGGAAGCACTTGATGAGGAAACCATAGAAACTTTTAGTATTCCTAATTGATAAGGAATCATTACATGCATATTTTTGATTCGATAGGTTTTTTAAGGCATGTTAATTATTCAAATTATATTTATTAACATAATTGTTAAATTATTTTACATGTTAAAGCTAAAAATATATTATTTTCCAACCCAAATTTAGCATCACTGCCACAGGGATTTGGGAGGCTGTGGTTGCGGCATTTTCTATTTTCTGCATTTGCGTCCAATTAAGTCAAGTTCAAAATTCTGCTTAACGCGAAACGCGTTGCCTTCACATCAGTTAGCAGTGTATGCGTGCTGCATAATTTATCCTCCCTTGACGTATTACTAGCGAAAACAGTTGCCAACACAATAATACGCCCAGAAAATCCTTAAAAAAAACTATGAATATTAGTTTTTTATTTATAAATACCATATATCTTACTCTGGCCAAATTATTTTAGGAACTGTAATAAGTGAAGCTTTTGTGAAGGTTCTATAATCCTTTTATTAATGAAAACTTGTAGAAAATATGTTTAGGATTTTAATAAGCTAAGAAAAATATGTAGTTAATATTACAACAAATTGAGAACAGAGTAAATTGAGTACTATTTTTATTCCCATAATTGTATTTATCTTAATAGAATGAGAGAGACTGACAGACATCTCTGGGCTGCGGTTAAGCGTTCGTGGCATTTGGCTTTCACTTTCATTAGCCAACTAGGAGAAGAGCCATCAGCAGATAGCCAACTAAGTGATTTGGCTGTTGAATATTTTAGAATATTGAATGCGTTGAGGTTAGTCCTTTGTTTTGCCGACTGAAGGATTGCTGACCGAAATGGAAATTTATTATTACACTCACAACTCATTCGCCAGGAGAAACAATTACTTGCAATGCGCTACGCCTTGTGGAATACGCATAAATAATAATAATTTCCCGGCAGAATTCCGGGGTTCCTTCACCATTTTCCCCCCACAACCCAACGGCTAATTAACAGGCACTCCATCCACTTTGGCGATTACTTTTCCGCCAGCATCAGCTGGATTTTTGGGGGCAGGGGCTGAAGGCAGCATAATTTATTTATAATTGACTTAATAGACTTAACCCCAACCCCCAACTTCGGAGTCCGGCATTTATTTCATTCGAATTAATTATTTTGGCCAATTTATGACGGTGTTTTTATTCGCACCTTTGGCTGGACACCCACACTGAAGAAGGTAAGGGTTGGGCTTTAAATAAATTAAAATATAATTTTTAAAGACATTCAGTTAAGAAAGACATGGGGGAAGAAGAGTCTACTTAGCCAGACACTCCAAAACACTATGCAGATATCACTTTTCATGGCCGCGTCACTCTGGTTTTGCTGCCAAAAATCAATCAAACGCCTAAGAGTGTGTTCACATATTTGGAAAAGTTGACAGACAGACGACACAGATTGACGACGGGGTTAAAAGTGTTTATAAATTATTGTATAAACTCATAATAAATGGTATTGTTCTTGCTTAAATATTGGAGAGAAGACAGAAAATGGCACGGCTGCTCCTCCACACGTCTGAGCTCTCAGCTGCCCACGCAAGGTGTCAAGGCAACGCGTCGTATACGCAATTCTCTTAACTTTTCCTTTTGTCTGATTGCTAGGCAAAAGGAAAATCATGTCTAAGGCTCTGGATTTAGCTCGGGCTCACCTCCAGCACGTGGCCTTCAAGAGAGTCAGCCAGTCGTCCCTGCCGCTGAGTTCCATTCATAATGTCTGGCTGGCCGATAAGAAGTCAAACTTTAAACATATCATGGACCGGGCCGAGGAAGACTTAATCTCGTGTGGCAAATGTCTTGACGCCATTTCGCCCCCCGCATTTACATACATTTGTGTAACTTTCCCCGGGAAAAGGTTGATGGCTAAGAAGGGGCAGCAGCTGACATTCCCTCACTGACGTCTGGCGGCGGCGGTGGCGGCGGCGGCACCGTCTTCATTGTTTCGCAAACTGTTTTACAGGTGCTACAAATTTGAATATAAATACACAAGCAGCCCGCGAGCATGCTGTGTGCAATAATAAAATAAAATGCTATTCAATGGCGCCGCTGCCAAGCGTTGCACGGTGGCTTTCCTTTCTTTTTGAAACTATAAATTTGAGAAAATAAAAAGAAATAAAGCAAGGATCGACTCATTGGACTCATTATTGTTGGTAAAATTGTATTGAAAACTAAAAGTAAAAGGACATGCTTTTATAATATCTGAAAATTACTTAACTTAAGATTATATATTTTATATGAAAGATTTCTGAAGATTTAATTACCACTAAAATATAGTTAACTAGAAAGATGCACCTTAGATTCTTATTCTTTCTATATATTTTGAATCTTTATATAGATATCAAAATCCTACTACTTTATAGTTATTCCTATATTAGCCACGTAATCTTCACAAATCCCAACAATAGTTTAATTTTCAACATGGAATGCTCCACTGTAGCATCACAGCCACGTTTGCCAAGACGAGTCGGCATTTTTGGCCAACGGAGACCATTCCGAAGGGGCCACAAAAGTTGTAGACACACACTCCTGGTACCCTGGTGCCACCTGCCACTTTGGCCACACCTCCTCCATGGCGGGGCCTGCAACTTTTCAATTTGCTCGCCCCGTCTATTTACAATTTAAGAAAACAAAACGAAACACGACGGCTGGGAAGCACTGCGAGACAACCAAACGAGCCTGGATATCCAGTTTCGGCTACCATTTCGAATTTGCGTGTATATTTTCAGTATTTCGGGGGCGACTATGTCTGTCATTTAGATTTAAATTTAGTGGCCACTTAAGAGTCGGATGGGGGCGCTTCTTAAGTGGATTTTTAGAGACGCCCCCGAAATGGTTTGTCGAATTGTCAATTAGTCTGCTCCTAGATCGTAATCAAGGTATCGAATGTGAGCCAAATGCGGGCGTAATGAAAATTAATCTGTCTAGTATATTATTGCCAAGTTTTCACAGCTCAATCTCAAGTTATATCCTTTGTGCAGGCGTTACGCTCCATAAAATTGAAATGAAATACTAAACTTTGGTCGTTATGCCGCTGATTGCCATGAACTGCAATTGCATACGGCAGGGAATCGTGCCGCGTGCATTGTCCAGGCCATAAACATAACGAGAAAGACTGGGAAAGGCACGCAAGGATCTCTTGGGTGGACCTTGCTCCACTGGCCACTGGCTGGAGTGACCCAATAAAGTTAGTGCCATGCCTTGCCATATTTTTCGCTGTGAAATCAATTTTTCATTTTGAGGCAGCATGACGACGCCATTTGCCCCGTCCCAGAGCAATATGTGCTCCACAATTGTCACAGAGGAGCACATTAAAAGTGACTCCGGGGCAGACAGCGTAATGGTTTATATAATGTCCTCGTCCTTCCCCGAAACTGAACAACAACGTAACATAAATATGCAGCAAGTGGCTTGCGAAGAACAAAAGCCAGATGCTTGTGACTTTTATGACTCATACGCAACGTTGCACAAAGTTCGCTCAAAAATAAATGCAGCAGACAAAGGCCAGCGTCCTGTGCCAAGTTTTTGAGCTGAGATTTGCTAGACGCAGATAACACTTCAGCAGAGGGATCAAAATCTGCATCTGAACATTTTGGCTGGGACTTTAAGGGATTAAGAGAAGATGAAGGAAAATTTTCTAAAAGTTTAAAAATAAATTCTTAAGATTTTACCAAATTTTTAAAGACATTTTAGACGTGTTGGGAATTATTTAAAATATTTAATACCTTTTTTCTTGTTTTGTTTTGTATTTTAAATATTAAAAAAAGACTTAAAATATGAAAATATATTTTAAATATTTATAAACAAACTTTATACATTTAAAAATTATATATATTTCGTTAAATTTGTAACCATTTTTAAATGTTGCTGTATATGTTACAAAAGTAAGTTGTTTACAATAAACCCTAAGAAGTGCTCACTTTTCAGACTCGTCTTCGTTGCCTTAAGGACACACCTTTCATTGTTGATCAACTCGTTGTTGCTGTTATATTGCAATCCTCTTGAACGCTTCTGTGATTTTCACAATCAAATTCAATGCTGCTCGACGGGTTTAGCGCCAATTCTGTAGAAAAGATGCCAATGGCAGTATCTTAAGTCAATTCGCTGCCAAGAAAAGTGTTGGCTCAACTGACAGCTTACTCAAAATATGTCAATCAAATTCCGCTTCTTTTTCAATTCTCTCTGACACCTCCCAAGACCAAGAAGTCGGGATTTGAGGCCAAAGAGCGGTGTGAGGAGGTGTATCCACAGGCTAGACTCCTTTTTTGGCTATTTTGCATGCAAATTAAATGCGCATTATCAGCGGCCTAAAACTTTAATACCAAGACGAACTTATGCAAAGCTCAAATGGGTTGATTCGCCGGCCAAAAATACTTCAAAGGTCTTTTGAAGCCATTTACATATGTAAATATTATGAATAAGGAACAGGGCTTACGGGCTTTTCCATGGGCATTCGACAAGTTGCTAGAGAGTTATAATTTTTTAGTTTTTCAATTCCTTTTTCTGTTGATTCATTGAGGGAGTATGGATGTTATTAATTACAATATCAATAATATAATAATTACTATAAAGTATGAAGTATAGAATCTATATTAAATGTTACTTAATGTAAGCTCTCATTTTTGCTTAGAAAATTATAGTAATTACTTTCTTGCTTCGTATATCGGAGTCTAGAAAATTGAAGATGACAACTAAAGAATAAAAATAGAATAGTAAAATAAATAAAAAATCTTTGGTATTCCTAACAAATTTAAAAAGTTACTTTAAATTACTTCATAGAAGCGAAACATTTTATGAAATTTAAAATTTTACAACCTTCTCTTCAGGGAGGGCTGGGCTAATGATAAATTTACAAAAGCCAAAGCGGCGACATGTGGTGGTCATCTTCCTGTCGGCTCCTCCCCCAAAATTAATGCAAAATAAAAAGGGAAACTATCCCGCTGAGGAGCAGCTGCGCCCTCGACCAAATTGAATGTGTCAGAAAAGAAGGCTGGCAGGCAGGCGGAGGTGACCCAGACGGATGCGTGCGTCTGTGTTTTTAATATAAATCATTGGCAAAATAGTTGCGTGCTCGCATTAGTGGCCAAAATACCTGGCTGCAGCGAACAAAAGTTTCGTTTTTTTTTTGTTTGGCATTTTAAAGGAAAATTTATTTGCGCATTTCGGGCACGTCGTTCGAGAGGGCCTCTCGCAAAAAGTTGCGGCTAATCAATTTAAAGTTGCAGCCACAGAGCAACGAACAGGGACAGTATAGATGTAGAGGGGGATATATGTAACCCAGACATGGGGCACATATGCATGCATAAATTTCCGAGGGGCCATGGCAAAGTTCACCAGCTTGGAGCTCCTTTGTTTGCCAACCCACGACGTGACGGTGCTATCTGGGGGTCTAAATGTCTATTGTTGGCTGCTAATTGTTGGAATTCCTGTCCGGAGGGGTCAAGTCATGTGCGTGGCTGTTTAATTCAATTAAGGACACGTTTTTGGGGTATTCCTTGACACGCGTTTAGTGTCATAAATTATTCCAAATCACTGAGCAGCCCTACGATTACACTGGGAAAATAATACTCAAGGAGAGAAGTGTTGAAGTCAGCAATAAAATTAAAATTAATAATTTAGGTATATTTTTTGCGTTATAAAAATATATTTAATGTATTAAAGCATTTTAAAAATATATTAAAATTGTAAAATCATTGTTAACAATTTTAAACAAAATATTTTCTTATAATTATTTGTGTAATAATACGTTTTAACGTTTCAAATATATAAATATATATATATATATATAATGTATTTTTCTGATAAGAATTCAGATTTATATAACTAAAAATGAACTTAAAAAGTGATTCTTCTTTTTACCCGAAATTATTTTCCTAGTGTATCTCCTTGTGACAATAGAAGTTAGGATAATTGCTATCAGTATCATTCCGGTGTTGGTGTTCGCTTACGAGCGATAACAAATTCCGAAAGGAATCAAGTTCCAAGCTCCCATTAAGCAACTCAGCTCGCAGCACATCAACCCTCTGAAAAACAAGCGGCGCACGCGGCGTATACGCGATATTAATAACAGGCCAACAATCCTGCACCTGCTGGGTCCTGAAATTTACACACAAAAGCCATGTTAACTGAAGCAAATATTTCTGCATTTGCTGGCGGCTGGCTGGCAAAGTACTTAAAGCATTTATTACGCAGCTTTTCATTTGGGATTTATGTGTTTTTAAGCATTCGTAAGGCTCCCTTCCCCGGCTCGGGTCATAACATACATACATATATCTCGAGATATATTTTAAATACTCTTTGTAATTTTCTTTCTCCATTTCCCACGTTAATTTTTACTGTTTATTTGCTCATTACAGGCATAATGGCAGACTGAAGCGTCGCGCTATCATCAGCATGTTGCACTTAAGACTATTCGATAGCTCCCTTTACTACGGCCTGGCCTCCGCTTCGGAGTCCACCGCCTCATCCTCGGGAGCGTCGGCGGCGGCGGTCACGGAGCGAGCGTTCAATGCCAGCGGCAGCGGATTGGACGTGGGCGTGGCAGTGGCACCCACATTGGGAGCAGTTAATCTGACATATTTCACACCTGCGATATCACACGTGATGCTGGCGCCAGCAACGGCAACAACAGCAACAACAACCACGACCCCGTCAGCAGCGGCCACAATGGTCCAGACGACAGCGGCGCCAAGTCACGACTTAGAAGCAGCCAGCGGCGTCGTCGGCAACTCCTCATCCAGCCACCCGGGCGAATTGGACAATTTAAATTCGTTCTACTTTTACGAGGTGGGTGCGAAAAAGAGCTATGATTTTCCCATAATATTCTTCCAAACTTAGTTTTTTATTGGAAATCGATGTAACAGATGTGATCCAGATACAAATTTTAATATTTGAGTAACTCGATTGAATGGGCAATGGGAGTGGATTGGGACAGGAGATATAGATGTTTAAAAACATAATTTTATTGGCGAAGCATTTAGGGAAAAATTGTTGCTTAAATACAATAAATAAAAATATATTACAACTTCAACTTAAACTTTTTAAAGCTGCTTTTAAGACTTGTAATTTTGTTTCAAAGTTTATTTATATTTAGGATGCCCAAAAATTACATTTTGCGGCCAACAATTTCCATGACAATATTTGAGCCAAACTTCATTTATTTATTGAAATTCGAGAAACAGCTGTCCATATTGATTTCTATATTATGCATAGAATTTGAACTGCGTTATAAAATGATGTTTGCAGCAAAATTCTATTCTATTCCAGATAAATTGGATTTTCAAAAAATATTTATTTACACTGCAAAGAAGATTGAATTTATAAATCTTATATAAGTTTTTGATTAGAGTTTTAAAATATATTAAAATATTATATCTTGGGCTTATTAATACATTCATAAGTAGCAACAAAAAATATAAAAAACAAAAGAATCTCTTATCTAAAAATTAAACAAATACTACAACAAAAAGTATACAAAAATGCATTAAAAATGCCTTAACAAAATTAAATTATTTTCCTGAGAACATTACCAATTTAAATAGCTTGGAAATTTAAATATAAAATTTATTTTTACTTCTTCATTGACCCTTAAAATAATACCAGATGTAGGCAACACATTTGTATAAGTGCACTTTTTTGCCAAGAAGCCAACAACGCGTTGCAACGACTTGCTTTCGCCACAAACTGCAAGGAGTAAGGATTTTATTTTTTGGTAGCTTCTCCTTTGCCGAAATCAAACAATGGCAATCGCGAGGAACAGGGGTCAAAGAGACGCAGCTGCCTGGCTTGTTGCTTGATGTTACAAATTTCAATTTGGTGCAATTTCGCCTTTTCTGAATGGAAAAACAGCAATCTGAGCAAACCGGGCAAACTGGGCAAACTTAATTTCAAGCTGGCAAGCCAGCCAAGCAGCAGCGACAAACAATAAAACGCCAAATGTCATTTGGCAGCTGAAAATTAAGAAGATTCAAGACGGGCAGAGACGAGAAAGTTTCTCTCTCCGATTTGCATATCGTGGAGACCACACCCAGACCTTATCAATGAGGGGCAATCAATCAGAGGTTCCGCCAGATCGTGACAACAACTTCGATTAAACTAAACTTCCGTTCGTTGCTCCTTCTTCTGTTGCCATAAAAAAGAAGATTGTCATGAATGTAATGAAATTTCCATGCGCCCTCATCGTATAAATCACACCATTGTTGGAACGGAAGTAGCCCTCGACCGAGCCAATTTCCAGGCAGCAGCAGGAGCATCAGCAGCAGCGGCAACAGCCGGCATCCCGAATCCATGTGAGCCAAGTTTAAGCGGCCCCAATCACTCAAAGTGCGTGCGTGCGTATGTGTGCGCCATAAATTTGGGTTTATTTAAATGAGTCAGTCCCTTCCAGGACCACAGAGAGCGTCGCAAATAACGCAGGCTGGGCTTTGCCAGCGCCAGCACCATATGCCACTTTGGTTGACAAAGAGCAATGTCAAGGGTTTCGCCTCTCCCCATATCTCGCTGTGTATAAGAAACTAAAGTGACAATAATCTCACGGCCTACCAGGGACTCGACTAAGCCATATTGATTTGATGTTTTTTTAGTTCGGTTCTGTAATAACAAATAATATATTCCTTGATTCTTAGCTTTATTGCAGTGGAGTTTATTAACTTAACATATTTGTTTAGTATTTTAGTGAGGAAACATTGGCACCATTATTTACAAACAATTATTAATAATAAATAAATTAACAAGAGGTGGAGAGAAGGGGAAAAATACTTAACTTAATTTATTTTCAAACTCAAAGTTATTTTTAAATCAACAAATTATTATACATTTTCCAGAGCAATCTCTATATCAAATAATATAAAAAAGGGTTTATTCCCAATTGAATCCAAATCTCTCACACACCTAGCGTTTATAAAAAGGACTCAACATAATATTTATTTTTAGACACCGTCGATACTGAATTATTCTAGTTTAACCCCCGTTAAAAATCCTTTGACAACTGGCGACAAATGAAAAATAAATAAAAAATATTGTACATTGGTCTGATGGACTTCAAAACGAAAGTTGCTTTAGATAATCTGTGACACAGAGAGTGAAATAAATAAAATAAAATAACAAGATGAAAGCCGTGGCAAAATGTTGCCATGAAAAGGTCACCGAACCGGCAATATTTTCTTTAATGCCGTGTGTGTCCCGTGTGTGTGTGTGCATATATGGGGTTATGGGTGCCCTCAGAATCCCTGGAAAAGGGGTCTCACATGATTTGCAATTTAAATGGCTTAGTTGAGGATTTCGCCTGACCAGCGGTCATCTTTTTCCTCGCATTGTGATTGCTTTTTCCATGCCCGAAAATCCCCTGTTAACACCCGTTTTACACAAGTAAATCATCGTGTTTAAGATGTTAGCTGAAAGTACTCACATTCCCGTTGATGTCACACCTTAAAGTTTTGGGTGGGTCGATAAGGTTGGTAGGGTCCAGACATTAAGCTCGCTCCCGTCACAGATATGCCAATTACAACTGCACGGGGAGCTGGGCTGGCCAGTGTCAAAGTGCTGACCATGGCCAACTCTGCATTGCTGTTCAATAAACGCACCGAGAAAGGGGGATCTGATGGCATTAGAGGACGCATCAAAACGGAAACCAAACAAAACGAATACTGGGCCACGTATGGACGAATACACAGAACGAATAACCTTGAAAATATTTTATATAATTTATAAATTTTGTATATTACTTATAAAGTAATATAAAAATATATTTCAAAGTTGATGCTATCAAGAATTTATTTGAGGTCTTTACTAGTTTTATTTACAGTGCCGAATAGCTCTCAGTGGAAGGCATTACGCCATTTGATGTTTGCTTGTTTGTTAGCCGGAGGAAACGAAAGCATATTATGCAGCCGCACATTGTTTGGCCATTGATGGAAATGCGTGGGAAGAAAATATTAAAGCCGTGGGTGGTGTGTGATGGTGTGTCAGCAAATCCTTGACTCAAACGCACACATTGCGTCCTGCTTATTACTCCATAATTACATATGCTCTAATGAGACTCTTTCGGCCAGGGCCACGGCCCTCACTTCTGCTAGTGATTCATCTAATTTTAGCCAGGACCTCATGTGGTCGCATATATTAATATTACACATTTTAGCTACAGCACAATGATGACCCTGGTAAGCTGGCTAATGTAACCATCAAAGGCCAAAATTAATTGGCATTTTCTAGGGGCCAGTGCAAATATTTCAAACAACAAAAAAATTATAATAATAACAAGGGATGTTTGCATGTTGATAAAAGTCAAACAGCTGCCAATATAACAACAGTTAACAGCTAAATTGGCCTTCAAAGGAAAAGTGGGCCAGCTTAAATAGAATAGATAGAATATAATAGAACAGAATTCAATTTGAAAATTGAATATATAAACAAATAACTCTAATTTACGGGTCATTATTTAGTGTATTTAAACTTTGAGATTGTTTAATTTACAATTTTTTTGTAAATAATTAACGTGGTTTAACGCTTTCAATGTGCATATTACAATCATTAATTTCATATAATTACTGGTTTAAATTTCCAATCGAATTTTCTATTTATAAATCATAAATAATATTATTCCCTCAGTGCAAATTTTAAGCTTTGAAAATCCTCACTTATAAGCCCTTGTTTGCTGGCAACATTTTTCACACCCACCGCAGTTTCCTTTGCCTTTGCAAATATTATTCTCCGAAGGCGCGTCAATTCCAAGAACTCATTAATCTAGCGCAAAAATTTGTCTTAAGCTTATTTGCCAAGGAAAATTAAGCATGTGCAGGCAACAGAACGGCGAGACTTGACGCATGTAAAATATATATGGGACATGTGTCCTTGTCTGGGTCTCGGCTCAGACCTGGTACTGATTCTGGAAGGTTAAACACTTAGTGGCCACAAAGCGGCATCATTAACCGAGCTGTTGAGCCTGGCTCGGCTGGTAGGGGAAATCACACTTCTCCGTTTTCCACATTATTCCACACTTTCTCAGCGTTATTTTTTTTAGCAATTTAATTTGCCTTGAGACGGGGTGCAATAGGCAGTAGGGAAAATTACAGCACTAAGCGGCTTGCACGAGTAAATTCGCCCAAGGACTGGAGACAGTGGGGCGACTGAGCTCAGCTGAGCTGCTTGTTTATTGTGCCAGGCCTCGAGTATTTGCCCAGCACTCGAGGCGGTAAATAAACATATGTGGGAACGGCTTCAATGCTAAGTTTCATCACTTAGAGGAAAAATGTCACTACAACTGAATTAAAATGAAATCAAAGTTGTAGTTGTAGATATAATTAACACATAAACGAAGATATAAACTACACAACAAGTCAGGAATTTGAATAAGTAACACAATTTTTAGGCAGAAATTTATTTAATCAAAAAAACCTACTTGTAACTATATCGGAACCCACTTTATGTTAATTTTCAAGACTTGTTAAACATTTTTACTCCTTGTGCTTTAGGTGTAATCACACTTGTCGAGCTTTAACGCAAATTAAAGCATAATTCCAGTCGGCTGGCACGCGTGGTCTTAGGGCTTAATTACATTTGCCCATCGGCCAAGATGTTGACAAAACAAAATGCCCACAAGGACATCAAGTGCTTGAGTGGCCAACGAGCTTGGCCTCAAATGTGACCATGGGGACCGAAGCGGCGCGCACACTTGGCTAAAAATGAGTTAACAACATTATTTGCCCATTGGCTCAGTCACTGGTACAAATACTACTGACCACTGTGTTCCCGGCCAACATCAATTTTATTAAGGCAAGGCAAGGCTAGGCAAGGCGAGCGGAGGCAGCAACGTGGTCAGGATGGCCGCAGGTCCTTGATGACTTCTGCCGGCTCCCATGCGCCGTTTGCGAATCCTTGGGCCAGGCAAGGACCATAAAATACGTTTTGACAAGAGTTTTATCTGGCACGTCGCCTGTTAGTTGGATATGTCATAGCGATTTATAAGGATTTGTTGCCACCAGGAATATCTAGTGACGGGGTTGCAGTGAGAGGAAAAATATAGGGAAGTGTTAATGCCTAATATTTAAAGATATATTTAAATATTTAATGTAAAAATTCCTAGAGATATTTTCTAATGAATATTCTATTTAAAAGAATATTTTAATAAGACTTTCAGTTTTTTTACGTAGAAGGGTACCTTGTAGTCTATTAAGCACTCTCAAAATCTAATTACATATATATATAAATATATTATACTTAATTTTCAAAGATTTATTTAAAATATAAGATTGAATATTTGTCATAAAGTGAGCATATAATCCATTTTCTCTCAGTGAAACGCTTTCGCTTCTATTTGTTTTTCGATAAAATATGAGAATTATATATCATTTGGCATTGAATGTCAATGCACTTCCGCCACTTTAAGCCATAATGAGGCCGCAGGACAGGTTTGTTGACTTTTAAGCTTGGCTGACTCCTGGCAGCTCATCAAGCAATTTCTTTGCTGGCAGATAACTACCATTAAGATTCTAAGGTTCAGCTACAGGTTCAATGGACTCTACAAAAAGACTGTTCAAATTCCCCAAAGTGTCACTTGACCGGCCAAATCAATAAGCATCTCCCTCTTTTACCAACTAATTGTTATAATTTGCCAGCTCGTCTGCCAGCTTGTCAGTGGCTGAGCTCTGTATAAACTTATGGGAAAACGAGAACAACAATGGAAGTGTTAATTTCACAAAATATTTTCAAACAGCCAACGATGGATGGGGTTGACTTAATGAGTGTTCAAGTTAATTGTTGGTTTATTTGTCACGCTCGAACTTTGAACTCGGCGCAACAATTAAAAGGGTAGACTTCTGGGAAAACTTTTTACTCCCTCCCCTGCTCCGCGATAAGGGTTGATTTTCAAGTCGAATATTAAACAGCAAATCAATAAACCTTTGCCAAAGTTGGCCTTTGGCAGGACTTGCAACAAACGTGAAGCATACACAAAGGCGCATTTTACATGTGAGCGCGGTCTGGTCTACATTTTCCGGGAAAAATATGCCAAAGGGGAAGGCCAGCAGCATAGATGGATGAAAAATAATGGAAAAGCCAAAACTGTTTGCCAAGACTTCTTTTTTTTCCGGCAGGGAGAACTTTTTATTACATGCCCTGCTTTTCATGAACCATAAAAATCAAATAAAAATGTAAACTTCCTTTTAAAGGCCCCAAGAACCTTTTTACTGTCCATAAGCAATCAATCTTAGGCCTGGAGAGCCGAGGCTGTGGCTCTGGATCTAGCACCCCTCCTGGGAGAGTTAACCGCCATAAATAACCGCAGGACGCAGAACGCCCAAGTCTGAGTCTGGCCAAAATCCAACTGCCACGCCCCAGTCGTGTCCGCACATAATTTGTGAAATAAAATACTTGCCGCCGATGCGAAAACCCCAAATTGAAACCAAATTAAATTGCAATAAATCAACATGGCGTTAATAGCGTTCCTCCAAACTGATAACCATTAAGTGGGCGTCGTCCTGGGAGATCGCCGGTCCCGAAATAAATAAAAGCTTGGAGGGAAACCTATCCACATGTGGGTTTCGGTTAGGTGGTTGCGATGGTGCTAGCTCCTTGTGATTCCTTTTTAACGTCTAATTGATTTGTTTTCCCCGCTGTGCGAAGTCGGTATTTTGGTAGCTTCCTCCGATTCATGAAAAAATACACCAAGCCCCACCCTCCGGCATCGATTTCAAGCTGCTATTTGTTTTCCACGACTCCCTCAGATTGCTCCAGACTGCTCCAGATTTCCCTGACTCCCGCGCATCCATACCCAAACTCTCAGTTATTGTTGCAATCAGCGAGGCGCAAACAAAGGCCCTGGGCCAATCCTCCTTGGAATTGCCAACTGCTGACAAATGTATGTTTTATTTTTTTGATACAGTCAAACATCGATAGCTAAGGCTGCAGCTGACAGAGCATACCCTGCAGGTTAATGAAAAAACCTAGCTGGGCCATTAAGCAATATAAATAAATCCAAGAACCAGGACAATATCAGCAATATTGCTTCAACCATTTTTGGAATTCATAGAAATTACTAAAGCTTTTCGCTATGTATTTTTTTTTTATTAATTTCCAGGAAAATCCGGCTTTCTGTTGAGTATTTTATAAATGTATTTTTATAAATGATTTCGCATATAAAACCGCCATTAAATTACATTAATATTTCCTTTATAAAGAATCTCCTCTGTGTTTCTGTTTAGCAAAGGGAATGGTTTTCTCGTTACGAAAACAAAAATATGTCCAAAAAGTATAATAAAGCAGACGGAGGACAGACTCAGGTTGAGAAGGCACACCCTCATATATCATAACAGATAAGTGCACACACATATCTTTTGTGTGTTGTACTTGGCCACTTGCCCACTCGCCATGCCCAACCATTATAATCATTCTCCGGAAGTTGTCCCAATGACACACATCAAGCGACATTTTGTGCAACAATAAGCTGCGGCGGCGATAAGAGCCAGAACAATGGGGCGTGGCTGGTTGCTATCGCTTTTCCCTTTCGCCTGTTTCCCCCTTTCCCTGCAGCCGAACAAAAAAATTTAATTTCATTTTCATAAGCACAAAATGCCACTCACTTCGGTTGACAGCCCGCAACACAACATGGCACTCGAAAAACCGGCAGCATTCAGCATCTATCTCAGAGTGTGGCTGCCACAGCAAAGGGAAATGGCGGGAAAATAGTAGGAAAAATGGGAAAACCCCACAGCAACTACATTTGCGCATCATTACAATTTGCATGCATAAGCAGCCAGTGCTCTAGTGCACACAATAAATTTTACATAGCCCAAGTCAATTACAGCTTTACAGCTCCCGCTTCTTGCTTGCTTGCTTGCTCCTGGCCACCCCTGCGTATGAGCAATGCAGGGGAAAGTAATAGGAAACACACGACTGCATTTGGGCCACCGAAAAGAACGACACTTAGAGTGGCACTTAAAAAATCGTAAAAAGTGAAGAGAAAACCGTAGAGCTGCAAAAAATGCGATTGTGTAAATTATGCAAATCGTGAAAGCGCTGAAATCCGCGCCTAAGGGACCAAGATGACCCCCAGGCCGGGATAATTGCAGGCAGAATGTATGGAGTTTTACGACACTAAGCTGCATGCAAAGCGGCAACAGCAGGAAGGATGAGGGGAAATCCTAGCTGAAGCAGAGAACATTCATCTTCGGCTTCATCTCCAGCTGCTTTTGTGCAAGTGCGCGAAATGCGCTTAATGAGAAAATGCAAAAGGCGACAAACCAACAGCGAAATTATGCTCAGTAAATAGTTTAAGTGCGGAAGTAGCGAAAAAAAGAGGGTGTCAGGAGAAAGAGAGAGATGTAGAGGGATAGAAAGAGAGAGAGAAAGGAGGGGGCAGAGATCCCTCCATAGTCTGAGACTGAGCTATTTACATAGCCTGGCAAGTAGGTCAGCCCTTCAGGACGCACCAAAGTATGCTATGAATTGTGCGGCGCTTTAAATGAAATTATATTAAATGGCTGAAATGGGTGGCTACACGCAGAGAAAAGAGGAGTTGAAGTCAAAGTATCTGAAGGATTTTACCGTATTTATTTTATGCTAAAGAATATTATTTACTTGAATACAAAGAAGTTGCAATAAATTCAACGCAAAAGAAATATAAATATGATGATGAAATGTATCATTCAGCGTAAACAGAAACATATAATTATTTTATATTTATTTTGTAGCTTAATTCAAGTTAAAGTAAAGTAAAATCTAAAGTTCCGTTCCTTGTGTAGCCGCATTTTGGGAAAATTAAGTAAAACAAATTCCTGACTGATGCATTTGGTGTTTATTAAGTGAAACCCCGTTGAAAGGCAAATCCAAGGGAATGCCACTTGCATCTCAAATATATATATAGACTGAATAAAGAGCTTTAAGAACTGACCTTCAGGGCTTTATTTCGAGCACACTGAATTTACCTGAGCGGAGCTAAACAAAACAGGTAAATGCTCCCCCCTTGTAAAATCCAGTTTCCGTTGAAATTCACTTAGAAAATTCCCCGAATTTCTTTGGCTTTGCTTAAAATATCTGTATCTGTATGGAGAGAAGGGGCTGCATATGTCAGACGCGACGCAGACACACCTACCATAGAGCACAATTTCTTTCAACAACGCGAGCTGGGGAGACCAGACCGAAAACGCCACATCAAAGTAAGGGAAGTACACGCCAGAAAAGCTTCAAAGTGGCAGAAAGACGCGATGTTTTTGAGGCAATGAGGAGGCGGTGGTGCATTGAGTGCGAGGTGGCGGTCGGTGGGCGACGTCATTTACGCAATTTCGATAAAATTGGCACAAACATCATACCGCCCCGCCTCTCGGCCGCCCCTTTCCGATTGGCTCTGTCATTCGCAAGTTGCATGACACCAATGGCGCGAGAGATGCCAAACAGCTTCCGTGTGTTTACATCATTTAATATTCGCTCTTTATTAATGGGTAAAAGGGAATTAAATGAACAATTTAATGTTGTTTTCACCTCTTATATTTACATGGCCTTGTTCTTCTTTAATGTGCAATATATCTGGTATTAAAATCAGTCTTAATAAATTATATAATTCTATTTGACGAAATTTGTAATAGGGTGATATAGATAAAGACGCTGGTTTATTATTATAACTGTTTAATAATATTTTTAATATTTTATAAATTATTTTTTACTAAATAGTGTATAATTTTATTAAACCTTATATCGAATATATATTTCACTGACCCTTATTTGTCACATAATTCGCTTTTATGGCTCTTGCAGTTGCCACTAAAGTAGATCCCGAATAAACTTAAAAGCAGGATTCCACCAAGGCGTGTAACAGTCTCGTCCATCTACGTGCACAGTGTCAAATGTGACACACAATTGGTGTGTGTTGTGTGTGTGTGCCATGTGTATGTGTGCATAAATGATTAAGTGCGTGCTTGCATTTGGCTTGCACATCACGTATACGCCATGCATTTTTGCCTTTGACACAAAGAACTTTATAATGCCAGCTCGGCACACACCACACACAGCACACCCACAGTGCGCAGATACGCTCGCATAGTTAGACATTTACTGTGTTGCATTTGATTCACATTTCACTTTTTATGGTCTACAACTTTTTTCAATCAAGCGTTTGCATCGTAATTACACATTACACTCGTCTGAGTATCCAATCAATTTGATATTTTCCAAAGGACACTTAATAAAATAAATATCAATTGAAAGATAAATATATTTTGTTGAAGAGACTATTGTTTAAGCCTTAATTTAACAATTGTTTATTGTTCAATTGTTTATTTATATATAAAGTTTATACTTCTTATTTGTTGTTTAGTAGTTAATTATCAATTAAAGTATTAATAGGGTAAATATCAACTAAAATGGGTCTTTATAATTAATGAAAAACAATTTAAAAGACAGAATTTCATGTGTCATCTTCTAATTATTAAACTGAAGAGTTGATTTTTCATAAATTAAATAATTTATTTCTTTAATTTTTCTTAAAATATATGGCACAAATATATTTTAATAAATAAAGGCATATAAAATATATATTTTCATTAGAAGAAATTCAAAGAAAACTTCTATTAACTATAATATCAATTTTAATATCTTTGTAAATGTAATTTAAATTAGATTTAATTGCATTACAAATGACTTAACTTGTGTGTGGTTAACCCTGCAAATAAAGTACATATGGCGGCATTAGGGCTTGGACTGACACCATACCCATACCCTTTCGGACCCGTTAAAACTTTATATGCGAAAGTCATGGCCCAGCAATCCCTCAACGACAACAACCGCAGCAATTTGCATAACAGAACATGGCAACACTTTTCATTTACACACAAAATTACTTGACTTGGCACCTCCGGAACTGGAGAGAGAGTGCCAGAGGAATCGGGTCTTACTTTAAAGTTTAAACGAAATCAAAGTCAGCCGCCGCCAAGTGCTGCTACAGCAGCTACACAGAACAAAAATGATTTAAAATTATTCCTCCCTTAGTTGAGCAACCTTTTTGCTCACAGCATTATTTAAGGATTTTTTGTGGTGTAAAACTCACATCCACAGCGGTGTGGTAAAAGCGTAAAAATAACAAAAACGAAAGAATCTGTAAACTGCAGAAGCAACAAAATCAGAAATAACAACTCTGGCGACTAGTTTTTAGTCGGTAGTCCGGACGCCAGACCAGGGACACCAGACCACTTGACTGCCTGCCAGGCAGGAGGCAGCAGCCTTCCTCCAGTCGACCGACTTTTGCCAAGTTGTCCGATCCGCTTCCTCATAGAGCTGCTGCATTTCCGGGTGCCCACCGTCTCTGCCTCCATCTCCAACTCCTGTTTCTCGCCTTTGACAAGTGCCAGTTGTGGAATTTTAAATTAAGAAAAAGTTTATTTAGCTTTCGATAGGTTCTGCTGTTCTTTCTGGGCCCTTTGGCGGAGCTGGAAACTGGGAGTTCGGTGCTTGTCTTCTTGTTAATCGCTGGGGAACTGGAACTGGACGTTAATTAAATTCGTTGGATTCCTGCGGATGGAATGGGGCTGAAGGATGGCACTTCGAGTTGGTGGGATAGTTAAAGCCGATACATCAACACTAGACAGCACAACACCCGGGTTGCCCGCCTCTCGCTTTAAACGAATGTTGGTCCCAAGTTTGTAGTTGGAACTTTTCTAGTTTCCATCTAGTTTGGTCCTCTGTTTTTTTTTTTTTTTTCGACTGCCAGTTTGAAGAGAGAGTAAGTTCATCTAAAGTTGGACAACAGGCTTCTAATGATGTCTATGGACATTAAGGGAATTGCTCTTTTGGACAGGAAGTTCTAGCACTAGAAAAGTTGAAGTCTTGTGCAATTTTCGAGAGTTTATTTAATTAAGTAAAGTTTAGATCTTACAAAAATTAATTAGTTAGGGAAAACTAATGTTTAACTAATGTTTTTTTCAGGGGATTCCTAGAAAATAATAATAAAAAATGTTTATGTAGTTAGAAAAATCCTAATACTGAGTCCTTGACTAGCCTCTAAATAATAGGATATTCTTAGAGGTCTGCCAGACAAAGATCAATATTCACGACATTGCCCGAATCAAGTTGTCTGCGAGAGAATATCAAACTGCTTACTTTCAGCGACTGACTGACTGACAGGCTGCGTCCAGTTAAAATCTGACTTCCATTTCGACGCCCAGCGTTGCTTGTCAACTTATCTGCTGACCGCACAAATAAAACGATTTGGCATGGCTACTTAATGCCCTGTCCCTCAGCTCACTTGGCAGACGAGGATGATTGCCAGACGGAGGGACACCACCAGTAGCAGGAGGAGGGTGAGGAGGCGACAGGACATGTGTCTGTTGCTTATGTGTTAATTATCGCCGGGCCAGCCCAAGGGGAACCCAACTCAAGCGGTAAATGGCTGGGAAAAATATTCAAATTTATGCCTGACTTGACTTTTGCTGTGCGTATCACACAAATGCCTATGTTGTTTATGCAAATTGCTCGGCACACACACAGATACACTGGGAGGTATATAACATGCTATATGCATGTTGGCCCCATAACTTCCGCCAACCGCAGCAGATTCTTCGCTTCCTCTTGTTCGCCCCGAAGGCTAGGGTGTAATTTGTTTTGCATAGTTCTAGGCGCGTGCTTGTATTTATTGTTTGCCTGCGTTGGCCTCATGTTAATAATAGTACACAAAGGCAAAAATATCTGTGGTTTATATCGAACTTTAACACAAAAAAGTAGCTCAGGAAGGTTATAATCCAGGTTCCTGAGAACCTAAATCTAAGATGGGCTGTTAAATAATTTTGTGTGGATTTTTTTAAAGTAAATAATTTGTGGAACCTTAGAAAATTAGTTACAAACAATATCTTGGTCAAAATAAACCACAAAAAGTATAAACACAAATAATAAAAACAATAAAACCAAATTACCATTTGTAATAGATTTTTGAATATTTATTCATTTATTATTTTTATTATTTATTGAAGAACTAAGTGTCAAGTTCTCTTGCAAATAAATTTCTAAAAAATAATCCATCCTTTAAGAGATACATTTTCTCCTCGTGTATCTGAACCTTTGCTATGTTTTCCCATTGTCTGGTTGACCAGCTTTTCCTGGTCTCCTTGTTATTTTGGGCCAAATTTTTAATTCAGCCTGTGCTGTGCTGAGGTTATCTGGGCATCAGACCATTTGAAGTCATATTTATGTTTGGTCTTCTAATTTATTTATACATTAGACAACATTTGCATTGCGACAACAAGCCACTGGACGGACGGACTATTTATACTTTTCTTTTATGGCCATCTTTGGGCCAACTAGCTAAATTTATGTTCGACTCATTTGATTAATGTGTTTTGTTGACCCCAGAATTTACGAGTCACTGGCGTAACAATTTGAGGTTTGGCCCTTGGCTATTTTCGTTTTTTCTCCCATTTTTGCTGCAAAATTTATCGACTCGCTTAGTAGGTCAGATTGAAGGGGCGAGAGTGGGGGAAAGGGAGTCGTTTCGCTAATCTCTCATTAGCCGCAGATATAAATACTTCGGGGTGTGTGTGTACATCAAGATGGGCTTTAACTCTAGTTAGAGATAGATCCTGAAAGGACCAGTTAAATAGCCATTATGTCAGGGCAGTCGGTCTTTATTAGCTCTTCTCTGAGCTGCACGTGGCCATAACTGACCACAATTACGCTGGCAAATCTTTGGTCATTTTTCATATTTCTACAGCACCGAAATTTCACTCAACAGTTTGTCAACACAACAGCAACCAACCCAGCCCTGTGTCCCCTTGGCCATAATGTCGAGCTTTTATTAATTTCAATTTGTGTCAACATCAACGCCAAATATGCACGGCCAACGGGGGGATGATTTAAGCCAGCTGATGACAAAATGTTTGGCCATTAGGCGTATTAAAGCGCAGTCGAGGTCACCTCCCTACATGTCACCCTTCCCGTTTTTGGGGGCTAACTTCCAGTGGCTTTGCTGTAAGAGATCAGTTCATAAAATGAAAGCAACATACGCAGGAAAACACTATAAAAACCATGATTGATGTGCTCGGCTTGACCCAAATGCATGTTTTTATGCCAAAATAATACGCTCTCGTATCCTGCCAGCTCAAGTATCCTTCTTGGGTCTGTATGGTATATGAATGTTTATCGCCATGGCGATGATTACACTACACGGCTGGGCTTAAAGAGTTGTTTTGTAAGTGGGGTTTCGTCAACAATATTCTGAGTTGCGGTTTTACAGAATAAAGAGTGGAAATTATGAAACAAGAATATTTGTTGTACATTTTAACGAGATTTATAGGGTAAAAGTGTCATCTTTTCAAGCCTAAATCTTGCTGGGCTGTGTTATTTCTATATATATATATGTATATATGTATATCCGTTTCTGCCTCTCAACTTGCCCAAGTTCGTTGACCTGGCTTACTGAAAGTTTCCCTTAATGCTTATTATCTGACCATTTGCTGGCTGAGCACGCTGCGTATACGTAATACGGAATTTAATTTTACTTTATGCAACTTCTACGGAGCCAAGGCACTCAAGCACAATGTAATCGCTATTAATGAATGCCCTGAAAAGTGCGTAGAGAAACGGAAACAAACAAACAAACGCATAAACAGCCAAACAAAACACATTCCACACACACAACTGGAACTACACACATAAAAACTTAAGCTGCCAACAACAATGAAAAAAGAAGGAAGAAAAACAACAATGATGGCCGAGTGCCATGTGCTCCGTGTCCCCAGCCGGGGATGCTTTTTAAATATGAGCAACGAAAATAAAAGTTTATTAAGCTTATGGCCAAACGTGGCTGTATGACGGACTTTTAAGTGCCCTATAAAATCAGCGAATTTGGCCTTTTTCGAGGTCAATGAAAGCATAAAACTTACGCAAAGAAGCTTATTAAATAGGGAAGAAATTAGGCAAGGATTTTTGTTGTTTTGTTTGTTTTATAGAGTTTAAGTGGGCTATAACCAAACTAAGATTCTGAATTTTAAATCTAATTAATTACTATTAAAACCTGTTTAAGGTTTTAATAACAGTTTAATTTTTTCTTTTATTTCTGTGCACATAAAAATACTTCTTTTCACTCCTCTGTAGAATACACTTTAAATATATTATAAAGCGTATTTTTACAGCCACAATCTCAAAAGAAACATTGACTTCGACCAACACGCCTTTCTGTGCCTTTCTCGGCCACAAGGACTGGACTGATTTACAGCCCAGCCGCAGTTGCTGGGAAAATGCTCGGGGAAAGCGCTCTTTTCTTGCAAAATGAAATTAATTTCCCATTGCCTTTTGTTGGTGGCCAACCATTTGTCTCTGTTGCTGCATTTTACGATTCGCGGCCAGCGGTGGAAATTTGTCAGCAGGAGTGGGACTTAGCAGAGCGCGGCTTAAAGCCACGACAAGCCCCAAAGCCGCACAAAGTGCACTTAAAGTCGCATTCCACAATGGGCCAAGGGTATGCGGGAAAGCGGATGCGGAAAAGGACGCCTTGCTGACGCAGCGCGTGGCACTCGAGGACCAAGTGGCTGCTATTGTTATGGCTGTCCCACTTAATAATCAGACATAATAGTTTGCGGCAGATAAAGTTGCTCCGGGGCTCAACAGGTGCGGGAATTGCCTTTTAATGAGGATTTACGGTTCGGTACAGCCCAAGCCCGCCCCTTTGAGTTCCTATCTGTGCTATTCTTCCAGCTCTTTCCTTTGGCCCAACTCTTCCTTTTTTGCCCTGAAATTAAATTTGGCACTTTTAATGTTCTCCCTGGCAAAAAAGCAATTTCCTCGAGGTGCAAAGCCAAATTGAAAAAGGCATAATGACTTGCCAAAAAAGGGGCAAAGCCACACACATACGTGAGTAAATAAGGGCAAAAAAGCAACCAGAAATGGTCGATCATTAAAAAAGGCTTACAATACGCCATTTATTACATTTTTATAGCGCCCGCAGCAGGGGACATAATAAAAATCTATAAAAAAAACTAAGAGTGACTAAAGGAAATCTTTAAAAAGTGTAGGAATTTGTTTTGTATAATAAAGTCAAATTTAATTCATGGTTGCTGGAAATTAAAAAAAGCTCTTTAAGGTAATCATTGAACCATTTCGTAATATTTTGTTATAAATAAATCGCTTTACTCTCCTCTCGACTTTAAAAGCCACTCGTAAAAACCACAGGCAGACTCTTAAAATAGCAATGGATACAATTTCGTTCTCGTTGAGTGTAAAAAGTATATATGAATCTGTTAAGTCAAATATTTTGCCAACACTTCTCGTCAAGAGGAAAAACAAAAACACATAAAAAAACGTGCGAAAAAATGGCATCTAATAAAAATAGGAGCTGAGCCAACATCAAATGGGAAAAAGTTTTCGAAAGCGGGAAAAGTTCTGACTGGCTCAAAACGGGAATAGATATACTCGGTACTTTGTGAAAAGTCATGCTGGAAAATTGCACTTGAGCGCTGGGAAACGGAAGGAACACCAAACACCTTGTGACACGGAGCCGTTAAAGGCTTTAAGGAAAACTTGCAGAGTCAGTCTCTGGTGGGAACAATCAAATCAAAGCTCGGAGAAAGTATTTGCTATTAACAAATGAAGGCAACCCAGAACAACCTCAGCCGTAGCCACATTTAATAATAAACGCGACACCGGCGAATAATGAAAAACGGGGCAGACAGGATGTGCCAAGAATGAGTAAAAATAGCCGCCGCTTTGCTCATTTGTTGATTTATGCGCCAATTTGCGCAACATGATGAACTGGCAGACAGCAAAGCGGTCCAAGTCCCAGTCCAGGCTCCATCCAGTCTCTGGAACGAGATATATCTTACTCTTTTCATATACTATATAGTGTGTATATATTTAGGAGTCGCACTTAGGCCGACAAAAAAAAAGAACAAGTGCAAATATGGGCTGCAAAAAAGTTGTAGCATAAGCTGAGGCGCCTTTGGTCTGAGCAACACTTCCAAGGACGAAGGACGAAGCATGTCAAGATTTTTTTCTGCTGCTTCTTTTTCGGGACAAGTTTACGCTGCTCGCCCTTAAGGCGTCGATGCGGAGCGTTGGCGTCAGAATGCACACAGACCCGAGGCCATAATTCAAACTCACCTTCACTAGATGCGAGTCCTGTAGTCCTGCGAGACGCTTTGAAAGATGAATTTAATTTGCTCCAAAAACATACATCTTCCCAGGGGATGTGTGCCTTAGGGAAGTGGGTTTGGGGTCCAGCCTTGAGTATCATTATCGGTAACATTAGCGGCGTATGCTCAATACCACCCCTGAAATTAATATTACTTTCGTTTTTTATTAATAGAATGACACTTTCTTGAATTTTTACTGTCGTTTGTTTACTGAAAAAAATATCTTAAATTTTTGTAAAGAAATAAAATATATAAAAGGTTTTGAATTATATACAAAGGGGGGTTTATATTGAGAGATAATTATGATATTACTATTAATACTGGTCTGTAGGTTTATTGTTTGATAAACATTTTTATTACAACAAATTTAAAATACCTTTTCTTAATTAAAATTAAATAATTAAATCAAGAATAAAGGTAACCATAGGAACCACCTTTCTGCGAGTGCAGGTCCTCAATCTTGGCAGCAATTTCCTGCAGGAATAACGTTGGCTGTCTGTCCTTCCAACATTGCTGTTTGGATGTGTGGGTGGCTTCGTGTTGTCCTAGTCTTGTTAGTACTGAGCTGGAAAGGAGCAAACTTCCGTTGGCACATCCTGTCGGCCGCCCCTCTCCGTTCTCCCCGCCCTGACTTCATAGCTCTATCATTTTTATGGCTATTTAAAGAGCCATAAACATCGTGTGAGTGTGTGTCTCACCCACTGAGAGTGTGTGTTTGGGGAGCATTAAATTGAGTTTTATGCGTGATTTCCGTTCTTAACACTTTGTTGACAATGAATTTTATAGGCGCTTAATGAAATGTGACCACATTCCCGACCCCTCTCTATCTCTCTCCTCTTGCAGACGGAACAGTTTGCTGTGCTGTGGATCCTGTTCACCGTCATTGTCCTGGGCAACTCGGCGGTCCTATTTGTGATGTTCATCAACAAGAACCGCAAGTCGCGGATGAACTATTTCATCAAGCAGTTGGCCCTGGCAGGTAAGTTTAGCTTCGAGGTTTCCGGTTCAGTTTTTAGCTTAATTCGTAACAAACTCTTAAAGATCTTTTTGTGGGCCTACTCAACGTGCTGACGGACATCATTTGGCGCATCACGATTTCGTGGCGGGCGGGCAACCTGGCCTGCAAGGTCATACGCTTCTCGCAGGTGTGCGTCACATACTCCTCCACCTACGTCCTGGTGGCCATGAGCATCGACAGATACGATGCCATCACACATCCCATGAACTTCTCAAAGTCGTGTAAGTCGCAAAGTCAGAAAGTCGGGTGGCAAAGTTTTCTAATTGGCAAATGCTGTTAGCCAAAGCGCTGTTTCGTGTTTGATGCGATTATGTGTCCAAGAATTTCAGAATTTATCAAATGATCCTTAAGATTATTTTTGTATTAAAAAATGTAGAGTAAAACTCAAGTAGAGTTCCCCGAAAAAGTTGCCTTTTTTTATAGTTCTTTAAATTTATTCCCTTTAGGGAAACGAGCTCGTCACCTTGTGGCCGGTGCTTGGCTCATCTCGGCCTTGTTCTCGCTACCCATCCTTGTTTTGTATGAGGAGAAGCTCATCCAGGGGCATCCGCAGTGCTGGATAGAGCTGGGATCACCCATGGCCTGGCAGGTGTACATGAGCCTGGTCTCGGCCACTTTGTTTGCGGTGCCCGCTCTGATCATCTCCGCCTGCTATGCGATCATAGTGAAGACTATATGGGCCAAGGGCTCCATCTTTGTGCCCACAGGTGAGTTTGACCATTCGAGAAATTAAATATGATTATAATTAATTAATTTTTTGTTTATGTACTTAATTTACAGAACGTGCTGGCTTCGGAGCCGCGCCTGCAAGACGTGCCAGTTCCCGGGGCATTATACCTCGGGCCAAGGTTAAAACGGTGAAGATGACCCTGACCATTGTGTTTGTGTTCATCATCTGCTGGTCGCCCTACATTATCTTCGATCTGCTGCAGGTTTTTGGTCAGATTCCGCACTCGCAGACCAACATTGCCATAGCCACATTCATCCAGAGTCTGGCCCCGCTGAATTCAGCGGCCAATCCTCTGATCTACTGTCTCTTCTCATCGCAAGTCTTCAGAACGCTAAGGTAAGTGCAAAATATTATTTAAAATAGAGTAAACAATATTTCTTACAATAAGTAAACTTTTTATTACTTTAATATTTAATATACATTTTTGTATTTATTTATTTTCAGTCGCTTTCCGCCCTTCAAGTGGTTCACCTGCTGTTGCAAGTCGTATCGCAACAACTCTCAGCAGAATCGCTGCCACACGGTAGGTCGAAGGCTACACAACAGCTGCGACTCGATGAGGACACTCACCACCTCGCTGACAGTCAGCCGAAGGTCCACCAACAAGACCAATGCCCGTGTGGTCATCTGTGAGAGGCCCAGCAAGGTGGTCACCGTCCCGGCCATGTCTGAGGTATGATAGCTGGCCCACACCAGCCGGAAGCCCTCGCGGTTTGCGGTTCACGGACCCACGTCCTTCAGCGATGCGGAGTTCCTCTAAGTGAGAGGAGAGCTCCTTCCATCTAATGCACACCAGAGGCTTAGACAATAAGTTCGATAGTAAGTAGGGGGCATAGCTAGTCGCTAGTTGTAAGTGTGCCAAGTCTACGCTACGAATTTCAAAACCTATTTGCAATCTAAGGTTAAGTAAATATTTATGCATTATCTATTACAGGCATTTGTATGACTTTTAATTAAGACTAAGAAAAATTTGAAGGGAAATCAAGAAGAATCTATAGATGGAGTTGGCAAATATATCTCTTAGGTGTCACAGAAAACTCAACTCGCCGTAAAAAACTTCCCTTTCGTTTTAAATTTGTATATGAAAATGTGATAAAAGAAATTAGTTGAGAACATTTTTAAATTACCTAATTAAATAAATAAAAATTTGTTAATATTTCATTTTCAATAAATATATTCTTTTCATCTATACATCTGTGACTAGTATAAATTATGTAAAGATATTTACCCTCCAAATGAAATCATAACAATTCTAGTTTTTGTGACTCCTCTGAGAGTGTTGTCGGGTTTCAGTCTCCTTAAAAGCTAATTTCTAACCTCTCCTATTCGTAATCTACTCATCAGACTGATCTAATTTGTGTGTGTGTGGCCATTTAGAGGAAATTTAAAACATATTTCTCTCCCGAGTCCTAAGTAGCTGCTAAGGACATTAAAATTCCAAATCATCCGTGTGTATATATAGTATATTATATAGCCACTCGTAATGGTGGATAAACTTGTCCAAGCATCTTAAACCAAAACCTATTAGGCATAAGTAGACCATAAGAGTTAATAGAGCATAACGTTTTAGTCAATTTGGTTTAAGCTAATATTTATTTCATAATTATGTGTAGAGAGCAGAATAAAGGCAGCGGCGAATTCTCGAGCGTCTCTCGCATTTTCATTCATTTTCTCGGCACGCGCTGGAAAAACCTCCTTTATTTTCGCCCCAATGAACAATGGGGCCGCAAGGACACAAGGACAAACGCTCTCACTTTCCTTATAATTGTAGCGATGATGTGGTATTTGTCTGTGGCCTCCGCTGACGTCACTGACGGAAAGTGAAAAGTGGAAAGTCAACATGGGCAGATAAATTGAGCGACGAAAACCCAGCAGACAATGAAAACATATTGGTTTCTGTGGGTCCTGCAAACAACCAACGGGTATTCCATTTATTGCTATTGTTATTGTTATTATTATTGTCTGTGAAATGGTAAATTTACCATGCAAACCTCGGCGAATCTGTTTATGTTTGCCTTATGACTGACTGACTCCCGCAGCTTCACCCCCTTGGCAAATTTGCATTCTCCACTTCCTGATATTTAATCGCATGAGTAAACATCCCGACGGCCGATGGAAACTATGGCAACTGGTTGTAGGACCAGCCAGCACTCGAATAAATTTCCCGGTGACACAGAAGCGGAAAAATACTTTCCCCCACAGGACATTCGCTTCATTTGGCACGGCACAAGCAAGGACGAAGAAAAATCCATTAAGAAGCTTACGCCGGGCGGCGCATTGTTGAAATTGTTTGCAATTATGATTTGCTAAATTATTTGTCAACTTTTAATTGAAAAGCTATTAGCAAATTGGTAAACAATGAAGAATTCTTAAACAATTGATTTTGTCTTTAGAAATTTGAAACGTTCCGGTTTATTTACTACAAAAATTCATAATTTTGAGGTGCACAGAAGGCCTTAAAATATTTACAAAAAATATATATTAAGAAGTAATTCAAGTAATTCCTCTTACACAGTTTTTAATCAATCTACAATTTGAAATATCGTCAAAAAAATCATGATTCCAAATTACGTCTTTACAAAATCGGACAATAAATTCGAATACAATGTTGTAAAAAGGAATTATAGAGTTCAGGACGCTATCCCTTCACGCAGCAGTTGTCGGTCGCAGAATACTGGCCGAAATAAGCTGAAAGTTAAGAGCGTTGATGCCGGCCTAAAGCAACTAAAACACCACAAAAAAGACGCTAGTGACGCTGACACCTCCACGGAGATGGCCCCCAAAGATTTCTCCTCGCGAAGCGTGAGCTTTCGTCTGGAAGCTGGAACAAGTCGGTCCCCAAAAGATCGTAAAAAGGAGTCTGATGGCCAAACATTAAGCATGCGCACCGATACCGATACCAGTCACAATGCTCATAGCGACCTGCAGGAGTCCTTCACCGACTTCTTCAGCATTATTCATGACAACGTTATGCAGTCGGTAAAGGAGGCCGTGCAGAAAATGGTGGGTAAATGTTTCGAGCAATCAACGGCCAAAATTGAGCAGCTGTCCCAGGAGATACGTAACCAGGAGGCGCTGGTCAACAAAATCCATCGGGATTTAACGAGCAGTAAGTATTCAACTGCAGAATTTATGTTTTGTATGCTCTGTTTTATAATTAAATCCCATGTTAGCCTTTGCCTAAGTTTTTTTGGTTAGGTAACCTGTGATTTCTTTTCTCCATAGAAATGGCAGCTCAGAGCGAGACGAACATGAACCAATTCAAGTTCGTTACCCAAATGCTAATCGACAACCAGACCGTGCACTACAGGGCCCTCAATCAGGCGAAGCAGAACAGGCAGCGCCGTTTGGAGGATCGCGAACTGGAGAAGGAGCAAAAGATGGAGCGGGAACGGAAGCGTTCCGGATGCACCATTAAGGGCAGAAGCTGCAGCATGGATCCCTCCAAGAGATCCGTGGGCGGCGATATCAAGCGATCACAGCCTCGCGGTCCCCAGCACAAGCTGGCCCAGCAGCAACAGCCGTTAGTCTACCAGATCAGTGATGTGTACAAGCGAACAAATACTCCGCAAATCCAAAAGGAATCCACTTCAAACAGCCTGCCGGACCTTCCTAGATCTTCAGCCAAATCAACGGCGGGAGTCCCCAAGCGCTCTGGGTCTCGTCCTCAAGCCAATAAGACCGATCGGGAAATGTGTCGCCCGGCCATGACTTATCCACCCAGTGCCATACCTCGGCGTATTTCAATTAATGTCAAAGAAAAGTAATAGAATTTTAATGCCTCCCCTTGACACAAAGGCTTCCCACAGCTGGAAGTTCTATAACATGGGAACACTCGATGTCCTCGCCATGTCATAGAACTGGCAGTTCTGGAAAACTTGTAAAAATTATACAAATTTGTTAAGTTCAAAAACAAAATCATTTTAATAAAACGGAATAGGATTTGTGATATTTTGGGATATTTGGGCATAGATTTTTTGTGATTAAAGTAAACTTTATTTTCTTTAAAAATTTGAATATTATTATGATTATATTAAGAAGTCTCAATTTAAATTGTAAAACAAAAGGCGGAACATTATAACAAGGTCATATAAAACTGATAAACCCAAGTAAACTATTAATATACAATTGAGTTAGGAAAAACGAAAGATAAAGGCTGATGACTCGCTTTAATCTTAATCAGAACTCTCGCTGAGCTTCGCTGCCTCTGGTTTCTTTAATTCCACAGTCTCGTAATACTGATTCCTTCGCAAATAACGCTGGACAAAGGGGGCCAATAGGTTCTCATCCACTTCCCGAACATCCTGTCGTCCGTATATTAAGGTGGCCAAGTTGGCAATAATAATGGTTAGCGAAGCCCCCAACATGGCGTACAATAAGAAGGACATGTGATACACCGAGGAGCCGCTGTGGGGTTCGCTAGAGGGAAAATTTTTTAATAAATATTTAATTATTAAGCTATTAATAATCATAAGATGCCTACTATTCAGAGGTGGAGTTCAGGTAGCGACTCATATCAAAATCATAGTCACACTGCTCAACGGAAACGGGCAACTTGGTGTGGCGGAAGGATCCGGTTATATTGGCTATCTGAGCATTCACCGCTATCCAAGCCATCGTAATAAACGAGACAACGCTGCCCAAGAAAATGCACTAAAATTGTGTAATTAAAAACATGATTTCATTATTATTTTTGTGTGGGTTTCTCCAGTAAGCCTTTGCTCACCTTATCGCCCACCCAAGGCATCAGCATGCCCACCGTAAATATGCCCAACATCGGGCCGTACAAGCTCGACTGGAGCGTGGCTGATAGCTGCAGGACCATGCCCAGTTTCTCCACCACATAAACCATAAAAATCGAGCTGATGCCGAAGGTCACCACCACGAGGCGCATGGTAAGCGCAATATGGTTTTCCTTCATCGCCTTTCCCATTCGCGGCCGCACAAAGTCCTCTAGGATTACGGCGGCAAGTGAGTTAAGGAGCGTGGATAAGGAGCTCAGTGCGGCACTAAAAACAGCCGAAACGAACAAGCCTGGCAGTCCAGGAACCACGCCCAGGACTCGCATCACCAACAGGGGAACCAACTGATCCCGGCGGCCAGCCAGCTTCGGGATTTCATGTTATTACACTTATTATATATTTTATCTTATGAAATATTTGCAATAACTTACCCCTGTGGACATGGGATCGCAATCGTAGTAGGTGGCATAGCAAACCAAGCCTACGTACACACAACCGCAGTAGAGAAGGGTTAGGCCAATAGAAAAGGTAAACAACGTTTGTTTGATGGCCTTCAGAGATGGCAAGGACATAAACCGCTGAACGGTGGCCTGGTTGATCGACGTGCTTTGCAGCTTAAAAAATGTTCCACCCACAAAGACAGAAAACACACTCAGCCGCACAGTGGGATCCATAGTCCATCTGGATATAAATAATTCCTAAATATATCTTAAAAGTAATATGTTTTGAACCTACTCGGGTACGTTGAGGCGTCCGCCATCCATATTACGCTGCCACACGACCCCTAGGCCACCCAAATCCAGTGTGCCCTTGATCATAATCACAATAAGGGAGCCATACATGATAACGCTCTGAACCACATCCGTATAGACCACTCCCTTGATGCCGCCCACACAGGTGTAAAAGGTGCAAATGATGATTACTATGGGCGTAATGGTGTGGATGCCAATTCCAGATACTTGGTTGAATGTCAGGGCCGGCACATAGACCGCGATAGGAAGCCAAATGATCTGAGAGATTTTTAAAAATATTAATAAGAGATTAAATATTAAACTGTAAATTAAACTAACCGCTTTTAGCACAAACAAACTGGCTCCAAATAAACGCATTCGCCGGCTGAAACGTCTCTCAAAGTACTGAAAGAATGAGTGTGTATAAGTAGGTATTCTTCAGGTAACTCTCATTAAATAGGACAGACCCAGTCGAAGGTTTCATTTACAGGTAAGCTAAAAAAGTCAAGCTTATGCATTCAGTTAAGATTAGGTACAAGACAATACTTAAAACTAAAAAGAAACTACAGGTATTGGGGTTATATATGCAGGATATATATAAATATATTTATGGGATTAAGATTATTATAATTATCCCGTGGACTTTTCGTCCTGATCCAGCTTTGGCAGCGTTTTCGACTCGTGCAGGGCTAATTCCGCCTTCTCATCGCTGGCCACGCTATCGTATTGGCCATACCAATATTTCCTTATGACCGGACTTATCAATTCCTTGTCCACCACCCGGGGATCCTGGCGCCCAAAGTATAGGGTAGCCAACAAGGATCCGAGGACAGTGCCGAGGGAACCGACTGCGGTGTACCATAAAAATGAGATCTCATGAATGCCATGGCTGGTTGACTCCTTTGGCGTTCTATTAATATAAATATTGGAATACAAATTAGATATATATAACTGCTAGTGCTCGCTTGGAACAGTTACATACGCCGTCGTGGTGGCATTCCAGTTAGCAGGCAAGTCAAAGAAGTAGTCGCATTCTTCCACAGATACAGGCTTTGTGGGAAAGGTCAGAGATCCTGTGAAAATGGCTATCTGAGCCCGCACCACAATATAGGCAGTGAAGCTCGAGGCAACCGAGATGCCGGTGAGGAGACTCTATTCAAAAATGTTTACGTTTTCATCCAATATTACAATATAAGAAAAATATTTTAATCTAAGTCAAACCTCAGTCTTTATAAAAGGCAGCAGCATGCCCACACTGAAGGCACCCAGCAGAGGGCCACATGTAATGGCCGCCACCGTGGAGGACAGCTGCATGACCAGGCCAAGTCTCTGGACAATTGGCACGCTGGCCATTGAGACGAGACCGAAGGCTATGACTACGCCACGCAGCACATATCCGGTTTGTCGCTCAGTCAGGGGCTTCTTACGGAAGGGCTCTACAAAGTCCGTAAGGATCACGCCGGACAGAGCGTTCAGGGCCGTCGAAAGGGAGCTCAAGGCCGCGCTGAACACACCAGCTACAAAGAGGCCAACCAGGCCTGGAATATGACCCACACTTTTGACCACATACAAAGGAATAACCTGATCCTTGGCACGAGCTAGCTGTATACGGGATAAATATTTCCAAAAAATAATATCTTTATCTTTAAGAATTCAAAATAAATAAAGAAACATACACCCGTTGTGATTGGGTCGCAATGATAGAACTCAGCAAAGGCAAGCATGCCAATGTAGACGCACATCAGCAGGACTATCATGAAACCAATTAAAGATAAAACCAGTGCCTTTTTCACGGCCTTGTTGTTGGGCAAAGTGAGATACCGCTGGACGATGGACTGATTAATGCCATTGGCCTGCAGCTTGAAGAAGGCGCCGCCAATAAACAAAGCAAATACACCCATTCGTACTGTGGGATCGAAGGTCATGCTGAATCATAAATATATTTATTTATAACTAAGAATTTTAATACCCTGAGATAAAAACTTACTCCGGAGCCACAAGTCGACCATACTGACGATTATGATCCAGGACCACACTCAATCCTCCCAAATCCAAGGTGCCTTTGACAATGACTATGGCCATGGAGCCAACCATTACAATGCCCTGAATGACATCCGTCCAAACGACGCCCTTAATGCCACCCTAGAAAGGGAAAATTTGTTATTAATTAAAAAACTATAAGTAATTCAAAATATATTAACAAAAACTCACCACACTGGTGTAGAGAATGCAAACAAAACTGGTCATAGGAACAATGGTGCTGACACTTATGCCAGAAACTATTCAAGAAAAGTAAAATATATATATTCTTAATTTATATAAAAAAGGTTTTCTGTATTACCTTGGTTTAGGGTCAAAGCCGGCACATAAATACATATAGGTTGCCATAGAATCTAATAAACATACAAATTAATTTAACACCCATACATAAAAGCTTTAATCGAACTCACATTCATCACCACAAAGAGGCAGGATCCAAATATACGAACTCGTCGATCAAAGCGTTTCTCGAAATACTGCGACGAGATTAAACAGAAACAAAAACAAAGAGTTTATAGGATGTATGTATATGTACAGGATGCATTGGGTATATGAGACATGCTAGGACATACAAGTAGACACCACAATCAATAAAACCCGTTTACACAGAACAAAAAATAATAGATTTTATTTAAACAAAATTTATGCAGCCCTCTGAGCTTCAATTTCGTTTTTGCGCTTAAAGAGATCCTGCATATTGACAGCCTGGTAGTTCTTCTTGGGCAGGAAGCGACGCATACAGGGCGTGATCAGGGCAGGATCCATCTTATTGAGATCTTCCCAGCCGTAAAACAAGCTAGCCAGCAGGGAGACCACGGTACAGATAACTCCACCGAGGGCGGTATACCAAAAGAAGGATAAGTGGTAGAGATCCCGCTCCGAGGGCCTGGAAAATTAATACTTGACGTAAGTTTCTATGGCCCAACCCTGTTCCCATACTTACCTGTAACTGTGGATTGTCTCCTGGACAGTGGCATTGTCAAAGGCATAGTCACAGCCATCTACGGAAACGGGTAACTTGGGATGCCGAATTTCTCCATTCATTTGAGCCAACTGCGCATTGATGCATATCCAGGCCAAGGCCATAAATGACACCAGGCTGCCCACCATCACACTCTATTAGGAATATAATTTTTTTTCAGATTAAAAATTAAATTTGATAAGCAAATACCCCACCTTTCCCTTCACCCAAGGCAAGCCCACGCCCATCCCATAAATGCCCAAAAGTGGACCCATGGATACGGCCGCTGTGGTAGTGGCCAAGGGAACCACCATTCCCAGTTTCTCCACAACGTTGACCATGCCAATACATAACAATCCAAACACAATGACTATGGCCCGCAGCCAGAAGGCAGTCTGCCGTTCCGTCAACGGCTTCCTGAGCAAGGGTCTCACGACATCCTGGGTAATCACACAGGCCAAGGAGTTTAGGCTCGTGGAAAGGGAACTCAAAGAAGCACTAAAGACGCCAGCCACAAAAAGTCCTGGCAAACCGGGCAAGGAACCCAAAGTGCGCATCATTAACAAAGATGGCAACTGGTCACTGGCAGCCGCCAACTTTGAAGGGGAAAAATATATATAAATATAAAATAAATAAATAAAAATATGAAAAATAAAATATATATGTAAAATATCAATTTTTTTAAAGGTAAAATTAATCTACTATTTACTTTGGTACTTAGAGGATCACAGTCGTGGTAAACAGCATAGGACACCAAGCCCATATAGTTGCAGCAGCTTAGGAGGAACATCAGGAGCAGAGTGAAGACAAACATGCATCTCTTGGCATGGTCATAGCTGGGCAGGGAAAGGAATCGCTGTATGGAGACCTGGTTGACATCCGAGGACTGGATTTTGTGCAGGGTGCCGCCCACAATTACAGACAACATGGACAGACGGACCGTGGGATCCCAGGTCCATCTGAAAGAGCATTTATAAGCCTTAATTAATCATGGCCATGGCCAAAGGCTTACTCCGGTGAATTAAATCGACCGCCGTCTTTATTTCGCTGCAAGACCACGCCCAGACCGCCTACGTCTAAGGTGCCCTTAATGCATACCGCCAAAATGGAACCGAACATTACGAAGCTCTGGATGACATCTGTCCAGACCACGGCCTTAAGTCCGCCCTGAAATGACAACATCTTTGAGTTGTCAAATTCCCAGGTTGGTAGAAAATTTAATTAAGTCTCACCACACACGTGTAGAAGATGCAGATGGCGCAGACAATGGGCGTAATAACATGGATGCCAGTGCCGGTTACTGAAAGTCCAAAATGCAAATATATTTGCATGTATACACTCAAGAAAAATACGTAGGTTTATTAAAACATTAAATTGCCCAACCAAAGATACAGTTATTTACATTTAATAAACAAGATCCTGTTCATTTCTCTCACTGCACACATGCCAATTAATGGGAATTGTTATTGTGTTTAAGCCAAAATCAAACTCACCCTGATTATAGGTTATAGCCGGCACATACAAGCATACTGGCAGCCAGACCATCTGCGGGGGAAGTGAAAATACAGGCCATTCAAAGGGGTTAGCAATAAATTAGGGATTGCAATACTCACGGTTCCCACGATGAAGAGAAAGGAGCCCAAATTGCGTATGCCAGCCCCAAAGCGCAATTGGAAATACTGAAGGTTCAAAGGGTTAGGGTTAGATTTAACACATGTTAACATCAGTAAAACTTAGACAATATGATATGATTTCGTGCTATGCAATTTAAATGGTCAAAATTAAAGCAAACTCTGCCCAAAGAAACTGCAAAAGTGCGTCTTAAGGGATACATTTTATTGGCAACTACATGGCAATGGGATTAGGTTCTACGATTTCTCATTCGGAGCCTTCAAGATGGTCTCGTCCAGCCTCACGCTATTATAGTTTGTCTTCTGGAACCTGCGAATGCAAGGCGAGAGCAAATCAATGTCCACATCCTCGGGCTTATTCCGCCCAAAGATAAACCCTGCCAGATGGGCGGTAATCACGCCCACTGCGGCCCCCATCGAGCTGTAGAACATGAAGGACACATTGTAGAGCTGCTGCACGAAGGTCAGGGATCTGTAGGGAATAACCCTAAGCGGTTAGTTTTTAGATCTAGCTCACGACAGGACTTACGCAGACTGCGATGACATGGCAAGAGTGGCATTGGCAGGGGTCACCAAGGGATGCTCGAACTCATAATCACAGCCTTCCACACTGACCGGCTTGCTCTCAAACTGAATTTCTCCGGAATTAATGGCCAGTTGCGCCGACAGGCACAACCAGCTCATAAAGAGGAAGGAGCAAAGTGATCCCACAATGGCGCTCTTTAAAAAACTTGATTAATGCTTACATATTTTTATGTACATGCGATGACTAACCCTTGACTTGATGCTTGGGCACAGCAGGCCCATGACAAAAAGCCCCAGGAGTGGACCCTGGACCACCGATCCAATGGTCATGGAAAGTTGCATCACATGGGAACCCATTTTCTCAACCACGAAGACGAGAGCCACACTCAAAACGCCAATGATCACCGTGCAGAGCCGCATAATGATGGCTGTTTGATGCTCGGTAAGCGGCTTCCTCGCCAGTGGCCTTATGTAATCCTCCAAGAAGACAGCAGCCAGAGAATTCATACCCGTCGATAGGGAACTGAGGGCGGCACTAAAAACTCCAGCCACAAACATACCGGGCACGCCGGGAAACGAGCTCAAAGATTGCACCACCAGCAGGGGAACCAACTGATCCTTGGCCACTGCCAACTGAAATTCATTTCACAGTCAGCTGGGTTTAAGGAAACAGATTAAATATTCCCAACCTTGGTGGTCAATGGATCACAGTCATAGTAGGTTGCGTAGAGCAGCAGGCCGTTGTACAGGCATATGGCCATCAGGACCACCAATCCGAAGATAAAGATGAATGAGGTCTGAGCCATTTCCTTGATGCCTGGCAGAGACAGGTAGCGCTGTGTGATGATCTGGTTGCAGCCCAGATTGTAGGCATTGTGCGCCAGGTTGCCCACCAGCATGGCCATCATGGACATTCGCACCTTGGGATCGAGTGTGAATCTGCATCGAAAATGTGATAGATAAGACATAGGTCCCGCCCCAGTTAGCCCTTTGCACCTACTCGGGCCACTCGAGGCGTCCGCTGTCAAAGTTCCGTTGAATAACCACACCCAGACCGCCCACATCCATGGTGCCCTTGATAATGACAAAGAATATGGCTCCCACCATAATGACTGTCTGGATGACATCCGTCCAAACGACTGCCTTCAGGCCGCCAACCGTTGTGTAGAAAATGCAGACGAGGCACACGATGGGTGTGATGACATGGACATTTATGCCAGTAACTGGAAAGGTAACAGGAACTCAGAGTTTTGGGCATAAATAAAATCAAAACAATAGAAAAATTAATTATTATAATTATAAATATAGTTTACTGAATAATATAAATTGTCAAAAACCTTTTTATGAAAATTATTTGTATTATAGACATTTACTTACTCTTTACTGGTTGCAAGATATTGCCATACATGGCGCCTTATTACATAGCTTCAGTAGTGCTGATTTTTTTTAAGATTAAAATATAGCAATATGAAAATACTGACATACAAATATATGAGCTAAAATAAATGGACTTTATTGATGGATAATTTGAGCTTAAGCTCGGTTGCGAATTAATTCCCCATAGAGGAACTAAGAAACAAATAAGTACATCATAATTTGAACACAAAAACATCAATTATTTGATGGTTTTTATATCTTCAAGGCAAAGCCTTCACCTATGACTTCTCGGTGGCTTCCTTAGAGGTATTCTCGTCTAGGCTAACGCTGGAATAGTTCGACTTCTGGAGTTTGCGTATGCAGGGCGAGAGCAGCTCGGGCTCCACTGAACCGTCCTTATTTCGGCCAAAGATAAAACCGGCCAGATGTGCGGCTCCCACGGCCACCCAGCTTCCCATGACGGTGTAGAACATGAACGAAATGTGGTAGAGCTGCTCTGCGAAACTGAGAGACCTGTGGGAGGGGTTCGGCACATGAGAAAAGACCAAGAAGCAGACAATGGCGTCTTCTGGCTTACACTGGCTCAGCACTCGAAAGTGTGGCATTGGCAGGCGTCACCAGGGAACGATCGAACTCGTAGTCACAGCCCTCCACGCTAACCGGCTTTACGTCGGCCTGAATCTCCCCAGAGTTAATGGCCAACTGGGCCGAAAGACTCAGCCAGCCCATGAAGAAGAACGAGACCAGAGATCCCACAATGGCACTCTTAAATAACAAAAAAATTCAAATTTGTAGTGTGGAGAGGATACACGCCAAGGACGGGGGGGGGGGGGGGGGGG
>VNJN01004677.1:0-22087 GCA_008042485.1 Drosophila mayri | reverse complement strand
GGAGGTACTAACTTTGGAGTTGATACTGGGGCACAGCAGACCCATCGAAAAAAGACCCAGCAGGGGACCCTGGACCACTGAGCCCAGGGTGATGGCCAACTGCATCACATGGGAGCCCATTCGCTCAACCACAAAAACCAGCGCCACGCTCAAGACTCCAATTATCACAGTGCAGAGTCGCATAATGATGGCGGTCTGGCGCTCAGTAAGAGGCTTCTTTGCCAATGGCCTTATGTAATCCTCCAGAAATACAGCGGCCAGGGAATTCATGCCCGTGGACAGGGAACTGAGGGCGGCACTAAAGACTCCAGCCACAAACATGCCGGGCACGCCAGGAAACGAGCTTAAAGATTGCACCACCAGCAGGGGAACCAACTGATCCTTGGCCACGGCCAACTGTAACACATTTTGCAGTCAAAGGAGTCCTTAAAAACTGATCAAATAAACCCGAACCTTGGTGGTCAATGGATCGCAGTCGTAGTAGGTTGCGTATAGCAGGAGGCCGTTGTACATACACAATGCAAACATAAGAATCAATCCCAAAATGAAGAGAAAGGATGTGTGGGCCATCTCCTTGACCCCGGGAAGGGACATGTAGCGCTGGGTCATCATCTGATTGCAGCCAAATTGGTAGGTATTGTGCCCAACCATGCCCACCATTAAGGCCAGGAAGGACATGCGCACCTTGGGATCGAGTGTGAACCTGTTTTCGAAGTGCATTCAATCGTGAATGAATATGGAATAGAATGGCGGAAGAATTCCACCTACTCGGGCCACTCAAGACGTCCGCTGTCATAGTTCCGCTGAATGACCACACCCAGCCCGCCCACATCGTAGGTGCCCTTGATGACAACAAAGAATATGGCTCCAATCATAATGACGGTTTGGATGACATCCGTCCAAACGACGGCCTTCAGGCCACCAGCCGTTGTGTAGAAAATACAAACGAGGCAAACAATTGGCGTAATGACATGGATATTAATACCAGTAACTGAAAAATATATATATATATATGCAATATATGCAATTTATACAAAAATTTTATATTTACATATATTTTAACATAATTTTCTATAATTAACCAAATTTTCAAAGATAAATATTCAATAAAATTATGTTTTCATTGACAATAATAGAAAATTAATGATTTTAGTAGTCAATTGGGAGATATTTTAAATTCTTTTGTTATATTCCAGGTTCTTGACAATTTAAATGATTGAATTTAACGTTTTTTTGTATCTATAACATTAAGTTCTTACCTTGATTAAAGGCCAGGGCCGGTACATAGATGACAATTGGCAGCCAGATGACCTGTGGGTTCACAAATTCAAAGGCTTAAGCTCTGGGGACTTCCTGCAAGGAGCTTGCACTTTGTTGAACACAAAATCGAATTCTACTTACATTTGCACCCGTGAAGAAGGCGGATGCCAGCAGACGAACAGACTTGTTAAAGCGCAACTCGAAGTACTGAAAATATTTTTTTCCATTGTTGGATTGTCGGCGTCGGGTTAACACAATAAAGATGCACACAGACACTCGCAGGGACACTGACCAGCTGGGCAGCAGCAGGGCAGTGCAGTGCAGAGCGAGTGTGCGGCAACGCGGCGTATACATAATCGACTATTACTCATACGACATGTAGCCAGCACCAGACTTATAAACTACGACTGTCCGTATGCCAAACCGGCGCACAATTGGTATTGTTCGGGCTTATTGCAGCCCGGCATGGCATTGTGTGCCAAATCCCCGAGGATACATATCCCATTCCCCATCCCAATCCCCCATTGGCATGCAAATAAAGTGAACCCTTTCAGGCGATTGCACGCTGTTTTTTTTTTTTTTTGGCAAGAACAAGGGCTTCTTGTTCTCCCTGATCTCCCTTTAACCTTACTTACACATTAACATGCCAGCGAATATTACCAGATTCCAAAGATTTTGTACACTCGAAAACATTGAATTAATGCGTAACATGCAGTCCACTAAGTAAACACACACATATCCATGCGATTGGACAACGTTCCGCTTACCTCATAGGTGGATGTCAGCTGGAGGTTGCAGAACACCGGCAGGAAGATGTACCAGGAGATGGTGCCCGATATGGCCAGTGTCACCAGGATGAAGGCGTACTGGGTTCCATACACATAGATTTCCGTCGAGGTTCCCAGCAGCGAGATGCCAGACACGAAACTGAAAGCGGAATATAAGAGATTATTATTATTAGTTCAGGCTATTTACGGCTGAAGCTCAAAGTTCAAGTCAACGCTAATTGTGCGCCGATTGATCGGTACATCGGCCAAGTTTAATTTTTTTTTTTTTTTGGGCCAGGGCCAAAAATAAACTTCAAGCCAATTTTTAATTGAATTAGGTTCGGGCCAGGCAAGCACTCAAGCTGTTGCCCCAAATTATGATGGAGGAGAGGCCTCAAATATATTGCGAAACAACTTGAAGGTTTGTTGAGTCATTAAAAAAATACAGAGATATTTTTTAATAATATTTAAATATCTAAAATTTAAGAAATATTACCCATTTTAGATGTTTTTGTACTTATTCTTAATAAAAAATATATATTTTTCTAAATTGCTATACTAATCTAATTAACAAAATCTTCTCAATAGTTTAAATCATGTAAAAAACTTTCTAATATTTTTCGCAATGTATATCCTGTTGATTTTCCCCCCATAACTTTTTAATTAAATTAAGTTTATGCCAATTAATCACGGAACTGTTTGTCCAAACTTTGGCTAACGTGTCCCACAAATATTAAACTAAATTTAAGGTAAAAAAAGTTTAGAATTAATCACATTACGGTGGCGTAAATCCTGCATGATCTGAAAATTCCTAATTAAATTAAGCTCGCCGAAAAGCCTCTTTAAATAAAAATTCATCCGATTATCAAGGTAACTTTAAGATAAAAATCCATCAACCAGAACGCGGCTTAACCTAATGTCTGGTCTAGCATTTCGTGTAAGTAACTTTGCTGTGGCCCAAGTATTTCGTAATCTGATTTTAATGATTAATGTCCATAACAATCATCATTTCAATTTTGGCCACAAAACAAATGAATTGCCGCCACAGACACACAGAAAGTTGACGGCGGCCAAGAGAGAGAGAAATGCCATTAAAAGTTGATAACAAGCGGCGTTAAAGTACGCAGACACACAACGACACGTTTTAAAAATACGAAAAGAATAAAAAAATAAACAAAAAATTGAAAAATCTGCAAAGCACAAAGGACATTTTGAAGGGAAAAAAATGATGGCATGTAATTGTAATTCAAAGCACGTTGGCTGAATTTGTTGCAAAAAGCAAACGACAACAAATAGAATGCCATAACAATAAAAGGCTCACGAAACAATTGTCAGCGGGCGAGGCAAATGACCAAAACCCCGGCCCTAGGATAGGCAGGATTGCCAGGATTGCGGGGTCCAGGTCGGCCTGGCCGGTCATTAATGCGACGACGACGAAGCCTAAGACAAAGGGACCGCACCCGTCGAAAGGTGCTTGACCAAAACGTGTCAAATACAATGCCCAACACCCACCCGTTCGCTGGGCCAGGACCAAGGTCACTCGGCCGAACGGGCCAACGGCGAAGAAAAAGTAATTTGGGCAAATTATTTGAGTTTGCGGCTTGGCGCAAGTTTAAATAACTTCAATCTGGCTTAGACACCAAAAGAAGCTAAGTTGTATTTATACGCCAGATACACACACATACTATATATATCTATATACATATATTTATCGCAAAGTTCCGCAAGCCATTTCAATATCAGCACAATCAACACGGAGGCCACCCCCTAATAGGCTTGACCCTGACAATGAATATTGTTTACGCAATCTCTCCTCCAGTCTTGTGTCGGAAACTTTTAAATAAAATGCTACACTGTTTGTTCTGGCCAAACAACTCGCTGGGCGCCAGACAATGCTGGACTGGGCCAGATTATCCTCTTGGCCAGATTACGTATACGCACGTTTGGCTGATGGCACAAAATAAAGCGAAATGACTGAAAATATATACATATTTTGATTGATTTGGCCAGGGATAAGTTAAGCCCATTACGATAATTTGTGCAAATATTAGCCGAATCCAAGTGAATGCATCGCATTCAATTTAAGGGAATTAGCCCGGCTTAAAGGGACTAAAACAATGAATTTACGAATTTCCTGCCGGCCACTATTTCCCTTTAAGAGCTCGAACCTGTCTGTTTGGCCTTGTCAAAAGCAATTAAACACCGAGACACTGAGGAAAACATATTTTGAAAAATTATTTAAAAAAGTAATAAGTTATTTACGGAAAGAAAAATATTAAATATATTTTATTTTGCATTTAAAAAGCATTTAATAAATTTAGTATTTTAATTGTTGCGTTTCTCATTTAAATACAATTTTTAGACACGTGTTAATATTTAAAGTAAAGGGATAAAGTCAATCTGGCGTATAAAGGAGCTTCCTAAAATATTTTATTTCAATGATTAAGTAATTTTTTCAACAAAAATATTTTAAACATATTTTATTTTACATTAAAAGGATAGTTTTTTCTTTTTTTGTAAATTACTATAATAAGTAAATGAAGAAACATAATTTTAGAACCTAGTAGACCCCTGAAATTTATTAATTAAAAATCCCAAAAATTACAAAACATATTCCCAGTGTAAATCCTATTAGTTGGCCGCCATAAAACACGCAAGGCCAATTAAGCATTTGCATACAAGCCCGTTCCCACAGCCGGAACTGTGCTCCTCCCCAACTTTAACTGTAACTCACCTGGCCACAAGTGACAGCGCGACCGGAAATACTTTCATTTGGCGCCCACCCACCAGGTATTCCAGCGCCTCAGAGCCACGCCTCTCCTCCAGGCCCGCCGCCCCGGCCCCATCCTTGCCGGCCAGCTTCTTCTTTTTTTGCTTCTTCTCTATAAAGCCAAAATAGAAGCCGATAACAGCGCACACGGCCAGCATGGCGATGAAGACCAAGTAATCAACAATGCCAAAGTGCTGCAGTGCCTGGCTCAAATCCTTCACGCTGAGTTTCTCTTCCGCATCTCCCAGATTGGATGAAAATGAGTGGGATGAAGTGGGCGTTGGCGAGGGCGTGGGCGAGGGAGTGGGAGTAGTCCCTGAGGTGGTCCTGGAGGGGGTGGCGCCAGTTGTTGAGCCTGCAGAGACCGTGCTGCTAATTATGGCCACTGTCTTGGCAATCGCATTGACCACCGTCGTGGCAGCGGTTGTAGTGGTGGTGGTCGTGCTGCTTGCCAGGGTGGATGTGGATTCCCCCAGCTCCATGGGATCGGTAGTGGCTGACATTATTTCCGGAACCGCAAGTTGCTTTTATGTAGTTTATTTTTATCGACTTCCAGCCGCTCGCTTTAATGTGTTTTAGCTTTGATTACTTTTGCATTAGTTTTGCCACTCGCACACGCACTGTGAATTGAATTCGATTTTTCATTAGGTATTTTTCTTCTTTTTCGGTAGCACTCGGACTTTAATCGCTTAACCAGAAAAGTTTTTGAATTTTTCTTATTGAATTTTTATTGGAAAAACTTGGACTTAAAGGATGCAAGTGGAGCTAGCTTTTTTTAGAAAAGAAAAACCTATCAGAACACTTACAATTTAATAAAATAAATTGAATAAAAGGGGAAATTCAATTAAAACTGAAAAGGATTACTTTAAAATAATAATATTTGCATTATTTAAACTAATTAGAAATGAAATTTCAGAAAATTAATGCGTCTGAATAAAATTAATACCGTTTAACGAACTTGTACTATATTAAATATAAATAAATAAAGTTAAAAAGCCATATATTCCAACTCGTCTTTATATAAATTGACCTCAATTTTAAATCGTTTAAATTATTACTCAAGAACAAATCAAATATTAAAGAGTGTCAAGCTCTAGGAAAGTTTTAAGGAAACTCTTATGCAATCTTATGCCACACACGCACTCAAAATCCTTGACTTTGGGAAGCAGGATATATCAATTAACTCCAGACGAGAGCCCGCACAAGTGTACGATCTGAATCTCCACCGAGCACTGAACTTAATTTCCGACTCAAGCACCATTAGAGATCACCGTAGGTCTTATCTAGCATCTAGGCGCCGCAGCATTCGGCATCAGCATCACCGTCAGCATCGCCAGAGCACGCCGATCATAATTCACGCAAATCTTGTAAGTGTGGGCTGAGGCTTTGTGTAAGGCTTTATCGCCTAATTGGCCAGGGGCATGTCAGGCATGGAGACCTGGCGAGATGAATAGATAAGTGCACACCCCCATTCGGGGTGTGATGCGATTGTGGATAATATCGTCGTCTAGCCGCAGATCTGTCAGATTGTAAATTACTTTCTTTGTACGCGGACGTGGCCCAAGCAAAACTTTATTGCCAGTGTGTCGGTTATATATAAAAATGCATATCCCTAGAATTTTACAACTCTTCAAAAAAAAGGGTAAATTTCCACGAGAATACGTTAAACTCTGACTGTTCTCTAAGCAAATCACCTTGCTGTGGTTCAAACGAGTGGCTACTGGTTTTGACAACACTGCTAGACAAAATTAAATAAAGAAAGAAGGCACAAAATGGTATTAATGGACACTATAAAGCATAAAATTTATAAATTAAACAAAAGTAAACATTTAATATATATTTTTTGAAAAATATTTCAAATACAAAACAGGATAAAGGTATAAAAAAATATACACTTCTTTGGAAGTACTCTAAAAACTTAAGTATTATATGATTATAAACATAAGAGGTTTCAAAAAATAATGTTGCAACTTTTAGTTAGTCAAGTAAATGAGATTTTAAATGCTTTTAATATCCATTTCTGTACAAAATTATAATAATATATATTTAAAAACTTCCTTTCTTCTGATGATATTTAATCTTGCGGCTCAGTGTCACCTTTGGCCATTGGTTTAACTGATGATTAAGCAGTAATACTTAATATTTGCTGAATGCGCTCAGTCAAGGCCACGGCGTGACGTATGCGTGTTGAATACGATACCAACTTGGATCTAATTAAATCCTAAACGTTTTGTTATGGTTCCACCCCAGGTCAGGCCTGAATTTCGCCATGAATGCCAACCATTTCATGGCATTTTCTGTTGGGCAACAGGATGCGACACAAATTCAATTTTGAAAATGGCCAGCACAGCTAGCTAACCGTCCGAATGCCCCAATTGGCCACATCCGACAGGCAATGGCAATCAAGTTCAACTCCACAACCCAATAAAAAAAGTAACTCAATGTGGCATGTCAAGGAACAGAGAAAGTGTCGGAAAAAACCATGTCAGTTGTGCTGTGGCAGTTCCTTCATCTCTGTTTTATTGGGTTTAATGCACATTAATCGGCGAACAATGCCTGTGATATCATCCATGTCATTGTTGCTGCAGCAATTTATACAGTAGCTCAAAATAGTCTGCTGCACTAGAGACTCTTTTCTTTCTTGGTTCGCATAAATAGCACCAGCACACCACCAGCAACTAATTGATTTTTGACAATCAATTACGGCAATTACTTACGTCTCGGAGCTGGGTCGAATGGATGAGGTAAATTCAATTTGTGGAAACCTACAAAACGCACACACAACATGACTCCAGCTCTTTGGGTAATCTTTTCCTGAGGTAATCCTTGAGAGCAAGGACAGTCTTAAAATAGTTGATGGAGCTACTAGGTAAGAAGCTTTGTACTAATGTGTTTCCAGCTAAGAATGGGAAATAAAGGAGTATTTTCTAAATAAATTTATTTGGAAATATTTATCCTTTTTTTTGTATATTTCTTGTATTTATTAATTAATATTTATGTAAGAAAAATAAATAAACAAACATCGAGTCTAAGGATTTCAGAAGAAAACATATTTATTTGTAGTAATTTTATAATGTATCTGGCTCTGTTGTAGGAATACCTTTATGTTAATTATAATTAATTTAATAAAAATAAAAAAGATTTTTAAATTCAAGTTGAAGCAGATAAATGGAAAATTTCCATTCGCTTTATTTTAATCCCTGTCCTAAAAATAGTTTTTGCATCCCAGTCTTAGTAATCCCATAGATACCGGCAAAAATCCCAATGTAAACAATGGAAATTACACCATTTTGAAACGGCATGACAAACGTGTAACAATAATAGTAAACAAAAGATAAAATCATAATTAAATTCGTAAATCTGTGCTCCGTACTTATGTGCGGCCTTAAAGAGCAGAACTAACCCACAGATAAAGGCCAGTGGCAGCCGCAATATAAAACCCGGCCAGCGTAAATATGGCGCCGAAACAAAAATAATAAAAGGATGATGAAAAAATGCCACAAAGCGCTGCAAAATTTAATTATTTTTATGCGACGAGCAAAAAGGAAAACCCGAGTTTAGCATATGCAAAATAATGGCCAAAAAACCGGCACTGGCAGTCGCGCACCACTTGACCCTTTCGGCCGGGCTTAATTTGTCTGGGAACCGCAAGTGTTTCTGGCCTTATGACTTGGCTCAGAAAAGGCCAGCTTAACTCCACGGGAAGCCGCCCAAGTCCACTCACCTTGCACCCTTTTGTGAGGAAAATTCGAAGCCAGCCGAATGTGTGTGCAGTTAGTGTTTGGAAATGTTCTATTTCCGGTTGCAAGCAAGCTGCAGCTCCTCCATTCGCTCAAAGCTCACACCACGGCTGCAGTTGCCTTGACTTTGGATCCATTTCGTTGCTCTTGTGTGTTTTCCCTTATTTGATGCCACTTAAGTAAAAAGCAGAAGGGTAGATTGTATATGTTTAATATGTAGTTTAAGTCGGAGTTTAAAAACATAAATATAAAATATATAAAGAAGTTAAAATATATATTTCCTGGACAAAAAGAATACTATAATGCAGGAGCCTCTTGCTTTTTTATTTATTTCGATTTCTTTATATTTCTCGTCTATTTTATTCTTTGGCGAAAAATTCCAAGCTCTCTCAGAGTGCAGCTGAAGTAATAGGAGAAATCCGTATTAAGCGATTCTTTGATTCTCTAAAAAGGGTATCAAATAGCATATACTCTAAACCTCAAAGTTATTCCTTATTTCGTCGTGTGTACTCCGTTTCGTGAACACACACTTGAGCCAATTTAACGCTTCCGTGTGCTTTTTACTTGCAACGCCTCGTTGACTGTGCTCTCGAAAACTTTGCGCTCGAGAAAAAGGACCGGGGGGAAGAAGGGAAAATGATTTAATTTCTAGCTAAAAACCGAAAACACAATCCGTAAATTAGCGCTCTGCCATGTACACTCCAATTAATCCAGTTAAGTAATCGCTGGCATATTTCTTTGCCGCCAGAACTATTCGGGGCCATTGATTACACGGCCCACAAATTAAGACCAATTAAATCAAATCCAGATTGGGCGGGCGGATCCAGCGAAGCCCACGAGTCCCACGCAAATCGCGTGGCCTTGAACTTGCCACACAGCCCAGAGCCATTAGCCAGAAGCCAGACTCCCTTCGATCTAATTTCTTACTCAGCCTCCCGGCCTACATACATACATATCCACCCGGGGGCATTTATGCCCAGACACATGGCCAGGAATCGACTTGGCCCTTTGGAGAGTTGCGCTGCGAAAAGCTTGAATATGCATTATTCTTTCAGCTGGCCAGCCATCCGCTGGCAATCAGAGGTTGCTCGAGTGGAAAAATTAAATGTATTTCTCTGTCCAAATATGTGAAGTGGGTTTGGGGATGGATTGAAAATAGCTTGGAGCCAAGTTGTGGTGCCAGGAATGGTGTCTGTAAAGTTGGCAGCTAATATCTTAAAGTTTTATAAAGGTAAACATAAGTTTCTAATCTGTATCTGTATAAAATCTAATATAAAATAAAGGATTATTCTATTTGCTTTGAATAAAATCGAGGATAAAACACTTTTTGATACATATAAACCCAAGACCAATAAACGTAATTTATAGTTCAAACTACTATGTTTAAATATAAATTGTTTAAGTGGCTTTTATACTTCCATTCTCAGTTTTTTTCCTCTGTTTTCCTGAGTGATACTAGCTTATCACCTAACTTAAAGTAAATCCGATTGCCACCGGTATAAAGTCCCCGTCGAGATTAGAGAGCCTATTTATCAATCAAATTCCGCTGTTCTTTGACTCGTACGCCTGCATAATGGCGATCACAGGTTCGTTCACATACACTCGGACCTCATGGTTAAGGGCGTAGTCTCCATGGTTCCACTCTTTATCGTCCATGTGGTGCATCACCTTGTTGGGCAGTCGCTTGCCCAGCTGCTCCACATCCTCCACGGCGGCCAAAGCATCGCTGTCCGAGTACCACATATGCACCTCGGAAGTGATCAGCTCCACGGGATACTGTGGCGGTTCTTCCGTGCCATAGACCTCTAGATTCTTCTTGGTTCCATGATCAAACTGCCGAAAGTAGCCTGAGTGATACTCCTGCATATAGTGCAGCATCTGATCGGTGGAACAACCCGCCGGATGGGTGGCCATAGCCTCGGGCATTGCCGTCTGAGGGAGATTTATTTATGAAATTTATATATTTGTCAATCTAAAATACAGTTTTCACTCACCATATTGACACGGCCGCCGGCGTAGAGAGCTGCCATGGCGCCGTCGCACACCGGACGCAGCATAAAGTCAGGCTGGCAGAGATTGAAAAACAGGGCCATAACAAACTCATTGTGCGGCAGGAACTCCTGGGTGCCAAAAAGCGTGTCCGCGATACCTCCAAGGCCCAAATAACGACCCACGGAACGCACAAAGGAGCTTCCCAAGTTCTTCATGATGGCCACCGGGGCGAACATGTGAGCGGTCTTGATCTTCTTGTTATATTCCGGCAGGGTAGACATTCCGGCAAAGAAAACTGTGGTTCCCTGCGAATGACCCACATAGTGGATGGCCTCCTGTCCCTTGCCGTTCTCCGTGTCCAGGGCATAGTCAATGATGGCGGTGATATCGTAAATGGCAATCTCATGCCAGCTGAATTTCCAGAAATTTGGATGTTCCGTGGAGATACTGGTGTGGTTTCTGGAGTAGGAGGTTCCACGTCCATTGCCCATCCACACATCGTACCCAGCATCGGCTAGCAAGTAGGGAAGACTATCGTTGGGTCCTTGCAGAATCCAGGCATCAGAGCAGCTCGTCAAACCGTGTTGAAGGAGAACTATGGGTCGCTTTTCGTTTTGATTCTGCAATTTGTGGGAATAGGGAATCCGGAAGGCACCCAGGACATAGCCATCCTTGGTGGTGATGTGATGATGCTCCGATGGGTAACCATGCAGGGCTGTGCGATCGGACTATGGATATAAAATGATATTTAAATATAATATAATATATTTTCCTTTCATAAGGCATACGCACCGTTGTCAATTTCCCCTTCAAGCTGGCATGCGCCTCTGGATTATCGTAGAGTTTATAGAAATCAATCGGCGCTTCTATAGCTGCGGCATAACTGCCTGCTACCAAACCGGCCAGGATAACTAAAACAAGGGTCTTCATATTCCCTCGATGGTTCGATGCCAACTGAATATGGCCAAACACATGACATTCAGCTTTTGTAGCAGTCCGCGGGAGGTTTAGTTTCAAGTAGCTCTTACTATCGGTGGTTCGATTATATATTTAGACTGTCAAGATAATGCTTAATTAAGGAAAGCCTTAATCTAAAAGCTATAAAAGTCGGATTAAAAGTGTTGACATTATAAATTGAGGTGCGAATGGCAAACAATTTATATATATTAATATTTATATATTTTCAAATTCTACCTGCAAAATTTTATAAACCAAAATTTGATTAATTTTTGTGCATTTATAATAGAACTTTTTCTATTGCAGACTAAACAATTGTATTAAAGTAAAAAAAAATAAACTTATTCAAAGGTTTTATGGGTTTATTACTTTGTTTCTTTTATCTTTAAGCCCTTTAAATCTGGGGTAATCCAAAATTAATATACAGCCCAGCGGACGAGAGTGTGCCATAAAGTGATTGATATTTCCGAATATGATAATTCCTTTAACTAAACGCGTCACTTGGCGCACTTAGAAGCTCTTAACTTATCGCCAACTTAAAGCACTTGAGTAACCATGCCCATAATCTAGCAAAAGAATTTACCCCCATCGATCGTTCAAGTTGTTTAAGATTATCAAGCCATTTATAGATTTGAGGAGGAGTAGCCCTAAACTTTTATGACCTCTACTTATACATGCTAAATGGTTTTTTGATTACAAGAGTCGGCTAAGATCTAATGACTTCAATTTGCACATGGAGAAAGGGGGTTTCCAGTTTCAAGTACAAATCAGTTGGACTCCTTTCAGCAATGAAGTGCTCTCCTACTTATGAACGTCTCAGCTGTATCCGCTAGTGATAAGATTGTGGAATCGATGTATGTAGCTCTGATTTACATAAATATTAATTATAAAATACATATAAATGCTTTGGAGATGGACTATGCCCCTATTACTTGGCCTCGTACTCGTTTATGTAGCCTATAATCGGATCATTGATGTACTGCCGGACCTTCCAGTTGTTGATAAAGTCCATGTGATCCCACAGCTCATCCTCCATGTGGTGCATCACCTTGTTGGGCAGTGTGGCCGCCAATCGGAGAACATCCTCCACAGCAGACATTTCATCGTTGTCTGAATACCACAAATGCATTTTACTTGTGATCATCTCGGTGGGATAATCCGGTGGCACTTCACTGCCGTACATCTTCAGATTCTTCTTGGTGCCAAAGTCGAACTGTCGGAAATGCGTCGATTGATGCTCCTGCATGTAGTGGACGATCTGATCTGTGGAGACACCAGCGGGCGACACTCCAGAAAACAAAGATTCGGCAGTCTTTAGGGGAAACAAAAATAATAAACATACATCTGCCATTTATAAACAATATTTAAAGATGCATACCGTATTGGTTCGTCCTTCCCCCACTTGAGTATTCTCACTGCCACTGCAAAACCTAGAAACCACCGATTCTGGTTGACAGACATTAAAGAATAAAGCCAGGACAAAGTCGTTGTGTGGCAAAAACTCCTGAGAGCCAAAGAGCGTCGAAAAGACGTTGTTATATCCCAGATAAGGAGACAAAGTATTGACCATAAAGTCATCCATGTTGTTCATGAAAGCCACAGGAGCCAGCAAGTGGCTGGTTTTAATTTTCTTGTTATACTCCGGCCGCAAAGACATCAGGACGAGCATAACCGTGGTGCCCTGGGAATGTCCCACATAGTGAATGCCATCCTGACCCTTTCCATTCTCCGTGGACAATGTGTAGTCGATGGCTGCGGCGATGTCAAAGTATCCAATCTCGTGCCAGCTGAAGCGCCAAAAATTCGGATGCTTTGTGGACAGAGAGGTGTGGTTCCTGGAGAACCGATTGCCGCGCGCGTTGCCCAACCAGACATCGTAGCCTGCATCAGAAAGGAGGAAAGGCAGGCCATCATTGGGTCCCAGACTTGGCCATATATCGGAGCTGGCAAAGAGACCGTGCTGCAGAAAGACGATCGGTCGCTTTTCATCCTGGTTCTTAAGGTTGTGGGAATAGGGAATGCGGAAAAGGCTGATAATGTAGCCATCTTCAGTGGGCACATAGTGGCGCTCGGCAGGGTATCCATGTTCCTCAATAAAATCAATCTGCAACGAATTATGTTTGAGCAAAATACTATGATCAGACATTAGAGTTTGTCTTTATTTATTAAAATATTAAATATTTACCGTTGTGGGAGCTTTGGCCAACGACACATAAGCATCTGGATTGTTAAATAATTTATAGAAATCTGTGGGCGGCACAGGATCCAGTTCATCTACCAGTGGAGCACATTGGACCAATGTCCCTAGGAAGGTGCCTATCAAGGCGGCAAAGGCTGCGATGTGAAAGGTAGACATTTTGTGACTGAACTAAGGCTATAACCAAGAGCACTCCACCTTTATAAAGACTTCCGCAGGCCACTTCAGTTGAGTGGTTATATTGATATGAGACCGATCAGCCCATGAGCCAATTAAATGGTTATAAACTTGAATATCAAAAACTCTCTGATGTACACGCTCGTGGAGATAACTTTTGCACTTGAGTTTCTTAGTTTTAAAAAGGTTTTATTAAATATTTGAATATAATTAATAATCACATGTAAAATTGATATCTTATTTGCCTAAATATAAATAATTTAACTTAACTTGGCTTAATTTATAATAGCCTCATAGTCGTTCATTATGGCTATAATGGGTTCATTGATGAACTGCTTAACTTCCCAGTTATTGGCGAAATCTCCATGGTCCCACAGCTTATCCTCCATGTGATGCATCACCTTGTTGGGCAGTGTGGCCGCCAATCGGATGACATCCTCCACAGCAGCCATATCATCGTTGTCTGAATACCACAGATGCATTCGACTTGTGATCAGCTCAGTGGGATAATCCGGAATGGGCGTTTCCTCTCCATAAAGTTTAATATTCTTTTGGGTACCAAAATCAAACTGGCGGAAATTTCCTGATTGATGCTCCTGCATATAGTGCAGAATTTGATCCGTGGAAACCCCAGCGGGCATGACACCAGATAAAAGGGCATTGGCGGTCTTTAAGGGTTAAATATACGAAATAATTAAGGCAATGTAGCAAGTTTATAACCAATATTATGAATTATAAAACCTTAACCCACCTTATTAGTTCGTCCTTGGTCCTCTGTAGTCTCCTCACTGCCACTGCAAAAGCCGGAAACAATTGAATTTGGTCGGCAAATATTATATAACAAAGCCAAAACAAAGTCATTGTGCGGCAAAAACTCCTGAGAGCAAAACAGTGTCGAGTAGACATTGTTGAAACCCAAATATGGAGACAAACTGTTGACCATAAAGTCGTCCATGTGATCCATAAAAGCCACTGGAGCCAGCAGGTGTGACGTCTTGATCTTGTCGTTATACTCAGGCCGCGAGGAGGTTAAAACGAGCATCACTGTGGTGCCCTGGGAATGGCCCACATAGTGAATGCCCTCCTGACCCAACCCGTTCTCCGTGGACAGTGTGTAGTCGATGGCAGCGGCGATGTCAAAGTATCCAATCTCATGCCAGCTGAATCGCCAAAAGTTAGGATGCTTCGTGGACAGCGAGGTGTGGTTCTTCGAGTACCTATTTCCACGAGCATTGCCCATCCAGACATCGTAGCCTGCATCGGAAAGGAGGAATGGCAGACCATCATCAGGTCCCAAGCTTGGCCATACATCGGAGCTGCCAAAAAGGCCATGCTGAAGGAAGGCAATTGGTCGCTTCTTATCCTGATTTTGAAGGTTGTGGGAATAGGGAATCCGGAACAGACTGATTATGTAGCCATCTTCAGTAGTTACATAATGACGCTCTGCGGGGTAGCCATGTTCCGCGATAAAGTCAATCTAAAATAAAATAAAAAAAATATAAATAACATAATTAAATATAAATCTAATATGTTTTTTTTTAACTAACTTAATATTTACCGTGGTGGGCGCTTTGGCAAGTGACAAATGTGCCTCGGGATTGTTGAATAGTTGATAGAAATCTGTAACGTTTGCATGATCCCCTTCATTGGCCAAAGGAGCACTTTGGGCCAGGCCCACTAATGCGGCAAATGCAACGATGTGATATGCAGACATTTCTGAAACGAACTATGGCGAAAATGTGGAGCACCTGGGCTTTATAAAGACTACCGTTTGCCCCTCAAATTGCGTGGTCATATTGATACGGAGCCTGCCAGCCAATAAGCTAATTAAACTCAAGTGGGGGTAATAATATAAACGTTTATATGATACATATAGTAGGAAAGTGGAAAAATATTACAATTAAGGCTTCTTAACTACGCAAACCTATCTTTTATATGCCTATTTTCAATTTAAATGGCTAGATATTTCCATAAATAAATAAATAATTGAATATATTAAGGCAAACACGTAGTTTTGAATTTCCCAATTAGTTTTTTATTTGACCCACAGAATTAATGAGCTTATAATCATTTATAGGTGGTCAGCTGATAACCAAAGTATAACTAGAGATATGAGGAAAAGCCAAATTGTTGGTTTATAGACTGGAAATACCTTAAGCCATATACAGAAGTACTTTCAGCTTGATAAGTTCCAAGATCTAGTAATTAAAAAATCCGGTAAAATGTAAATTAGTATGGAATCAACTCACTAGTAAATAAAATATTTCTATAGCTTTTCAAAAATAAATAGGATATATTTTTATTAAATAAATGTATAAATAAAATAAATATATTCTTTAAAGTATTAATGAAAGGGGAAATTTATCAAAAACCATTCGATTATTTGGCAAAATGGCCTTAATAAATATTTCCAACCAAAGTATAGACAATAACACCAGTTTTTATTTTTTTAATAAGCAAAACACGTTTATGTTAACAACGCACGCGGGCAGGAATAGTTTTTATCTGATGATCCTCGCCAATCTTTAGAACCGCCACCATTCCCTGCATAGAATGAGCTTCTATATGACAGTGATATAGCCAGAAGCCGGGATTGTTTGAAAGGAAGCGAACAATAATGTAGCCCAGACCCGGAATTTGGACAGTGTCCTTGGCCACGGCAGCGCTGTCGTCCGATAAGCGAGCTAGGCGACCCCTACGATCTAATTCTCGTATCTATAACAATTTCAGTTTATTATAAATTTTCAAATAATGGTTTTTAGATCACTTACATTCCGCAGATCGTTGCGATTTCCCAGAACTGCTTGTCCGACCAGTCGGAAGGTGTAGCCATGTATGTGAAACGGATGCGTGTTGTCCATGTAATTGGCCACCACCATTTCCACAGGACGATAGGCTGGCATTCGGATCACATTCACACACTCACAGATCTCCCTTTCGCACCTCCGCCCCTCGGCAGCCTTGGAGCTTTTGTTGCAGAAATAACCATCGTCCTGGTAAAGATGCCTGCCCTGCAGCAAGGATATAGACGGCGAGTTGAACGAAATATCGTCGATCTGAAAGAGCATCTCCCCATTTGGTGCCATTTGAGAGCCGAAACTGGAGTAATAGGTGAGGAAATTGGTGTAACGAGACCAGGGAGCAGGTTCCAGAGATTTCAAGGCCACTGTTCCCACGTTGTTGTCCTTGTCCAGCGATTGACGCGGGGATGCAAAGTCTGAGGCATTGGGAGAACTGTAGCGATAGTCATTGACCAGAACGCGATCTTCATTGGAGATCTTGCCCTTTGGGTTATCCAGTATGCTGCCCTGTGGCAGCTCAGTGCGAGCCGATCCCCGATAACTGAGCACTGCGCCCTGATAGAGATTGCGACCCTCGCACTGCTCATAGCCCCGGAATCGGATCCAATAGTTCTTGGCATACTGACTGGCTTCCAGGACGAAATCGAATCGCTCGGCGGAGGTGAGGAAGAAGCCATCGGCCAGCACGGGCTCTATGTCATTACCATCGGTGCTGAGGATCAAGAGTTTGTGCTGCTCGATGGAGAATTCCACGGGACAGTTGTAAATGCCATTGAGGATCACCCTCATCCTATAACGGTAGCCGGGAGTAACCCGAAGCCTCTCGTAGCGATGACGATTATCGTTATCCGGCAACTGGCTGAGATGATTCCGTCCCTTGCCGTTCACAAGGATATTCCGCACGTCCTGCAGGTTTGTCTCGTAGAAAATATCCTGAACCATTAGGGTGTGCTCCACTAGATCGTAATCGTAGAGCTGGGCATGCTGATTTTCTTGGCGTGTCTGCCGAACAATTAAAGCTCCAGCCACTCCAAAGCCGCGCTGCCAGCCCGCATGGCTGTGGTACCACAACGAGCCACTGCGATCCACCTGGAACTCGTAGCGCTGCACCTCCCCCGGTTGCAGGGGATATTGAGTGACAAACGGGGCTCCGTCCATTTCGGGCGAGCGCTTCATATGGACGCCATGCCAATGCATCGAAGTGGGTTCACCCAAATAATTCAGGACATCCACAACAACTGTGTCGTTCTCGCATAGCTCTATGGGAGGTCCTGGCACCATGCGATTCACGGCCATCACAGGACTTGGCACACCGTCCCCGAAGATGCAATGCTCCGCAGCGCAGTCTCTCTCGTCGTACTGACACCTCTGGCACTCCGGTCCAAGTCTCTGGTAATTGTGAACCACCAGTTGGTAGTAGCAGCTCTGGGATTGGCCTTGCTGGCAGACTCTCCGGCAGGGATGGCGATCAAAGTCCCCAAAGTTGGCCAGCTCCATCTGGCTGTAGTCGTTCTTTAGATCCAAATCCAAGGAGGCGGAGGAGGGCTTTCCTTTAGTGGTCTTATTGCGTGACCAGGGAAACGAAGGCCACTCGAATTTAACCTCTGGAGAAGCCCCATTTAAGGACTCCGCCTGAACCTGGACAAGGCAAAGGCCAATCAGTAGCATCAACAGCCAGGGACTGGAAAGACTTTTACTTTCGCGTTTGGACATCGCGAACCGCAACGGACAACTGGCCACTTGCTGGGTGGGCAGCCGGCGAAGAAAGTTTTTGGCCAAAAGGGCGACCCAGACCTTTGAGCATGCGCCGCACGTAGCGGCCATTAAAGCTGAGCTGAATTTGATAAGCCCAATAATATCGGAACGTAATGGTAACTGAAACGCTTAAGCAGTCGTAAAAAAACAAGCTACTTTTAATGGGAATATTAAATAAGGTAGACATAATTTCGGTACCCTTTTAATAATAAAAACAAATTAAAGAAAACTTGTCACCTAAAAAGCAAAGGGAACTCAGAATATAAGCTAAAGTATTTTTTCCTAATGTTAATAATAATATTTTGACAGCTCCGAGCCAATAATTAAAGCTTCCCCTATGGAATTATAAAGAATATTTTATTACAATACAAATAAAATTATGTAAAATACAATTTATATCTCAGCAGGGGCTGCAGAGGCCGCAGGAGGTGCTCCTGTGGCCATACCTGGAGACATGGTGGCCGTGCTCATCAGACTTATTACTCCACAGGCAATGGCCGGACCCACCGAGTTCTCCTCATTCTGGTAGGCCAATGCATTGGGCATTGCCTGAAGCGAGGAGGAAAACACCTCCGCATTTAGGGCTGTATTTAGATCAATGGCTTTGCTGTGGATAACAATGGATCGTCCAATAATACCATTAAAGCCAAACAACTGCAGGTAGAGGCTCTGGAAGACCGCAGAGATGCTGCCGTCATCCTTGGTGTCCACGTTACCAAGCTGAAAGTAAACATTTGTTACAGATATTTGCTGTAATTTTATCTTTAAGACTTTTAACAACTTACAAAATTATTGGGAAACTGTCCACCTGTGGACTTGCAGCCATCACTCAGATCTCCAAAGGTGTGTATGTGCAGTGCATGTTTTCCAGGTGGCAAACCCGTCACATTGATGGTCACCTTGATGTCCGAATTATAGGGCAGCTGCAGGAACGAGATCATGCCGGCGACGCCAGCACCCTCTCCATCGCCCATTAGTTTGGCACCAGCCTGCCATTGGGGCACCAACTGCTGGTTAAAAAATAAAGGGAAAATGGTTTTAAATTGCAGATAACTTTTTGAGACATTTTTTTAACTACAAAGAAAGAAAATATTGTAAAATTATTGGAATCACAGGAGCAAAAATACTTCAATTTAATTTGAAGAAAAACAAAGACTTCAAGTGGACAAAAAAGTGTCTATGACACAAAATGAAATATAATGAGTTTCAAGATCAAACAAATTAAACAAATCATACATTATACATTACAAATTAAAGCCTCAACAATGAACAAGCACAATTTAAATGGTTTTCATGTATTTAACTAGTGTATTAAATCATTAAATAATTAAGTGGTTAACTATAAAAAAATGTGCTCAAAGGGGATTCCTTTCAATAGAAATGAGAACATAGTTGTGGGAAAACCGTCAGACAAAGAAGATAGTTTATTGATTAATTGATTAAAAAATAAATAACCAAAAATAATAATAAATAAATAATAATATTTTATTGAAGATATATAAACAAATAATAAACTCACATAGGTGTATCCCAAATAAGCCGGTTGTGGTGGCAGCAGCGGTCCCAGTAATCCAGCAGATCCCGGTATACCCGCAGGACCTCCCAGCGGCACCGTCAGCCTCTCATACCGCTTCACCTTGGTGCCGGACACCACTTTGATGCCATCATCAAAACGAGTCACATTCACCGGACGTAGACGATCGAGCAGATTTTGTGCACTGCCAGGCACAAAAATGAATCCATTCGCAATTAACAACGCCAGAATCAGTTTAATAAGCATTTTTCGCAAACTCGCAAATTGGTAGGGAATATAGAGAATACACGGGGATCTCTTACTACCTATCGGATCTGGGGTTTTGGATGAACTGATCCAAGCCCCGGGCCTGGCCTATACATGATGACTTCGACACGGTTTTCATGCCGATTGACCACGTTAATTGTCGCCGTCGCTGCGGCTCGGAGGGCGGCGTGGATCTGGTCAGTAGTGGGGTGGCGATATAGTAGTGGCCGTATCGCCGGCACAGTTGATGGCTAGATTGAACGCTAATGGCGATTGAGTGTCGCGTGTTTGCTTGATGCTTGGTTACCCGGCCCAGGGGCGTAGTTCTGGCGGGGATTGGGGGCAAGATCGCAGTTCGCTATTGAGATGTTTAAAAACTATCTACACTTGACAAAATTGAAAAAACAAGCCATTAGTTTAATATTTCAATGGGAAAAATGTAACCACTTAGGGTTAAAGGTTGGTACCATAACACGATCATCTCCGATATGAGACCACCTACAAAACTTAAACTAGATCATTATTAGACCATTGAAAGTGTAAAATCTAACCTAATTTCCGGAAAGTCACGCGAGATTTGCTGATAATGATGGCTTATTTATTACATGACAAAGGAAAGAATATTAATTGAATAAATTTCAAAGCGTTCTTTATTTATTAAATAAATCGAACCAGTTTATACAGCCCAATAATTAAGTATATCGTTACCTACATATTAAAAAAGAAAAATTATTTGAAGACACAAATATAATATAAAACAATATTTTTTTATTATTTAAGAGTATGAAAGAATTATAGGAATTTTCGAAAATATTTAAACATAAGTACATATCTATGTAGTTCCCTTTTTCAGCCAGTTTCTTCAGTAAGCCTTTAAGTCTGGTCGTCATAGTTTTCAGTGCCGACTGCTGGACTTCCAACCGGGTTAGTTTCTCCTGGATCCCATGAAATCTATCAAAGCTATCAAAGAGCGGCGACAAATTTTTAAGACATATGTATGGATCTGAGACTGTCTTGAGATCTAGCCAGGGATCCCTTTAAATGTAATGCCATTAATTCAAAAATCAAAACCGTTTTTGAATCAAACATATTATTTTTAAGGATAAAGTAACGTGAGGAACACACGACTGTGATTTAGCTTGAAGACTGCATACTAGTTAAGAAGATAGCAAGGTATCTATAGTATTTCCTGAAGGATCCTTGATAGCTACCTAAGCTTTTGTCCTACTTATCCTTCGTCGCTTTGAATTACCACTTAACAAACAAAAAACAACGTTTTTCCAATTTGCCATTATATTTACAAATAGTTATAGTTGACTTTTTTTGATGCTAATTATATTACACCCACTATCATGATTATATGCAGAAATCTGCTAATCGCAAACCCATTGAAAGTGAAAATAACTAACCCAGATATCCCCCAAAAACGGCAATCGACACGCGAGATTTGCTGCCATAGAGATGACATATATAGTTTATTCTTTTTTAATGGCTTTCTATTTGCAATTATAAACACATTCATTCGGTTTGGCAATAAATAAAACTGGGTTATGTGTGTGCGGAAAAGGGTATAATATTAGTTTCAGTCGTTATGGGTATCTGGCATAAAATCAGGTATCGAAACTTATCGATAGCCGCCTCGATGGCCCCCGCGTCCGCCATGTCCGCCACGCCCACCTCCACGTCCTCCTCCGTTCCATCCTGTTCCCTGGACACGTCCGCTGCCGCCAATCCATTGCTGGTCGTTTCTATCGCGACTCCGATCGCGTTGATCTTGGTGTTGAGAGTAATGTTGCTGTGGCTGATGTTGCTGCTGCTGCTGATATTGCTGTTGCTGCTGCTGAGGTTGCTGCCAGTTGCCTCCTCCTCCTCCTCCTCCTCCTCCTCCTCC
>VNJN01004675.1:15354-168472 GCA_008042485.1 Drosophila mayri | reverse complement strand
ATGTTAATGTTAATGTTAAGTGATGTTAGTGGTGCGAGCAAACGCAGCCCGAAAGTATGCAATGAAATTTGTGGATGCACTAATTGCTGTCAAACTGTTAATGTTAATGTTAATGTTAAAGCTAATGTTAATGTTGAGTGACCTTAATAGTGTGAGCAAACGCAGTCCGAAAGTATGCAGTGAAACTTGTGGATGCACTAATTGCTGTTACACTGTTAATGTTAATGTTGAGGATTTTAGTGGTGTGAGCAGGCGCAGCCTGAAAGTATGCATTGAAATGTTTCTCCCTTTCCTCCAGTTTTTTGTCTAGAACATGGCTAAACATACTCAAATTAATAAAATAAAATATAAAATTAAATAAAAACGGTCAAAAGACTAAGGCAACGAACTTGGCGCAACCGATTTAGTTTTACTTTCATCTGTTTTTGTTGTTATTCTGGCTGGGATTATAAATTTTCGATCGGATCCAGAGGTTTGAGTACTGTTGAGCAATTTTCTCAAAAACTGTCATTGGGATTTTAATGAAACTTTCTGGGATAATACTTGAATAAGTGCTCCAAAATCTGGCTTACCGTGCATATGCACACGATCTCTTTAGGGGGAGCAATATCCAAAAAGGTGGAGCATTGGTTTTTTAAATGGTTATTTAAGGTAGTTGCGATGCTCAACTCTTCCCAAACCCAAGAAAAACTATTAGTAAATTTAACTCTCAACATGCTGGAAGTTTATTTTGTTAAAAATAGTGCCTTAATTACAAAATAATTAAAATATAAAAATTTTCTCCGTCTTTAATTTTCCCTGACAAAATGAGACACTTGACAGAAATGGTTGTCATGGTAATGCAGGTGCTAAGGCACTGGCTGGTTCGTTCCATGTTTACCAATGGGTGTGCCGGAACAATAGCTTCCCAAAGGGAGGTGATGAGGTGGAGTCCTTTTACGAGGGAAGCCATCACACAAATGACTCTCTTACAATATTTAATGTGCATTTATTTGCATGAACATGAAAAGACACTTTCGATTATTACTACCAAACAGCTCTCTCTATATATACTTGTATATCCATTTTCTAGTGAAAGATAGAATAATTCTTCCTTGGCTTGTCCAGGGTAGAGTCCTTTCGATACCCCCAAAACTCGGCAACTGCCTGCTTCTCGGTGCTTCAGTTGTTGGCTGATGTTTTAGCCCCGACGATGGAGAGTTGTCCTGAATGGTTTGCTTTGTCATTAAGGTTGAGTTTTCCGCTGCAGTTTCTGTTGCTGTTTCGGATTCGAGCTCCGTGTCTGCCTCTGTCCAGGACCAGGTGAAGTGGCCAGCGAGCTATGGAGGATGCTCTAATTAAATTTTCCCGGTCGCTTAATTATGTCGCCTTTCCGTGGGCCACGCCCCTCACAGCCCCTCCAACAGCCTTTCACATGTTGACTGAAGCAAATAAATCAAGTTAAATAATTGCCCCTCGTATTGTCAACTCATTTATAGAATGTGTGTGTGTGTGTAAGGACATGGTTCAAAGGCATACACGGACACTGAGGAAAATGTGATGAAAATGATTTATTTTTGATTTCTGAATATATTATACGAAAGAAAATACTTTTATTGAGGAAATGCCTCAATAAGATTTATACAGACAAGCAAGATATATTTAAAAGATATTCTGAATTTAAAATAAAGTAGCTATAAGAGAAACTATAGGAGGAACATGTTGTTATAGGAAAACAATAAAATTCACATCCAATTTCAAAGCAAAAATATATATATATGACACTAACTTAAAAGAAAGATCAAAAATTAGAATTATTATAATAAATTATTAGAGAAAAACTAAACGGTTCTGATGAGGACACACACAGAAAAAGTTTGACCGGATCTCGGCCTGCTCCCCCCTTACTCAACCTACAACCTTGAAACAGCAAATTGTTTGGCCAACATTTTATTATAATTAAAACATTTTACTAAGCACCAGGCAAAAAACGCTAATACACACAAACACACACACACACGCCGGGCACATTATCCACTTCGTGTGCGAGTCACTTCCGGTTCCTGGCGCTGAACTTCCGGTCCGGTTGTCCCTTCCCCGCTGTGGGATTCTTTGACGTTAGTTTAACTATGCATAAGCTTTGACTTGGTCTAGGGAATACGTTACATATAGTCAAAAGATATTTATGTATACACACAGAGTTTTATGTGGGTTTAACATTTAACATTTTTAAATATTTAAACAGAAAATCATATTACTGAACCTTTATTAAGGTAAAATTGAGAAATAAGAACATTTCATTTGGAGATTAACTTTTTATGGTTTTTAAAATCAAGAGAAGTTATTAATTAATTGCTAAAATAAAAAAGGAATGCTGGAAAACGAAATTTTTAATTATATTTATTAAAAAACACAATTGAACCCAAGATAAACTCCAAAGTATGGTATAAATGAGTTAAATTAAATCTAATTTTAAAATTTTATATTGACAAACACAACGCTAATATTAATTATTAATTAATTGGGCTGCAGCGTAGACTAAGTTGGAAATAAAACCCAGCTTAGCTGCCTGCATTTCTACCAAATTGCCACACGGTGCTTGAACTCGATTCCGGCCATTTAAAACTTGGCTAAGCAGGCCGTGCCCTCTAAGCACCGCCCCCACCACCACTCCCCACAGTCGTGTCTCTAATGGCATTTGGCCCGCAGGCAAATGCAATTTTTTCGGCTCAAAATGAAAGCAAATTTTCCGCATTAAGTAAGCCATAATTGAATAACGTCATAAGCTGCTCCTAACACAACCGGCAGTCGCGTGTTGTATGTGGGTGTGCGGGGTGTGTGTATGTAATCAATTATGCTTTTTACGACAAACGCCATTAGAGGGTGAAAAGGGGGAGGCGTTGCAAAAAACATTAGCATCAACAACAGGCATAAAACCACCCCCCCTCTGCCGGCCCTTCCCCACCCGCCGAAAGTCATCCGTCAAAATTTTAAGTTATTTTATTTGACACAAAATTTCAAATCGCTGAAGCATTGTCAAAGCTCTAAATTTGATTTAATTTTCATTTTAATTGCCTCATTTGCATTTTTGACACAAACCAAAGGCACTCGAATGAAAGTAATTTATCGAAGAAAGTTAAACAAATAAATAACAAAATAATCAATTATTTTAATGTTGTATTAAATGCTTATTAAAAGAGAGTTGATTTAGTTTAAAGTTTTCCTTTTTTTAATAAGAATGTATTCACTATTGGTCTCTATAAACCGACTCGTCATTGCTCTCCCCTCATCTCGTTGTCGCACGCCTCGTTGTCATCATCTCATCTTTTGTCATTTGGCCGGGGATCCTGGCCCTTCGCCACTCCTTTGCTCCTTGGCTCCTGGGCCTTGAGCCTGTCCCCACCTAATTCCTTGACGCTGCGCTTAACGTCCATTCATCTTCATCTGCGTCATGGCTTCTAAGCTTCGCCTTTTGTTGGCCCCGCTCATGGTCCTGTCGCCTCCTTCAAAGTGTCGAACCTTTCAACCTTTCGGTGCTTAAATTTCAGCAAATATTTGGTCTTTTTTCAGTTGACTTATATTGGGCCTTAGGTTTCCGACATTCGGCTTTCGGCATTGGTTTTGCTTTCGCTTTTTGGGTGGGCTAAGGTCCACTTTTTGGTCACACTTATGAGGGCCTTAAGGATGCAAGGGTATTACAAATAGTTTATAAGGAGGCAGAAGGATCTAACGGTTAGCTATCTCATATCTCATATTTATTTTTCTAATCAGTCCTCCATAATGTAAAGGTTTGTTTAGAATTTATGCTTTGTTTAGCATTTAGAAATAAAACATGTCTTCCAATTCCACAACAATTAAAAGTGAATTAATATATTTTCCCAAGAAAACATAAATATTTAAGCTGTTAAATATATATTACACATTAAAAATATCCTAAAGCTAAGCTCATAAAATGCCATGAAGAAAACCTTTCAGCTTCATTATAAAATGCAGAATAAATTCCTTCTCACAAAGAGCTTATTACTAATAATAAAAACTATAATCTAAAACCAAGCACAAAACCATCACAAGTTAAACAAATATTAACTTTTGCATTCTTTTTTTCAATTCTGAATTTTAAAGGCCTTGAATTTGGATTCCCCTTCTCGTAGCTCTTTGCCCGTTTTCTTCACGTCGGCATGAAGGAAAAAAATCGTCGCTTCAATGTTTTTGTCATTAAGACTTAGCTCGTCCCGTTCTGCCTTCCGATGTCCTTCCATATATCCATATATAGTAACGCTGGATAAAGTCCTTAGTCCTCCCCCCTCCCCCCGCCCCGGAACTCCGCAGCCGCAGCGCGCTGCCATCGTTTGTGCTAACGGATTTGTCAAAGGCATTAAAACGAAATCTCGCGCAAACTGGGCATCAATCATGACGGGGAACACACGACGGTACACTGAGCGAAATGCAGTTCAAGCAGGGTTCCATTTAACCCATTTTAAAGCATTTCATTACAATCCCATTAGTTTCAGTTACTCTCCAGTTCAGTTCCAGTTTCTTTCCCTTATATTCCTAATATTACCAGTAATGATATTTATCTTTATTACCAATTTTTTTGGCTCAGTGTATGCCAGCCCCGTTTGCATCCTTATCCTTAGTACCAATGCCATCGCCAGCATCTCCAGTCCACACCATACAACGCATACAAAAAAGGCTTGCCAAAAGGATCCTTCTACTCCTTGGCCCGCGGGCATGAGGGCCGTTCGAAGGACTCCAGGGGGCTGTGTGTGTGTGTATTTTTTTTTTTGTTAACCCTTTGAGGGAGGAGCTTAACAATGGCCGATGGGCCAAGTCAAAGGCACAAAGCGGCCGAAACGAATATGGAAAATGCCACTCTGAATGGGCTGAAGGGCTGCTGGTTTCGACAAAGGACCAATGTGTAGGGGTCAGAAAATATATATATGTATGTATATATGGCAAACACCAGGAACATTTAATGCCAACAAATATAGGTTTAGTTTTTATTATTAATTTTGTATAACTATAAAAGTAATAAATAAATAACATAATATAGTTGATGTTACAGATAAAGTTGAAGGCGCAAAAAAAAGGAGAAAAATCATAAAAAGCCACGCTAAACTCTCTTAAAAAAAGAACCTAAAAAATTGATTGATTCAACAAAAAATGCATTAACTTTTTAGCCTCCCTTAATCGCCATGACATCGCTGGTTTAACAACTCGTTGATGGCCAAGTTTAATGTCCATAATTGATATCATTTAATATCAACGGGCATGTTTCAATTATTTCGAGAATACTTTTTGCTTTTGGTATTTGCTAGATTTTTGTTTCTATTACTTTTTATTTTTTTGTTATATTTTTTTTCAGTCAATGTTTTGGGCTGCGGTTTTGCTGGCGCGGTTTGTGCGGTTGCAGCAGCAGCAGCCGCGCGAAATTCAGCAGATTTGCAGCGCTTAATGAAAATTTTCAATTCACTTTGACACTTTATGACAAACTTTGGTTTTGGCCAAACAACGGCGACAAAAGCCATCGATGTGAGCGTTATGGCGGCTTTAATGCCACGCCTGTCAGACGCACTTGTCCCACGTCCTTCGTCCTTCGTCCCTTTTGGCCGGGTGTGCGCACTGGGCACCCCTTCCCCCATCATCTCGCCTTTGCCTTCGACGCCAATTTCCAAAAGTGCTGTCAGCAATATTTGGCCGACTATTTTTTTTCCTTTTTTTTTTGTTTTGTTCGTTCGTCCGTCGTCAGCTGCCAGTAGCACTTAAGGCCAACAGGAGCGGCAGCGGCAGTAGCAGCAGCAGTGGCAAAAAACAGGACGCAAGGGCACAGCTCTACAGGCCTACAGGAGCTCAGCTACCTTAAAAAATATTCAATTCAAGAAATATCACAAGGCTAGTCAGGGTTTTATTCAGTGGCAAACAAAGGACTACGTTTGGAACCACATAAAGTGGTTATATTTTTCGATTCAGTTTGATACTATTTACTTGTGCCTGAAGTCAAAGATTAATTTATCTTCATACGGCGAGTTTTATCTATAAATAATATTTTCCACTTCGAACATAAATTAAATCATTATAAAGACTCTGCTCAAATTCCATAAAACCCCATTTAACAATGGGTAAAGTCAGAGGGAGAGAGGGGTAGCGACAGTGACTGGCAAAGGTGTTAAGACTTCCAAGGGTTCCTCCTGGCTCCTGGCTCCCGATTCCCGTTGCCGGGACCCAAAATCATTCCATTGCTGGCCTCATCATTTTGCGAATAAAGTCACGTTTTGCTTATTTAACATTTCGTTGATTTCTTGCCTATGCCCCGGCCTCCCTTTCCCCTCTCTCTTTCCCAGTTTTGCTTGCGGAAAGTGTCCTTAAAGCCATATGGCAGTCATTGGCGTTGCTTTGCATTTATTCATTTAGTTGTGGAAATTCATTATGCATTCATTTCGACTCTGGGCTCCATTCGCCGCTAAGCCCAAACACAAGCAGCATCGCTCTGCGCAGAGCAATAGCGATAACTTATTGATTATTCTCCTTAATGGCTGTCAAAAATAAGAGCAGTAACAATAATGGCAAGAAGGAAAGCCTATGTTGCTACGGCAAGCCGAAGTTGGGATATCCTTGCATTATTGTAGCCACAAAATTGCAAATATTTACCACACTTTATAACAAACCTTTAGCTAAACTCATAATACCCTCAGCTAGGGTATAACAAGCATAATAATGAGTTTTGTGCTCCTGGCAATTGGCCGAAACTCTGCTCAAATTGATCAAACTTTTTGGGGCCTCAAGTGGTATGTGGCCTACCCTTTAAGCATTTATCTTTTACTCAAACGTAATTTGCTGCTTAAAGAACTGCGATAACTATCGAAATTTTGGGCCCAACGCACCCATCCCACACCCCACACCCCACAACACACACACAGTGTACTGTGTGTGTTGGGAAAATTGCCGATGGCACAATTTTCTTTTGTGCCTGGCAAATTGTGTGACTTTTAACACTTGATATTCTTTTAATGAATTATTTCGTCCTTGCGGCCCCGGCGCTTCTCTGGTTATTTACATTTTTCAACTATTTTGCATGCCAAGGCTGGCCAAGGGAAATTTGGAAAATTGCGGGAAACGAGAGTGTGGGAATGCGAATGGAAAATGGCAATGGCCGGGGAGAGGGAACATGAAAATGAAAAGGGAAAGGGGGACTTTGTAAGTCAACAGGCTGCCGCAGGGCCAAGGAAACTTTTGAAGCAAATAGTTTGCAATTGAGTTATTTATTGTGTGTGTGTGTGTGTGTTTGAGTGTGTATTTGGTAATGTGCGTGTGTGCCTGTTTTTCGGCCAGAAAATGGCCAAATTATTTGGTCGAGACAGAGTCCATTTTGGGCCATTTATAGTTACCAAGTAGCTGTTCCGTTTCTGTATTGTGTTTCGCATTTTCCATTGCCATTTAGCTGGCGGCCAACATTTTGTTTCATTTTCATTTTCATTTTGGTTTTCATTTCTTTCTTGTTTTCCTTGGCTTTGTGTTTTGGGCCCCACTCCCTTATATTTGCCTTGCGGTTGCCACTTTTGATTGTTTTGACCAAAATATTTGCTGTGCTGCTGCATGGAAGCATTCTTTGTTACGTCTGTATAAATGTGTATAAAAATATGTACATATGCCCAAGAAGATGGGGAAAATAAATATATATCAAAGTAAACCATGAGCTTATTGATCTTAGATCTTTCAGCAGCCATCAGTCAGCATTCAGTATTCAGTCCGAGATCCCAACGTGCAACTTAAATAAGCAAACTAAAAATAAAGTATTTCATATTAAACAAAAAATATTTCAGCAAACAATTAAAATTTTATTCGAATTTCAATGGCAAGCAAATCAAAAGAACTCAAAGCTGAGCAGGAACGCCTCGATCGCAAATGCCGCAAAAAGATAAATATTATCAGCGAACTGAAATGCGGTTTGAAGCGCGCCGAGGATCGTGCCCTATGCACCAATTGGATTGATTTTCTCAGTTCCTATGCCAAGGACGAGGCCAGGGTCCGTGAGTGCGTGCTGGATCAGATGGAGCGGCAATTGCGAAAGGGCCCCCTGACTAGGCCCTTCACTACTCATGTCTACAATCGTGATGATCTCCACGAGCTCCTGGACGAGGAGGGGCGTCAACGTTTGCGCCGCTCCAGTCAGCCGGAAGTGGCCACTTCGAAGCAATCCCAAAACAGTATATGCTGGAAGCCATATCCCTTCGTTTGGCGCCAGAGGGTTAAGCATCTGAGCACTCTGGAGGAGCAGTATCGTCGCGAGGAGCAAGAGCAATGGCTCCTGCAGCAGCCCAAAGAAGTTACTGCAAACCAAGAGGTTGGAGTTCAAGTAGAGCTGCCTCCATGGCAAGGGGCTGATAAGGAGCAGGATATAAAGAAGCTGGATATAAAGAAGCAGGACATTAAAAAGCAGGAGATTAAAAAGCAGGAGATTATAAATCAGGAGATTCAAAATCGGGAGATCAAAAAGCAGGAAATTAAAAAGCAGGAGATTAAGAAGCAGGAGACTAAAAATCGGGAGATCAAAAAGCAGGAAATTAAAAAGCAGGATGTAAAGAAGCAGGATATAAAGAAGCAGGCTATAAAGAAGCGGGATATAAAGAAGCAAGAGATCAATAAACAGGATATAAAGAAGCAGGAGTCCAAGGATCAGGAGCCCCTGCGTGATCCAAAGGTGGCCGAGCGCCGCAAGTTAGACCGCCAGCGAAGGGCAGAGACCCAACAGCTACGAGAACGACATCTGCTCGAGCAGCAGCTCAAGGTCAACAAACAACGTGATTATGAACGCAATTTAATAAACAAGCGACGGGAAGCACAGAGTCCGCCGCGAAAGGAATACAAAACCACGCAGGATCCTAAGCTCCACAAGCCTGTGAAGGAAGTGAAGAAATTAGAAGCAGCACAAGAAGCCGGAAAGGAAGTTAAGTGCAAGACTTGTCACTCTGTTACCACCTGTGTGCGTTGCGAGGTCCTTGAGCAGCAGGCCGTCCTGCGAGCGGAGGACATAAAGAAAAAGGTGATGGCCTACGAAGAGCTGAAGCAGTACCACAGCAGAAGAGCGCTGGAGGAGCGAGAGCGTCTGAAGATGGAGCAATTGGAGAGGGAGGCCAAACAGGACAGAGCGCCAGGGGGGCATGATCCGTTCGATGGCAGGACGAAGCCGGATGAAGTGGTTATAAGCAGAACTAGTAAAGAAGATCAAAACCAAAAGCAAGAAGAGTTGGAAAACAGGGAGGAAACTTGTGAAAAATCAGAACGAGGACGAGAGGAAAACCTGGAAAGAAATTCCCAAAGGGAGCTTGAGGAGGAAAGAAAAAGAATGCAAGAGGAATTCGAAATGGAAACTAAAGCTCGGGAAAAACTAGAACGCAGACGACAGGCAGACCTACTAAGAAAGTACGAAAGGCAGCTGGAAAGGGAAAGAAATAAAATGCTGGGGGCGCTGGAAAAGATACAAGAGGCTCGAGCAGAATCCGAAAGAAAACGAGACGAAGACCTGCAAAAAATGCACCAAAGGCAACTGGAAAATGAGCGAAAAAGAATGCAAGAGGAATTCGAAAAGGAAAACAAAGCTCGAGAAGAAGCAGAACAAGGACGAGAGGAAGACACGCAAAGGATGCCTGAAAGGAAAGGAGCTTCTGACTCTCCTCGAAATATAGACGACTCCAGGTACGAATTTTTGAGTTTTAGGAAGAAGAAGCTCATGCATAAATGGGCCAAACTGCGGGAAATGTATAAACCACCAGCAAGAGGGCTAAATCCGGCACAAGAAAATGCAAGAAGGAAGAAGGAACTAAGAGCCAAAAAACAGTTTTTAAAAGAAATAACTTACCACACTGACCAGCTCAGAAAGGAAATTAACATAAAGTCTAAAAGCCAGAAGAACCTCTTACATTTAGCATTGGAAATGAAACTGTGGGAAGATATCGTTAGGAATGAGGAGCAGCAGCCACAAGGAAACCCGAAATCTGATCCAACAACTGAAAATTCCATGGCAAACGCCAAGCAGATATGCAAAGAGATCGAAGCCCCATCAAATCCATATGAAGAAGTCCAACGTGATTTGGAGAAGCTCCAGAATCAAAACCATCAACTTACTAAGCAATATAGTGATCGTTGTTTGGAGATAGAGAGGCAAAAGCGTTTGGCAAGGGATGAAGTGCTGAGCGAACTCTTCGCTGAGTGCTCCAAGAAAGCGGAAAAGAACTGGAGACAAGCCAATGTCCTCAGAGATAAATGCTTGCGGGAGATAGTGGATGTTGACGTTGTGATGAAGAGGATATGCGCCACTACGGAGGAGGATGCTTCCACTCGTACATCCAATAATCAACGTCTTCAATCCGGTTCCAGCTACCAGAACTCTTCAGGTGAATAAGGTAAATAACAATCTTATAGAGACATTAACGATTTATCCATAGGGCGAAAGTCTGGTTCCTTCGATATGCTTTACAAGAGGGAAACATGCACAGCTTCAAGCTCTTCACATGGCGAGGAAGCTGACACGGAATCCATAGGTAAGCAAAACTCCTCCCAATGACAATCTATCGGAGAACAACGATCCATTTACATATACAGGGCGAGAATCTTCCATTTCCGCAAAAGTGCTTTATAAGAGGGAACCATGGCCCGCTTCAAGCCTTGCACATGCTGAGGAAGAACCGCAACGATATCCGGCTGACATCTTCGCATCCTATTGCACCCAAACTGGCAGGAAGCATTGCCCGCACATTTGTCGAAATGCTGGCATTCGAAGGAAGCGAGAGCCGCTTCATTGTCGGAGTTTTAGGCAACTCCTGAGGGTATCACGCCCAACTGAACTCAGTCCCAGAGTCCTGACTGCCAGGAATTGTATTTTAGGCAGGAAGTTGTATGTCGCAAAGAAGACTGCATTAAACAATCATATCAAGAAATCCTTGACGCGGGAAGCTGGGCGATTGATCGATTATTTGGGGTATGATAAAGCCAAGGCCCAGCCCAGCACTAAATCACCCAAAAACACTTTCAAAATCCTTGTCCGGCCCCTGCTTCAGAACCTGAAAGATGTTTCCCCTAGAGTGATGGAGACCATAAGCCTGGCAGATGACAATCTGGAAACATATGTCAAAGAATTGTTCGAAGCACACGCAGCTCACAATCACGAGCAGCACGAATTCGATGAGCCCTCGAAAGATCTGTACCATCGGGAGCACTTGGTATCGGATCTTTTGGAAGATTTCACGGATGTAGATGCATTAGTAAACGAAGTCCTGCGGAGAATCGATCGGCACTACAAAGACTGGAGAGCCAAGCAGCTTGACTTCTAGTAGAAACAATACAAAAATCATTTAAATTTTCAGGAATTAATTATGTTTGAGATTTCTATGTTTTCTTTTCAGCTTTAATGTTTTTTCTTTAAATTTATAATTAAATGTTGAATGAAAATTATTATTAAGATTTATAGGCATTAAAGACGTGCATTAAATTGTATCTTAAATGAATAAAATACAAAAAAGAAACGACTTATCTAATTCAAAGGAAAACCAAAAAAAAATTTACAAAAATCTTTATTTTATTAGAATTTAAAATTATATTTTAGAGATTCTTCTCAACCTTCTTGGTGAAATACATTCCAATAAATTCGTAAACTTGCAGAAAGATCAATTGAAATTCAGCAAAAAAAAATTGCGCATCTTGCAGATCAGCAAGAAGTTCCTCTGGCAAAAATCAAAGAACTTAGCCTAGAAGGACCGCCCCTCCCAGGCAGAAGCTCAGCTGTGCCAAGAGGTGATCTGCGTGGAAAATGATTGCGGCTTTTCCTTGGTATTATTCTCCGGCTTCTCACTCCCAGACACCCCTCCATAACCCACGGGATAAGCTTGAACCGACTTCCGGATCTGGGGAAGATCGTTATCCTTTGATACAGCCTCGACTGCGATATGCTGGCCTTCGCATGCCAGACACTTGTGCTTGGAAGTACTTGGCTCAAAACACGTGCAATTTGGCATTATATCTGGGATCATATTGGAAGTTATTGCAATCAGTATTCAACACAAAAAGAAAGAATGAACACACCTCAAAGCTGGGATACAAATCCTATTTGGAAAAGCTTGTGAGCAATAATTTACAAATATTTATTTAAGATCTTGCTGGTTCGACGACTGGAATTGTACTGAACATGAATGGGAATTGGGTTTGATAGCTGGGTTTTCGATTTGACACAAGTGATTCCGATTCCGAGGCACACTTGATGGTGAAATAAATATTTTAAAATTTACAAATGAAATCCTTAACTAAATAAATAAAAAATTAGAAATAAATAATAATGCTGCTTCAATAGTAAATAAATATGCCCGCTTACCGAGTTTAAAAGCTGAAATAAAGCGCAACGAAAATTAAAACGGCGAAATTTTCCAGGAAGCACCAATAAACACAAAAATAAAAAATGAAAAAGAAAGTATCAAAACCCACACGCCAAGACACACATACGCATTAAGGACATACGGCGCAGTGGTCCTGACGCTCGGTTGCCTTTTTATAACAGAACATTTGGTGGCCAAAATACTATACTGGTGCACAGAGAGAAACATATTTTATTTATGGTTTAATATTATATTTAATTTAAAAGAAAAAGGGATACAAATTCTAATTTAAAAGGAAAATTGTCGGTTTGCAGTAGCTTTTTGTTTATTTTACATTTCCAAAGATATAGAACACTTATTTTTAAGAGTGTATGGGTCCCAGTTCATCGTTTTGGCTTTCTTCGGCCACTTTTGTGTTGATCCAAAGACCAGCAGACCAACAACATAAAATTTTCACCGATTTTCAGCCCCCTTTCCACTCGCTCCTTTCACCTTCAGAAAACTTGGTCCGAAAAGTTTTTGCGCTGCACAATCCTAGGCCAAGAAAATTCCTAGAAATTTTCCAGAAGCAAGAAAATTAATGTGGCATATGGGAGAAAGATGAATAATGACAGTGAGTGAGTGCACTGGAGAATGCATTGCGGCGTGAACGAGGACTTAAATTTAATTAAATTAAAACCAAACTTTTATTCATAAACTCTGGTCTATTATGTATTTTCCATTTTCAAAACTCTTGCTTTCCTTTACTTATTTATTTACATTTTCTTCAGTTCCACTTATATCCAAATATGTAATGGGAATGAGCAGCATTCAGAAAAGCCTAACACCAATTCGATTCAAGTTCAGTGGGACAATCTGCCTGGCAGTTCATAACCAATCCACTTCATTGCCAGTCTGCTGCTCCTTGAACCACTTTTCCGCACACACACACAGACAAGGCAACTCCTTGAGCCTGCAGCCTGCATCATGCAGCCCCAGAGCTGGGATCCTTGAGCCTTGCTTGAGCAAGGCCAGATTCTAGTGGTGGCTTTAGACTTCGAGTCCAGAAAATTTGTCCTATGGCCTCGTGAGCTGCATGCAAATAACCGCCCGAGGGGGGGAAGCGGGGCGAAAACGGACCGGAAACGGAAAAAGCATACGGAAAGGAGAAATGCCATGAGTACTGCAAAGAGAATGCATGAGCAGGCGTAATGGAAAATGTAAAAAAGGAAGAAGAAAAAACTACTCAGGAATTTGTTTTCGCCATTCGACATTTGCCATTCGCCATACGGCATTCGGCATTCGGCATTTGGCATGTGCAAATGCGAGTGGCAACGAGTCCTGAATGTGACACGTACATCTGCTAATTCAAACACTCATTCTCACACTCGCCGGCGAGGAAGGAACGCTTTCGGTGGATTGTCCCGGCTATGAGATACTCCATAATCCTTCACAGCATCTACATATTTCCTGCTAGTCCTTTGCATAAGCAGCATTTGCATTTATGTATGTCTGAGTCTCAAGGCTCTGAAAGGTTCCTGAAAACTAAATCAGGTTGGCTGTTGCTGTACAAAAACCACAAAAAAAAGACAAATAATTATTATCCTTTCTCAATACTTCAACTTAAAGTTTTCACTGCATTGTTAACTATCACCAAAAAAAAAATAAGGCAAATAGGAAATGGTTTTTGGTTTCCGGTCAGTGTGGCAATTAAGCTGACTGCACACTTTGTGTGTGTGGTGTGTGTGTGTGTGTCTTCGGGTCATGCGTGTCAGTGTGTGCGATGTCCGTTTGTTTAGTGTGTGGGTGTGCGGGAGACCAACAAATGCGACTTGCGGTTGGGCTCAAGAGCAAAGGAGTGGCGGGTGGGTGACGGAAAGATGATTTATGCAGCGGCTAAAATGTTTGAAAATGTTTTTTTTTCTTTTTTATAATAAATATCTTAATATTAGTAGTCGCTCCTTGGCTTATGGCTTATTAAATCAAGCAATTAGATAGGAAGTGAGTAGCAAATGCGATCTACTTATCCTGTATTTGAAATTCTGTATTTATTTATTTCAAATGTTGTTTGCATCAGCAATCCCTCCGAGCAGCCTCAGCCTTTCGACTCCTGATTTCACTGGAAGTCAAGTTATTTGCTGTATATACATATAGTATACCCCATACCCTTTGGATAATACGATATGCTAATGCATCTCCGACAGAGACTTGAACTCGCAGGTTGTCGTGGGTCTTATATGCGAATATATGCGCATAAAGAAACGTTTTTTTTACTTCATTTAGAATTTGTTTTATTTTATTCATTCCTATATACATATATATATTTTTTTGTTGCTTGCTTTTTTGTGTGCTCTCATGTTCTGCAGAGTGAAAGGTTGGGGGCGTGGCTGCCCCTTCTCTTTATTCCTTTTGGTACGTGAGCTCACGTCAACCTTCGACGCAGACATGATGCCTGAAAATTTAGTATACGACATGTTGGCATTGTCATGATAAAGACGCCACGCCGGCAGACAGCAGGCAGCAGGCAGTGGAGGCCTGTGAAATTGTCCTGGCACTCAGCCAGAAGCGGAAAAAATTCCAGGCAACAGGGAACACTCAACTCGACGCATTAATTATTGTAATTAGAAATTTCTCAGGCTCTCGCCGTAGCTGCGCGCAAAAAAAAAAACAGAGAAAAGAAAAGTCCTTTCTTTTACTTTCCTTGGCCTGGCCATCAGTCACGAGCTGAGAAGAAGACCGACTTTAAGGAAATTCAATTTGATGTTAAATTAACCCTTAAATCATGTATGTGTGTGTGAGTGCGAAGTCCTGTCTGTCGGTCTGTCTGTCAAACAATGTGAAAGAAAATTAACTCACAACAATTTGGGAAAACAACAATTTGCCTGCCTTTTGTTGTAGCCCGCTTCAGCAGCTCAAATTTCAAATTGCTTACTTAAAGCTATAAAGACGCGCAAACACTCTCGCACACACTCAAAGCACACTCGCACACACCCACCCAGCACATCGACGTTTGTGTAGCACTCAGCCAAAAATGTTAAGTAAAATGGAGGGGAATATACGAAGAAGGCAAGAGGGAGAATTACAAATAAACTAAAGCTAAAATTTTCATTTCAAACGTTTCTTGGTACTACAATTAGTCCTAAATCGAATTTGTTTCAAACCAAAGTGAAGTGATCTTTTCACAATCACTTATAAGATTTATATAACTATATAAATAAATAAAATATTTACTATACAAATAGAATATGAATATAGAAATCATCACGTGATATATGGATGGCATCACCTTGAGCTGTTTATGAGTTTTCTTTAATGAAAACCTTTAAGTTCAATTAATTCAAATATATGTTTCCTAATAATTAATTATCATTCAATTATTATTTTATTAACAATATATATTTTGAGGTAAAGAAACGCATAAGGAGATCAGCTCAAAGATTTTTAAGCTGATGGATTTAAGGCTCGGTGTTGGTTATTGTTTTTCGCTGACCAGTCCAAAGGGAAGCAGCATTTAATTTATAAATAATTAATTAAATTTGGTAAATATTATACAAAAAAAATAGAGAACTCCCTTAAGTTCTAGTAAATGGCTTTTACAGAGCTACCAGTGACTTTAGTGAGTTCTTAGCTGCCATTAAGAACTTGACATCTGCTTGACTGACAGTTTCCTCATTGGCCAATTTATATATATATATAAATATATATATAGGCCTGGTTGTTGGTTTTTCCTGTTTTTTTTTTTTTTTTTTTTTTTTTTTGTATGCTCCATAAGCAGCTGCTGGGTTTTTGTTGCTTTATTTGGTATTGCCACTTGCAGCGTAAACATTGTTTTAAATTTTCGCACAAAAGCTCTAGTGGTGAAAATGAATCCCAAAGACAATGGCGAAATAGACGAAAAATAACGGGCAGACAAATGAACTTAGTTTAGGTCGAGTGGGAATGGAAATGGTCCTGGCCGAGGCCGAGGATGTGAGTGTGGAAGTGGCTGTGGCTGTGGATGCGGGACTGGGATGTGAATGCGAATGGGAGTGTGGAAATGGTGGGCGTACATGGGCCATAGTTATGAAAGTGGGCGGGTGCAGGCAGTAAAAGTTTTTGATTTGTGTGTGCAGCACAGACCAGGATCCAGATACAGATACAGGCACAGGCACAGCTACAGCTACAGATACAGATACATACGTACAGATACACGCGCCTGGCCCCTAGTGAAAGTTACAACTTTCATTTCGCTTCCAAAAGGGGACTGGCAAAAAGTTAAGTGCCGAACATGGTAGCTGAAATGATCTACACGCAAAAAATAAAAAAAAAATAAAAAAAATATGAAGCAAAAACTATAATGAGCAGCAGATATTCGAGGGGCCTTACTTTTTGGTAGTCTCATTAAATTGTAGGTGAGCTTTAATTAAAATATAGGAAGAGGTATTGCTAAATACCTTAAATAAACTCTCTTTATATTTATTACTGGAATATTTTATTTTATAATATGAGAGTTCACAAATAATGTCACCAGTTTGGATTAGAAAATTCTACTCGATCAGTTTATAAACTCTTATTTCTTTCTACTTTCCATTGATCTCTATTAAATATTACTGATTGCTAAATTAAGTGCTTGATATATGTACCAACCTTGCAGCTTGAAGGACTTCTGGCCCATAGACCCACTTTTCTCTGCTGGGATCAGTTGCCGAGGCCAAAATCCCATTTAGCATGTCTAATCCTAATAGCAACAAGCACGAAAACCGAGGGCAAGTCAAAACGTTTTGCGCAGACACGAGCCGAAGGACATACTCCCAAATACACAGCCGTAAATGTGTCTGTGTGCGTGCGTATGGAATAAAGGATGGGGAAGGAGGAGGAGGCTTTTTCCCCCAAATGGCTGGCCCTTTGTTTTCTATGGCTTATCTTCATAATGTGAATGTCGCCGTCGCTGTCTCTGTCCCTCATTGTACATAGTAGAACCTAACTGATAGCAGCTACAACTTTTTCCCTCACACACACACACACACACACCCACACACACACACAGATTCGCACACACTCGCACGTGGGCCTGCTACTCGTATATTTTGTAGCATACTTTTGCGAGCCAAAAACTTTAATGAAACGCCAAAGCGCAAAACTTTCGCTTTTTGTTTCTCTTAGCCGAATGCGATAAAAATGAAAGACAAAGGCGTACAAACGAGAAAGAGATGGGGCTACGGGAACAGAAGGAGAGAGAGATAGAGCCAGCGAAAGTGACAGCGGAAATACACGCATTTTCCGTCTGGAAAAAAGTGATATGAGAGCAAGCATAGAGACTGCTGCACACTGACATAGATTTTTCATTCGGATTTCCGATTTGCGCCAAATCGCCTAATCATACAGCTTCACTTTTCCCTTTTCCACTGCGCTTTCCTAGACACTTTCTGCGGCATAAAAGCGAGGCCAGGATGCACTTGGACGAAAGGGAACCGGAAGTGGGCTGCGAAAAGTGAAAAATATAGATCGCAGGCAGCTCCCTCTCTCACTCTCGTTCTCTCTTTTCTGTTGAGGAAGAAAAACACTTTTCCGCTTAACGCAAATGGCGCAAAATGAGCCATTGCAATAGACCCAAAGTGCCATACAATGTCTGCCGGCTATAAAGCAATCGCCGTCAAACTCACCAGAGCCATGAAAAGCTGGGAAAACGTTAAAAAGGAGAAGGCTTTGGGAAAAGCAAGCCAAGCGAGGGAAAATCAGGAGTAGGGAATGGAAGACTTTCAAAGTTTCTGATTTTTAATATTGAAAACGCACTAACCATTTTGCTAGCCATAAACCCTCATAATTAAACGTCACCGAATTTTTAATTTGTCATAAACTAGATTAAATCTACTACAATTTCCTTTCTTTCTCTATGAAATCTAGAAACTTTTGGATTATTATTTCCCCTGAGAAGCCCCAAACCAAAACCTGAGCATATCAAGACTAATTATTAAGCTAAATGCTGCAACGAGAAACCCCCAGAAAGCTTAACTCATTCAACAACCAGCTAAACAAAACTTTCATCTTAAAGAACAAAAAAAATATAAGAACAACAAATACCTGAAGAAAAACAAACTTAAATAAATAAATAACAAAAACAAAATACCGTAAACAAATTCCAAAATAGTTTCGCCTTTACGCTCACAAAAGCTCCCCGAAAAGCCACAAAACAATGCAACGCCCAACGCCCACTCCCCTCACCTGGAGAGGTGCAACGGAATTTCGCCTTGCCTTAGGGGGAGGGGGGTTTGGGGTGTTATAAATTTTAAACAGAAGTTTGAAACACACGGCTGGGAACTGTTCCTTCCTTATCCCGCAAAAGTTTCTATATATCAGCACAGTTTGCTGGGCTCCTTGCCCAGTTGGTTTCCATTTAAGATCATATTTTGGCCAACCAGCTAAGAATTGGTAGGAAAATCAAAAACTTAATTCGAAATAATATAATTTATATCAAATAACCTATATTTTCTGAGGCCTATTAATGTCCTTAGCATTATTTAAGGCCGCCTTAGGGTTATGTCCCTGTCCGTTTATTCATTCTTATTGTGAAAACGCAACGCCCAAGTTTCTGGTGGGTGGGTGAGGGTCCTATCCCAGCCATCAGGAGAGACAAGTTGCAGACCAGAGACATCAGAGAGCCGGATAAAGAGAGGCGAAGAAGGGCCAGGATGCAACCAGGGAACACAGCACTAAGCATTTAAGCAGCGCTCTCGCCGGCAGTGTCCTTGCCTGGTCTGCATTAGCATTAGTCACTGGCCGGGATGCTGGGGACACCCGGGCACCGGGCACCGGGCACTGGCCACTGGGAAGCTGTCTCGGACTCGGAGGGGACGATTTGACTGGCTGAAGGGTATAAAGTTTTGTGTTCAGTGCGTCGACATTCTGGTTGCAATTTGCTGATAAGGCAAAGACAACCAAGCTCATGGCTAGCACTGAGAAAAAGAGCTACATAAAATATCTTATAAAATTATATATATTATGTTTTATAATATTAATGTAATAAATTACAAAATTAAGAAATAAAACAGAAGAGCATTAGTGTTTGCTTTATTTATACTGGATCTCAGTTGTAAGTTTTTGATTTTATTTCTTTCTTAATATGACTTTTTCATTATCATTTCTATTTTTAGCTGAGAAGCACCCACTCCTTTTCTGACTGTGCATCCATCCCTCCCCTGTCGCCTTATCTCTCAGACAATTCTCTCATCAAAAGTCACTCAACGTTGCCCCCTTTTCTCTCTCTTTAGTTGTGAAACTCGTGCCTTTGCTTTTGTGTAAATTATTTTAAAAGTGTCTTAAAGTTTTCCGTTTTCCCCGTCAGGTTAAGTATTTTTGGGGGATTTTTCTTCCTTTTTTTGTACGTGAGAGCTTTCCCCGGTTGCAATTGGCGCCTAACCCGCTACCCGCCCGCTCCTATAATGGTATTTATTTTCATTATTTTAAGCTCTGTATCTGGCTGGACCGCTTTTCCATTTATCTGCCTTGCTTTCAGCTGCACGAGAGCGACAAATTGAATTTGAAATTGGAAATAACAACAATAGTCCGAGGGGAGAGAGAGAGTCGGAGAGGAGAAATATAAAAAATGAAATCAATTAAAAGCTAGCGCCGCGTCTAACAATAAAAACTTGTCAGACAACAACAAAAAAATATAAGGAATGCAAAAAAGGGGGCGAATAATAACTAGAAAAGACGAGAGGACGTAACAGTTTCCGTGTAACGATCCAGCAAGGACGAGGACTCCTCGCCAGTATGCTAAGTTCGAGAGCATGAATTATTTTTGATTTATGACAAGCCCGACAGCCGCTTGGCGAGTTCTTCCCCCTTTTTGTTTTTTGGGAGTGGAGCAGAAAACTGCATTAAATGGGAGCTCCCTGCCTCAGCCAGCCCAAGAACCTACAGAGCCCCAGCCACCAGGTCCCCACATCATTTGTGAATGATGTCAACGCATGCATAAAACATGGCTGCACAGCAAAAAATATATTAAATACTTTGATGAGAAAGATATACCAAATATTTACTTCATTTAGTTAATATTTATTATTTTCCCTAATTAAAAAAAGACATCAAGTGTTCGGGTCTTAAATTAAATAATATATACTTTAAATTCACATTTATTTTACTTGTTATAAATATTTGTAAAAGTCCTATTAAGGCTAGATTTAAATATATTTTATTTCTGCCTTTACAAATACATACTTTTTTTAGCTTTTACAATTTTTCTAATCCATAGAAATTATTAACTAAATTTCATATTATTAATAATAACAAGTTATATATTTTTGTAAGCAAAAATCAAATCTGTCAGCTGATTATAAAGTTATGGCAACTCCAAAAAAGTATTACCAAAACACGAAGGTTTGCCAAAGTTTTTGGAATTTTCTTTTCAAAAAAAGCCACCTTTTTACTAGCGTTTTAAAGAAACTAACAAACTTCCGGGTTGACGGCAACGAGCTCGTGTTGAAAATTTTAATAATGGAGTGGAAACATAGAAAACGAGAGAAACTTATGACAACAAACATGCAACTTACAACTATGCAAATTGCGGAGCAACAAAAACAAACGCTGGGGGAACACGGAAGCAACAATAAAGCCTGGCACAAATATTCATACAGAGCCAGGTGAGTCCGCCAGGAAAAGAGGGGGAAAACGGGAGGCGGAAGTTGCTGTCGCATTATGAATTACACATTGCAGGGGAGCGGCATACGCGGCGTATGCGTAATGCGGCGATAGGCAGCAACTATTTTAATTATTGCAGCAAATACGCTAAAATATGTTTAGTTACGCAGAAAATATAATGCAGGCAGAGGCAACAAAAGACAAAACAAGGCTAACTGCAGGGAAATAGGCCTCAAAATGAAAGGGCTACAAAAAAGGGAACTAAGTGGCGTTGAAACAAAGAGAGATTACGATGCTTCACTTTTACCAAAAACAATTACAGTTAATTAAAATGAAAATGTCAAAACTAAAATAATAATAATAATAATAAAACAATTTCTTGACAATTTTGCATACAACTTTAAATGTTCAAAAGAACTTTCCAAAAATGTTCCAAATTTTCTGAAACATTACATATTTTTACAAAAATCGCACTGTTTTTATACTAAAATACCCAAAATTCAAAATGCAATAAAACAAAGGATGCCAGGATGCCAAAAAAGGAAGTCCAACAGAACGACAGAGATCCCAATCATACCAGGAAATGCAGGTGTGCCAGGTGTGTGTTTCCCTGGTATTTCGCTTCTCAAAAAGGTGTGCAATACATTTTTGTGTCCATCTGCAGATGTGACAGCCCCAAGTCAAAGGGGTTGAAAGGGGGTGAAAGGGGGTGAAAGAGGGTGGCTACTGTCGACTGTGGAGTAATGGCTAGTTCCGCCTTGAGTGATACATATCCACCTGCTAGTGTCAGGTGGGACTGGTTCGTGGGTGCAACATAAAATGGCAAAGTAAATAAAAATCCAAACCGAATTCAATTTTATGCATGCACTCGAAAAAATTAAGAAAATTAGCCAGAAAATAGGTAAATACCCTGTGACATTATTTTTAAAACTTTTAAACAAAGAAATATATTTCGAAAGGTTATAAAAATATATATAAATCAAAAGTTTTTATAAAGTTTATAGAATTCCCGCACTAAAATACGAGAAATTTGCATTTGAAAATATATACAAAATATTTTGTATTTCCCTAAAGTTTCCTAAACAAATTAAACCTGAAACTCATATTATAAATATTTTTCTTCAGTGCCTCAAGGCTGCATGGCACGCCCAGCTGACACCACACTACCAACTGCGGTTGCCTTAGTCCTGCCATATTTATCTTGATTTTTAATTTATTTATCAGCCAAGAATCTGCAAATGCAACTGAGAGCGTGTGCCAGGTTGAGAGATTTGCCGAATTGCATTTTTTACATCCACCTGGATGGTGGTTATCCTGGTCGGTATATCCCTAAAACATCCGCTCAATATTTTCCGAAATGGACACTAATGTCCATTGGCTCAGGACAAATGGAGGCGAGTGTCGGCAGGGTAGGGATTCCGGTTGCTTTGAGTTTTCTCCAGGCCATTTTTCATTTTTTTTTTCTTTTTTTTTGCACGCGCTGACAGTTTCCCGGGAGAAAGCGAAAGTAAGTGGGTGGCGTTTAAAAATTCAGGAAAATGAGTCGCACCTGGGAAAACGCGGCCGAGGAAAGTCAGTGTGAATAAATGCATGAAATGAATGAGTAAATAGCTGGAATGACTAACTGCGTGGCATTTTCTCTCAAGACACTTTTCCTCCTTATTTTCACCCCATTGTTACCCAGGGAGGAGGGATGCAGGGCGGCAGTTCCTCGATTTGCTAAATTACCAGGACGATGCCGTCGACAGGCGAGATGAAGATAAAGAAAAATATAAATAAGAAAAGGCAGCACAACGGCGAATAATTGAGACTCCGGAAGATACGTTTACCCTTAAGCCAATAATAAAAACAATTGCCAACGATTTATGGGGAAATGTAAAAGGATTTTTATAGTTGGCAGAGAATTGTTTCAAAACTTTAGTTGTTTCACAGACAATTGATTACGGCATAGCCTTGAGGATAATGGAAATATATGCGGGTGATAGAACTATATATTTGTTAATTATTTAAATTGGATTTAAGGCAAGGAGATAAATTAAAATAAACTGAAGATGGTAAATTTATTAAGAGAAAAAAATATATATATGAACTTTACATTTATTTCAAATATTTTAAGTATTTTGCAGTGGCTTTAATTAGTTGCTGTTGACAGAGCTAGAATGCTGACTCTATAAATATTTAAAAATAAAAGAAAGATAATCAATTTGATAAACGAAACATGATATATTAACATAAAATATTTTATATAATAAAAACAGCATTCATTTATTGCTACCGTTTCTACAATTATTTATTAATCATCTCACAAGAGTTAAATAAATTTACAAAAGTCTCCCAGCATTAGGGGGTTACCCCGTCAAATGAAATTTCCACTCAACCCTCAGGCCCTTCGAGAATCATCATAATAAATCAGGAGTCTCCCACACTAACCAGTCTAATCCGGCAATTCAGCTGATCCCGGAATAAAACTAATATCCCAGGGTGCACAGCAACAAGACAGGAGGCAGGGAAGGGAGTCAGGAGCCAGGAGCCAGGATCCAGAACCCAGGACCCAGAACCCAGTACCCAGAACCCAAAAACCCAGGACCCAGCCCAGGCAAATGAAGCGTGCTGAGACAAAACGAAATGGTAAAAAAAGGTGTGAAATTTCAGGGATACACGGCGAATGTACGACCAAGAGCTGGCAGGCGAAATGTCCTTTGGCATTCGAAAATGGCATTATCAAAATTTACATACACGCATATCCTGATTATCCCTTAAGCATGAATTATTGAAAGCGTAAATACCAAAACACAGACGACACTCAGAGTCGCAGTCGGAGTAGGAGTCGGAGATGGCGGCATTTAGGGCTGACGGGGACCACAATGCGACAGAAGTTCGTCGGGAGTGGCTTTATATAGGGATGCTCATAATGATAACGATGATGGTAATGGCGCTGAGGATGTGTGGGCAAAGTTACAAAGAAAAACCCAAGCAGACCCTCTGCCAGACGAAGGCTTAATTTTCACACGACAAACAAAATAAAAGACAAGTCGAGCGGAGGGGCGAGAGACATTTTGAATGTTGAGCAGGCTAAATAAAAACAAAACAAAAAAGATGTTTTCTTTTTTAAACAAAAAAAATAGAAAAGACAAAACACAAAGCTCAGTAAGAGAAACAGAACGGGTTGAGTGGGGATTCTAAAGTGGGTCGGCATGTGAAATGGGGAAAGGGGGAATGTGGCAGGAAGGCTCCTGAGGTGCGATGATGCGTGGAATGTTGGACGAGCCAGTTAAGCAAAGCTCTAAAGACAACATAAAACAATCGAATCGAGTCAAAGTGGGTGAATTTAGAAATTTATAAAATGATCAAAAAATTACACAATTTTTATTTTTTTTCACCAAACCTAAAAAATTGCTTTCAATGAAAAATATTAATATTATTAATCTGATTTTTGTATTTTATTATTGAATTAATATAGAAGATGGACAACCGGAATTTTCCGATTGCCCCTCGCCCCAGATTTAGGCAAATACACTCTCTTACCCACTCACTCACTCGCACAACAAGACTCCACTCACTTGGATAAATGTGTCTACAACTGCAGATAGCTGTGTGTGTGTACAATATATATATATATATGTACATATATTATATATATTAGCGAGTGCGTTCGTTTATTTGTTTTTATATTCGAGGGTGGAGGGAGAGGAGAATGCCTGCGTGTGTGTGTGGCCAACATCCTTTGGCACCCGTTGTTGCTGGCTGTCAGGAAAATCCTGTTAAAAGTTTGCCATAAATCCTATTTACATATTTTCATCTGCTGTGGCTCAAAAAAGAGTAGCCACGCCCCCCATTTCTGGGAAATTCAAAGACTAAGTAGGGGAAGCATTGAGGAAAATCAAGAAAATTAGGAAAATAGTCATATCAATTGTTAAGGCAAATAAATTAAAGGACTTCCGGCGGCAGGCTGTGCTATCAATTCGAAATAATATTAATATTTATAGAAACATGTGAATATAACAGAGGTTATTTTACACAACAAGAAATTCGTTTGTAATATATATTTTTATGACTTCAATTTTGATTATAGAGAATTTTATTATTTAATAATTCGCATTGTTAAGGCCATAGCGAATATTCCTTCTTATGCAATCCGAGAAGACCACTTTAACTGGTGACCTCGTTTATGCAGCTTCTGGGACCTGCCCCCTACCCCTCCCCACCCCGCTACAGTGGTTCACACAGTGCTTCCTTCCTTCCCCCGACTTCCTTCCTTTGCAGGCTTTCTGAAGCCATTCAGCATTTCAACTTCGATTAATGTTGCCGAATAAAAAAAAAGAACATTGTATAAATATATATATGATTGTATATATAGTACATATGTATGTATATAAAAGAAAGAGAGAGAAAGAGTTGTCTTTGTTCCAGGCTTTTGTTTACCAGTCATCCGGCTCCGCTTTCAAGGATATAGTCACTAGAAAACTCGAGTCATTCGTCCCAAGGCGACTTATATGGCAAAATGTTAAATACCCTTTTATGGAAGTCAGGATTTGAGTTTCTATTAACCAAAAGTATTAACCTATATCTAAATATATTATTAAAGCAAGAAGCTACGAGGTTATACTTATTGTTAATTAAATTTCACCATTAAACAATTATTAATTGTCAATTGGTAACGTTTTGGTAATTAAAATGCCTTCAGCTTGCATAAAAATTTATCTCAACTTATAGATGGATGGATAAACATATAGATAATTATATATATATCTATATGCATGCCATTTAATCCTTGCATTGCATTCATTTTTTCCAAGGCTTCTTAGCCCTATCCTTGAGTCCTTCGTCTTGGTCTTAGTCACAGTCTCAGTGGCAGATTCTCATCCTTAGCCATGGTAAATACATTTTGAATAATTGTTCTGAACACTGGACTTATGTGTATGTGTGTGTGTGTGTGTCGAGGAAAATCCTTTTCGGACAAATTCAAATTCAAATGACTGTAAATGGCACAATCCTTATGCATATTTCATAGTTCTCTCGCTCCTTTTGTTGTACTGAAATGTGCAAATGTTTGTTTTCACTTTCCTTTGTCCGCTCACCGAGTCTTAAGAGGCTCAGAGGAAACTTTGTTTAATCGACAAATTTGTGCACAATTCATTTTCAGTCCTTGGTGCGAACATTCTCGTAAGGCCGTTAAAAAATTTGTTTACTCTGCCAATTTACACTAAATATAATTGCCTATTTAAACAGAATTTGGTCTTGAATCTTGAGCACTAGCTTTATTTTAATCTGTTATAAAATGTGAATTTATTTTTGTCGTAAATGGTTATCATTTCTGACTGTAAATATATTTGGTTTATTAACCTAAACAACTATTTATTCAATGGAGCTACAGGAAATTGTTTTAAAATGAGATAATAAAAAATATAATTATAAATACAAATAAAAATAATTGCAATAAAATAGTAACAAGTTCCAGAAAACTTGGATTATTTTAAACATACATTTTGCAAGCTGCCAAATACGATTTTTCTTAACATTTTCCATACCTCCACCTGAGGGCACTGGTAAAACCTTAATCACATAAAGGCAGCTCAGCGTCTTCTTAAAAATATGCCACCCCGGGAATGTGGCCACAATATCGTATGGTATCATACATATATATGTATATATAATATCGTTTCGTGTAAGTAGATGTACTTGCTTACATACACATCAGTCAGTTGTCAGTGGCAGTCATCGTCAGGCATTAGCTTATCTCATTTCCTCGCATTTCAACTACCTTGCAACGGTTGCCCTGCGTTTAAGCCACATTGCGTATACGCAGTGCAGGCCCGTCAGAGGGAAAATGCCCCCCGGTGAGGCAGGGATTCGCTTTTTGTGTTGAATGTATTGGGGCGAGGCGGAGCGTAACGGCAGGCAGATTGAATCGATGTCGAGGTAAATCACAATTGCCACGCCCCTTTTTTTTGGCGGGGAGAAAAAACACTTTCCGCTCGGCCGAAAAAACGTCAATTAACGGTTGAGGGAGGATAAACTGTTGAAGAAATAACAAAGTCAAAGAGCTTAGAGTGCACACGAGGAGGTGGAGCTGGTGGTTTTTTTTTAGTGCAACTCTGTTGACCATAATAAAAGAGAGAAGAGGAAGTGGGCTTGGTCCTGGGGAGCATTTGACTGCATTGGTAATTGAAGAGGAAATGGTAATGAAAGCGGGCGGCAGCAGCGCAGGGGTCGGGCCGAGAAAGGATGCGGACAAAGTCGCCTTATTGTGTGGCACATTGTTAACTTTTGCCGCAGCCTGGGGGACACAAATCGACGGGGGAGAAGGAGAGGGTAGAAGCTAGAAGGAAGGAAAACTGGGCGCCAGAATGAAAAGAAAATTATGACATCTTTATGGCACAGTGTTGTCAGTTTCTGAGACTGAAAATAAGCACGAAAATCGGGAAATATCTGGAAACAAATTAAACAAATAAAAGTCAGGCAAGCCGACAAATCACAGCCAGACAAAATGACAAATGGGAAATATACATATACATATATGTATGTATATATATCTGCTATATATGATAGTAAAGACAAACCCAGCAATGCAAATAAAATCCAATAAACGATACGAGCAGGAAAATACAAGAAAAATTAAGGAAAAAGCTAGAATCAAAGCTGATTAAGCTCTGGCGACGAACAAACAAATACTGGGGAATATTTGTCAGTTGAGTAAATGTTTGCTTTATGTTTTCGAAATATTGTGAATTTAATTGGTATGCATACAGGCAGGCAGGATGCCAAAAAACTAATTAAGTCTTGGCTTGACTTAGATAAGAAACCTAAATTAAGATACTGAAACAGCCAATTTAAGCATTTACCTTTCTGCATATTTTATATTATAAAACTTTAATTTTTCAATTGGATAAACCTTGTCCGCTGAGTTAAATTAGCCACGAATGCTTTTTTTTTTTTTGGCGAAGCAGAGACTTACGCAAGTGGAAAATGCGCCGCGGTTAATATTTCAAATGTTACAAAGAAAAATACAAAATATATATATACATTAAAACGCAGGCACGTACATACATACATCATACTAAAAAAAAAAGAACAAGAACAAGAGAAACCGGCAGAAGGGCCATCGTCATCATCGCAAATCTCAAAATGCTTCCTGCTGCTTTTTTCGAGGAATTTTCAGTGCTATTAAAAAGTTTACGCGAATCAGGAAAAACGGCCACCTAAGCAGCAAGAGGGAAGTGAAAATGCCAGAAAAGGGGCTGGCAGAAAATGGCAGGCAGGAAGTAACAAAAAAAATTATATTTATATATTTATTATAATTTTTTATTTTACGCATTTTGTGCGTTGACTGCGGCCTTACAGCCAAGAGAAAAGCCCTCAACGAGCGGGAAAAAATGAGGAAAACACATTGAAAACCGCACGGAAAGTGCGAAATATAAGAGGGATGTGGAGAAAAAAAATTGGGGGAAAGGGGAAAAATAAAGGAAAAAGGAAAAGGACGAACGGAAGCAAGCAAGACAAGGACAACGTTCCGGGAGTCGTTTACAAAGTTCAATTATAAATGAAGGTAAATAAGCAGTTATTGGACGAAAATTAAACTATTTGTAGGAAGCTTAAACAATCTTAAAAATATGTATTGCCAAAAAAAGGTACATCGAAATGTCTGCCAGAGAAATGTTTTGTAAAGTTTCAAAATAACATAATATTTTTTGCACACTTAAACTAAAACAAATTCAGAAAATTGATCATTTTTTTGCATTATTTATTATTTCTATATTTAAATATAAGATATAAAATTTCCCTAAAATACAATTTAAACTTATTTTTTGTAGGGAAAACAACAAACCAAAACTTTATTTTGCAGACCATTAAATCCTACTACCTTAAATTTTATATAGCACATTTTTCGCTTTAATTTGAACTGCTAAAGCGACCCTCGCTCTAAGCTAATTGGGGCCACAAATAAGCCTCTTTTGCCTTCACTCTTTATCTGCTGCTACGCTTTTAGATATTATTTTTTATTAGCCCACTCCCCCAACTGCCAGTTGCCTTTGTCTTCGCACAGTTTTTCACAGTTTTCACACATTTTTCATTTTTCGCTATAGCTGTCGCTCCTTACATCTTCCTATTTTCGGTTCTCCCATTGTTTTGTGCCGCAGCAATTAAAAATACCTCCTTTTTATGAGCAAACAACATATTTGTTTCCAACAAACAACAATAAAGCTGTAAAAAAAAAGAGGAAAACCCATAAAAATAGCCAGAGTCAGAAACAAGAAACAAGCGAAAATGTGCTAATTGGTTAATTGTGTGTGTGTGTGTGAGAAAAGCCTGCTCACCTGAGTGTGTGTGTGCGCTTGTGGGTTTCGTTTCAATAATTCAGATCCTTAAATTGACCCCAACAGAGGGGGAAAAGGCTATAAAACAATTGATTCAGGTCCAGTGGCACTTGAATCCTTGAAGCAAAAGAATAAATAAAACTAATCAGAACTAGATCAATGCGGCTGCTGATGCTAGTCTGGAATATTGGATATATGTAATATCCTTTGCCCTGATTAACTAATATATCTGTTTTGGCACTTTTAAACTCCCTTTAAATTTAAGCAAAGTGTGAAAAAGATATTTATACAACATTTTGTTTCTACTTTTTGGGGTTTTCCTTTTTCTATTTCTATTTTACCTTTTTTTTCGAGTTGAAAAGGCGTCAGCTGCAATGCAGAGAAAACAGTGCCACGCCCACTGGCAGATCCAAGTGCCGCTTGTTAGTTTAAACTGATTTGCAATGTTTGACATGGGCCATAAAAAGCAACGAGGCAAGCGGCAATGGCAAATGGCAAACGACGACGACAAGGATAACGGTGAGATGGAGATAGCACAAGGAGCCGGACGAAGGACATTAGACCACTGGCTCAGGTCGAGGCACAGTGAGAAAAGCATTATGATCATAAGAAAAAAAATTATTAAGATTAAATGGAAAATCTTATTTCAATATAAATATAAAAATAAAATAAAACAACCAAAATAATTGTAGCTTATAAATAATAATAAATTAAATGGAAAAAAACCTCTTAAACTATATTTTAGCATAGATATTTTAAATAATATATATATAAATATAAATTTAATAAATAAAATCCATCCTTTAACTGGTTTTATCTATGGCAACCCATAAATCGTATCTTTTATATACTAAATTTTCAGCATGATGGCTTTATGAATTGTTAAGAGAGCAATACAAAGTTTCTGCGCCATAAAATTCACGCTGCAGGTGACTTAGAAATTTATTTGTGCATTTAAAAATGGATTAGCAACTGACTGATATATATTTTTTATATGATTTATAATTACGAATAGTTTTTTCACAGTGCCTCTTGCCTGCTTGATGGCTTGGCCTTTTAGCATTTTCCAGGCCACCCTTGGGCTTTGTTTTGAGCTGAATTTTCAGCGACTGTCATGTTGGGTCTCCTTCGTTGTTTAGTCCCTGCTCTCCTGGCCATTTCAATAATCTCTTCATTTGGCCGGGGCCACAACGATTTTTTTCATGTTAACATTTTATTTGGCTCGCTCCCGTTACGTTGCTCATACGCCCCATTGTGCAGAGGTTCGGGAGTCGCCCCTTTGCTTTGTCCAGCTTTGTTTTGTTTTGTTGTAAGTTTATTCTTGTTGTAGTTGTTGTTGTTTTGCACACCCACAACAATGGAAATGTGAAAATGTGAAAATGTGGGAATGTTAAAGGAAGATCCACATTCACCTAGCTGTTTTTTTACGGCAACAATTAAAACGATTTAAATGCAAAACAGAGAGAGAGAGCGAGGGAGAGAGCCAAAGCCAGCCGAGCCGAAGCGGAGACAAGCCGAATGGCCCAAGTGGGTCATCCTGGCCGGCACACTGTATTAGCCCAATTGCGGATCGCCCCGATTGGCCTCGATATTGAAAAGGAATGGCCAAGAGCACACAAAAGTCAACTGGCTAATGCAATTAAGTCAGCAAAGGGGAAAATGTATCTAGAAATGTATTTTAGTGGCTTAAAGCGGGAAATATTTTCAGTGAAACAAAGCAAATGAACTGAATAAGTCAATAATCAATAACAATATTCCCCCAATTGCTGTGTTGAGTATATTTTTGCTTAGCTTATAACTTAAATAAGCACAAATAAATAAACAAAACTAAACCTAAATGCAAATAATATATTCTCTCGTAAAAACAAGTGCATAATATCCTATTTGGCTAGTAAATTATTTTGTTGTTAACATGCAAATTAAAACTAAGAATAAAATATATATGTATATATCTGCAGTCCTACAAAAAGCACTTTAAATTCCAGTGTCAGCAGTTAAGCAAACTTGGCTTAATTACTTTTCTCTCAGCTTTTTCGTCTTTGCCAAACGGACAATAAGCATCAATTTAGTTTCCCCACACAGCGGAGGAGGGATCCAGTGTTTGGGGCTCTAATTTAACATTTAATCAGTTCGTTTAATTTCCATGCACAAATCGGTATTTGTTGTTGTTCTTGTTGGTGTTTGGTCACAGTTCGAGAATCCCATTTGGCCCTTGACTTCCTCCCCAACTACTACCACCCCTCCGCCTCTAGTACTGCCCAGCGATTTTTGCCACACTTTCCCTCCGCTCCCCCCGCCACCGATTTAGCCTTGTTTTAGCGAATGGCTTTTGTTTGATTCTGCTGGCATTACCATCGTTATTGTTGTCGCATTTAATTAAAAGCACCGATTCGAATGGAGATTTCAGAGTGAAGAGAGTGGAGAAATGTAGAATGGAGATTGTAGAATGTGGTGGAAAAGAAGGAGGCAGAGAGAGAGTGGAGAGCTGGGAGCTGCAAGCTGAGAGCTCTGAACAATGGCAACAAGCTGGCCAAAAATGAATAATAGAGCCGCGTTTGCTATTTTGGCCAGCTTCTCTAACTTCTCTCAGTGTACTGTGGACCGAGAGAAGTTACTGAATCAGTTGTTTAGGATTTTAGATTAAAGCTCTGACTTCCACAAGTCTTCATATTTAACACTTCTTATAGATCCATAGCCTAAAATGTTTTAGGGATTCCTTTGTTAACCACAATTACTTAGGATTTTTAGCCCTCAAAAAGAATTTTATATGCTATTAAATAAAACCAGAAAATTTAAATATAATTGTGAATTATTTTCAGTGCAACAATAATAACAAACGATGGCAACAACAATGGCATTTGCACTCCCACTGGAGCCATTCATGTCACAAACACACTCAACAGCCACATGAGCGCACAATCAAACACACAAACACACACATACACATAGATACATTTCGTAATCGCTCAAAATTGTTTGGCAAACATTAATAAAAAAAGAAAAAATCATCTACATACGCACAAAGGCAATTCCCAAAAGTTTCCCCCAAAATGCCAAAAGAAAGTATCTAAAATTCAATCTTCAAATGGGCGTGGTCAGGCGTGAGGCATTAATTTCTAATTCAAAATGTATTTGATAAATATTATTTATTTAAATAGATAACAATAATTAAAATACATTTTTAAATGCAAACTCCTTAGGCTCTTTCGGGTTTTGAAATCCTTTAAGAAGGAAGAAACTACAAATTTGCACTGAATTGCCTCGAACTTTATATAGCACACTATACACTATCCTTACAAAAGGATTTAAAATCCCCAATCCCTGTTTTTCAACATATTTTTGTTCAATTTGGCCATTTTATATCATCCCAGAATATTTTTGTTCATTTTAAATTTCAATTGCAACCTGCAAATATATACAAACTTTGGCAAATACAAAAAATTTTCAAGAAAAAATAATTTTTATGATGATCTTTGCTTTGGGGTGTCCTCAAAGTTAAAGGACCTTTTAAATGGATTTTTATTTAGCCAAAAGGCTTGATTTAAATTCTGATTTAAACAAAAACACAGCGAACTGTCAGCAACCCGATTTCTTATTCCGGATCCGCCTTCATTTCTCGGCTTAACCCACATACACACTCACATTGGGTTGGGGTCCTCGATTCGAGGGGTCCTCGTGCATATTTGCCTAACCTAAGGAGCCAAACATTAACTTTCGTCCTAATGCTAATCTTACCTTGGCACAGAAAGTATTTCGCCTGCTGCTACTGTTGTGGTGTGCACACACAGGCACACGCACACTGACGTTGCCCTCGTACAGACGGGGAATTCGTTTCCTTATTTTGGTTTCCTTGTTTTAGTTTTAATTTGCATTGGGTATTGGGTTGTTTTTCTAATTTACTTTTTTGGTTCTCGGTTCACAAACACTTTTCTTTCTCTTCCGAAATTTTCAATAAATTTAAATGTTTTGCGGATGCCTTTTTCGTGAATTTTTGCTTTGATTAATTCATATTGATTGGAACAGTAAAAAAAATGGCAAAAAAAAATATAAGGTTGCTTCTTCTGTGTTGCTCAATAAAAACAATAAGAATGTGAAACTTAAACAGGAAATGGAAGTTAAATTAGAACAGGAAATGGTTAGAAAGCAAAGTAAAAGGGATAATTTAAGAGTTTAATTAGCTTATAAGACTTTAGTAAATATCTTTTAAGTCCTACTGATTTCCAAATATTAATAATCATTTTAATTTAAAAGAACTCAGACCTCAAAATATTAATCTGCCTTTCCACTAATATTTTTTACATTATTACGTTAATTATTTAATTAATCATTAACCCCCCTTTATCCTTGGACTAACAATCAACAAGTTGTGAATTAGCTGGCCCTTCTTTTCGCTTTTCAATTTATTATTACGAAACATTGCCAGTCAATAGATTTCCACTAATTCCCCCGTTGGCAGCCTCGCAAATAAATTCGCTCTCTTTTAGTTTTTCGGCGCGACCTCCACAATGGCCGTGTAACAATTTCGGTTTTCCTTGTCCATTTTCTTTGGGGGGGTAAGCAGCCCGATCCCCCACCCGCCAGCACCAGACCACATTTTCCCCCGTCTCTGTGTGTGTGTGCCATTCTAGTCTTGATTTCCTTTTTTATATTTTTATTTTCATCTGTTTCCTTGCTGGCCTTTTTGTGCCAAGAAAACGCGCCAAGAAAATGCATTCCCAGCTGCAAATGTGGCGCGCACTTTTTTCTGCGAAGCGAATTTTCAGTTAGCTGCGTTAAGCATGATGTTGTTAGGTAATTTTCTAGCCTTAAAAACGCCTCTCGCATGCACAGCACACACAAAAATACGCTTTTACAAGCCCGGACCGAACTTATGTAAGCGTTGTTTTGTGCGCGTTTCGTACGCGTTTTGGGCGCGACAAAGTTGCATTAAAAAAGAAAAAACAGAAGTGGTTAACGTTAACCCCTTTCTGGCCCAAAAGGCAACCAAAAAGCAACTTGTTCGCCAAGCTGTTTTGTTTGTTGTGGTCCAGTGGCATCGTTTCGGGCACCCCTTGAATATTTCTGTTTCCTGTTTCTTGTTTTTGACCCCAAATAAAACAATAATGTGGGACAGAAAATGAAAAATTATCATATAATAATAAAAATATTAATGAAATAAATAGTGAGGAAGGATCCTAGGCGACACAGACACAACGCACTCTGGGGCACACACACGCTCACGCTCAGCGACAGACGAACATGGATTGGAGGGGTAGGAGGAGGCGGTAGGCGGCGGCGTTGGCGGCGGCGGTGCAACAACAACAATATAACAACAACAAAATAAAGGGTACGAGACCCCCCCAACAACAACACGACGACGAGGACGTCAACGTCAACGACGATGAGAAAAAAACAACGAACAACCGACGACGACAACGACAACTGGCGGCGGCTTTAGCGCGTTTTTCTTAGCTTCTTTCAGATTTCTTTTCTCTTTTTTTGGGAACAAGGAGCAACTCTCTCGTGGCGAAACGCGTGCCGTCAGCGCTGAGTCCTGTTTCATACTGATTTCGGGCATCCTCGCGTCCTGCCAAGGATGCTGCTGGCCATTGCTGTTGCTGTTTGCTGCTCCTGGTCCTGCTATTGATACTGCTGCGATATTGCTACTGCTATTGCCGCTGCTGTTGCTGCTGTTCCACTGTTAACAGCTGCTGCTGCGGCACAAGAATTTCCCCGCTGTTAAAATTTCCCTGGCATGCGCATCGTCTGCCGTCGGTTTCGGTTTCGGTTTCGCTTTTCTTTTTTATTTTTGCTTTGATTTAAAAGGGCTGCGAATGCGAATGCAGTCTCAATGCCAGCCGGCCAACGTTGCGTATGAGTGATCTGCTCAAAAAGCGATTTGATTTAATTACATTTTTGTAGGCCAATTTCTGTTGATGTTGCTGTGGCTTTTAGTAGTTCATTTTAAGTGAAATTTATTGCAATTTTCTGTTGTGAAGGGAAATTCTTTATTTATCTTCAAGTTTATGCCTTAGACTTAAGAGACTTTAATAATGCTTGTTAATATTGCTTAATATTTTATAAAACTGATATGTAGTTAATTTATGATATATGATAAATATGATAAATATTTCTATATAAATTTCTGTATAAATTTCTTGGAAAAGAGCTAAAATCCTTATAAAACTGACTCCTTACTATCTCCTTAATTCAAATAACTTCGCTTTTATTCTAGAATATTTCCAAATATAGTATCTTAGCCATCACTCACGGGACTCTTAGCCATTCAAGGACTCTGCCAAATTAACTAGCCAGGTATGTATATGATGGGCCCAATAGACAGTCATTAATGCTAACCGCAGTTAGCCACAATTACGCCAGCTGGAGCAAATCAATTTATTTATGAAATTTTGAGGCAGCGAGCACAGTCTGCATAGTCCTCACTGTGTCCTTCGTCCTTCATTGCACACGTGCGTGGCATTAATGCAAATGAGCTGCATGGGCTGCCGGGGTTGCCTGGATGCTGGCTGGATGGTGCGGAATGCTCGACTTGATGCCAAATTGAATTATGTTGGATGCCAGAAAGGTTAATGAAAGAGAGCGCGCCATTCTTGCACCCGGGATCCCGGACACATCCACGGATTTGGATTCGGTGCGTCGGCGGGGGCTACGAATTCAGATTCAAGCTGAATTGTGATGAAGCACCAACATTGCCGGGTAAAGTGCTGCCGTGGGGCCACTGAGATGACCACACATAGTTGTGTCCGGGCACTGAAAGAAACGGGGTTTTATTTTACACTTCAAATATTCTTCGAAAACTATTAGTTCTGTTTTTTTTTTTTGTTGAAACAAATTTTAAATAAATTAAATAAAATGGCAAAGAAGCAATTATCGTTTCAATAATTAATATAAATTTATTAATAAATCATTTCTAAGCGCAGAAATGATGTATGTACAAATTGGCTTTGTTGCTTGATCTTCTCTTCAATTTCTCTCAGTGCATATGCGAATGCGCTGGGTTACTGGTGGTCAGCTTGCATGCAAATTGATGCTTTTTGTGTTGGGCTTTGCATTATCTTGGTCTGGGTCTCGTTTCGGTTTCGGTTTCGGTCAGGGGCTTGTTCCAGGATTCCTTCTCTTCTTTGCTCTTCTTGGTGGTTGGGTCTGCTTTGGTCAGGACTCAACGAGTGGGAGGGAGAAGTACTGGAAAGAAGTTGCAGTGTAATGTTGGCAAGCGATCCACTGAATTTGTAAGCTAACAAAGAAGGAAATCCATATTGAAATCAAACTAATTTATTTAGTATTCAAGATAATAATACTGTAGCTTTAAATATAACACTTTCTATAGTGAACCAGACCTACACTTGCATTCATAAAACATAAAATCCTCCTTGTCCTTACCTAAACAATAATTAAAACCTCAATTTTTCGTTTAAACTGTATAATAATATATTAATATAATCATTTCTGTAACTCCCAATTACCCAAATTTACTGTTGTAATGGTAGTCAGGCTCTTTTAATCGATCCTATGCCAATTCACTTGGCAACGACCGCTCATAATCCAACTTAACCTACCCCAAAAACCCATCAGGCTTATCGGGCTTACCCACCCGTATTATCCCGCATCAATTTAACCCACTTAATAAGTCGGCTTTTCAATCTTTTCCCTTTTTGATGGCGCCAAACCGCAGCAGGAAAAAACCCCGCACAGAATAATAAAAAGCAAGTGAAGCCAAAAAGGAGGAAAATTCATTAAAATACGCGTGCGAATGTAGCACATACTTGGGCACTTATTTCAATGAACCTGGAGCACATCATTGAGCCATTAAGCATACAAAGTGAAGCAAATTGTTCCAGGACCAGGACCTTTCACGTGTCCCTTTTCCCCTTTTCAGATTTGCCAAGTATCTCCCAACCCAAGCCGAACCCCGAGCGAGGCCTAAGCCCAAGCCCAATCCTTCTTCCGAAGCCCCCAAAGTTGACAACATGCAACCCGGCAGCCAGGCATTTTCCGCCTCAATTAATTAAAATGTTTTGTTTCAATGGCTGGACAGGGGGAAGGTTGGGTGGGGTGGGGTTAGGGGAAAAGCCCTGCCCTTATCCCTCGTCCTTTGTCCTTTTCTGACACATCCGCCGCACCGGCAGCCTAGTGTAAAATGCTGATTGATATTTTCCGGTTAATAACTTTGGGCCAAAGGGTTCCCAAGGTTTTCAAGGTCGCGCAATAAAAATTAAATTCATCCATCATTCATAGCAAATGCCTGGCGGTATGAGACAAGGATCAGGATGAGGTAGAGCCATCACCCTTTGCTCTGTCTTGCTGACAACCAAAAGAAACTAAGAAAAGTTTGTTAAAAGGTCTTAAAAATACCCTTATAACTAATCAATTTCCAGGGATGCCAAAGCCATTTAAATGATTTCTTTCAATATAATATTCACTTAAAAAAAAAACTTTAATAGGAAACTAAGTTAATTATAAACTTCAAACTTAAAGCGGTCTTTAAATTAAAGTAAACAAAAAAAGGCAAGCCATTAAAAGCTCTAACAACAAAAAAAACGAAAACTCTATATAGCCTTTTGTTACTGAAACTATTTAGCCATTGATATGATCCTAGGATATTTTTCCATGCCCTTAAAGAGGGTATAAAAAGCATAGCTGGCAGGCTGGCAGGCTGACTGGCTGACAGGCCGAAGGATAACGACAACAACGACGACTCAATTAGCGAGTCGAGCGCTGTATTTACATAACATTTGAAGCAAGTTTATTTAATTTAATTGTTGTCGACTTTCCGCTGAACGTCGCTCATTGTCCTGCTTTCGGCCTCTCCGGCCTCCTCGGCCCATTTGCCAGGACGAGACTCAAACTCCACCGACATTTCTCCATTTTCTGCCAGCTGTTATTGTTTTTTTGAAAACAATATGGCCTGGTGCCTCGTTAGACAAACCGCAGACAGACCGAAACAAAAGGACGAGGACAAGGACGATGCCGACGAGGACGAGGACGACAACGACGAGCCTCGCTGGCAGGACGCGCTCATAAGTAATAATTTTCGGTGGCTGTGAACAAAGGGCTCCTACCCGCCATTGTTCTGCATCCTCCTGGGTAAACTTCGTGGACCACATGATCTCTAATGGCTGCCCAATCATCCGTCTCCCTGGGGTCTTCGAGGTAAATCTCTATCCAAAAAATTTATATTTGAAATATTTATATATTTATTTTTGTTTAGAAATCCATTTTTGTAGCTCTAGGCGGCACTTTTGACCCGCCCAAGTCAAGCTGCAACTAAGTTTTAAATTCTCAATGGTTCTTTATCTCAATTTGGCACATTTTTCGGGCCAGTCTGGGGCAGAGAGCTCGTGGCTGTCGCAGCTGTCTGCCAACTGCAGAACTCGAGTTCAGTTCAGCTCCTGTCAGGCTCAGCCTCAGCAACTCAGATCCTGTCTCAGTCCGGCACACATATACACTGGGGAAAACGGCGGAGGGTATTGTGAGTGTGCATATTTCCAGAAACTAGGTTGAATGCTGCCATCAAAAGGATTGTACCTAAATTTCATATTCAATTATTTAGGTTTTATTTTCGAGAGTGCATTTTTCTAAGCGAAAGCTTTAAGGAAACCTACGTTCGTATTTTTTATTAAAGAAGCTTGTTAAGCAGTGTGTCGAAGGTAAGGCTAAAGATAAGGATATACATTTATGCCATCTTAAACTGGAAACAATGTTGATTTGCCATAAAGCCATTTATAATTAAATGAACAAAAATATATATTCCACATTACAACATTTTAGTGCATAGTCTAAAGTATTTTGCATATTTCTTAAATTACATTTACACTCAGCCCGATTAATTGCAGTGTAGAGCCCCTAGCAAGGCAGTCAAACATTTGCGGGTACTGCCGCCCACTCGGTCTCCCTCTCCCTTTTCCTAATGACCTTTGTTTTGATTTTATTATATACTTTTATTCTTTTTTTTCACATTTTTTGAAGTGGTCGTTGGGCAGGGAAATGCTGAGCCTTTTCTTTTTTCTTTCTTTTTTTTTTGATTTTGTTATTGCAGAAAATTGCGTGCGGTGCCTGAACGCAACTTTCAAGGATGCCACTTACAGCCCGGCGCCACACCCCGCTTCTTGCACTGTCAGTTAGCTAACGATGTTGCCCCGCTTAACGTGTGTTCCACTTGCCACGCCCCCAATGCCCGTTCCCCGACCTCGCCCCCATCCTAGACCCCTGACTAAAGATCAACATTCGAGTGCTACAAAACTTTTGTCATTTACGCGCCGAAAAATTTGGTCGCCGCTGCTCTCCTCTTCACCGCCCTTGGAAAATCCATACCCCCTCCAGTCGCCCCCTGTTCGCACCATCAGATGACCTCGCCCCCGCCCCCACTACCGCCCATGTCCCGTTCCACTCAGTTCCGTTTCGTTTCGTTCCCATAATTGAATTTTTGCTGCCGCCGAGATGAGCTGAAACTAGACACAAAATAAAAAAAATGTGGATAGGGACAACGAGTTCGTCCGCTGGAAGATAAAAAGAAAAGGGGAAAATACCTTAGATGAAGGATAAATCAAAAAAATTAAAAAATTAAAAATATAAATAGGAAAAATCTAAAAGTATATTAAAAGAATTATTAAGTATTTATTAAAGTGTCTGCAAGTTGCATTGGGATGTGTAATGTGTAGAATTATAATAAACTTGAAAGACAATAAAGTTGTTCTTTACTATTGCTTTCTTACTTGCTTAATATTTTATCATGTTTAATTAATAAATATAAAAATGAGTAACGCATATAAATGTAATTCAAAAGTAGGTCAGAGAATATTTTGATCATTAGTATTTGTCTATAAAATGTAAAAAACACATTAATTAAACTTCAAGTTATATTGGAAGATGTTAACATATTCCCTAAGCACTTTAAGCCCTTTTTTAACCCATTAATTTACTTCTGCCAGCTTGGTTTTTAGTATTTTTAATACGATGATGGAAAGAAATACCCTTAGATAGCACTTACAGGGTATACCATGAGTGGCAAATAGACGCACACCCTCTCTTCTCGAAGATGGAGGCAAACAGCAAAAAAAAAAAAAAAAGCAGCAGCAGCACGGCTATAGAAAGCAGGGGAGAACAAAAAAAAAATGTGTAAAATTAAATGAAAAATAAACAATGAACATGGCGCAGTTGAATTGAATTGAAGAGCTCTGCTCTCTGCTCTTGGCAAGCTTTTGAACCGACCAGAACGGGGACCAGGACCAGGACCAGAGCCGGCAGAGGCATCACTAGGAGGAGGAGGAAAGCAGTGGCAAGCGGAGCGGGGGCGGCGATGATATTTGGGCAGTGGTAGTGGCTCAGTTTTTGGCCTGGCATGTCCCGGAATTCGTTTGTCTTCGCCTTACCCCCGGCTTCCGTTTTTTAAACATGCTAGAGTTAAAAATGCTGACATGGTCATGGATGCTATGAGGGATGCACTGGAGAAAAATAATTAGGTACCAAAAATCTGTACATATGTATCTGTTATGTTGATGTTATTTATTAAATCAAATAATTCCTTGAAGTATGTATGGCATGGTGAAATTCGTAGTTAAGTTCCTTGTTAATTACAAAATCTTCAATATTTTTTTTGTTTTTTGCTGTAATTCCTATGAATTACTAGAAACTCAAAGACACACACACACAAATACTTGCACTCGCCCTTACACCACTTCCCGCCATCTCTCACTTACTGTGTGCCATTTCCGTTTCCGTTTTCCACTTTCCACTTGCTGGGTATTTAGTTTTGTCGCCTTCAGGCCCCGTACCCCCCTGCTCGTGTAATTGTTGTACTTCGCGTGTACTTTCTGTTGTCGCTGTGATTTTGATATCCCCCTCAGCCCCTCGGAGCCACCCAGAGAGCTGGAGAGAGCTCCATGCCTGTGCCTCATGTGTGTGGACAAGGCAGCGATGAGTCCTCGCCAGCAACCTAATTGAGTTTCCAGTTTTAAGCTTGCCTCTCATGTGTGAGTGCCCCCTGGCCCGGCAATGGAGTTTGGCCTGGCCCCCGAAAATCCTTAGCCCACCGTTGGTTGTTGGATTCATTAAAAGAAAAGCAGATGGAGGGAAAAATTTAACAGAAATAATGATCCCGCTGGCATGTGAAACGGAAGCCATTGGGCTCCTGCCTCCCAAAATAATCAAGCGGGCCGTAAACGATGCCTGAGCGCACAGTGGGCTTAAAGGATAACAATGACAGCAAATGTAATTAACTGATTTTAAAGTAACCAAAATATTAATTTATTTATGTATTTATTAGCAGCCAAATGCTTGCCATAAATATGTTAGAAAATTCGAACTAATATTTATATTCTTACATTTCCTTTATCCTCTTCCATCTACTAATTATTATCCAACCACTGTACCAATTTCATTGCTATCATTAATACACAAAACACACACATATTATTTATATAATCGTAAAGTTCGTACATCGTTAAGCGATTAGGAAAATCACAATACCTTCCCCCCCTGTCTCCTCGTCAAACAATCAAAGCATATTTCTGTTTATCAGTTTTTGGGGGACCATAAAAAAGTTGAAAATGCTGTTTAGCTTGTTGCGGCTTCTTGCTAATTAAAAGCCGGCAAATCGACGAGCATAAAAGTTGCTAATGAAAAGCTAATGGCTCAAGGAAAAGCGGTTAAGATCTGGGCTACCAGCGCTCGGGTGGAAAATGACTGGGAAGAAGGCCAGAAGGGGGAAGCAGTCGGTGCGGAAACGGAAATTGAGGCGGGGAGTTGGAAAAATTGATGACTAAAATGCTTGGCATCTGGTGTTGTCTCTATCTGTCGTTTGCATTTGCCGCCCCCCTTTTTGGCACTTGAAAGGGAAAACCATCGACAAGGCACATCATTATTTCTACTTCTGAGCTTAAACTTTTTGCATTTCCCCCCGCCAGCAGGGCTGCCTACCCACTTTCCCAGTTGCCGGCATCAAAGGTGATTGTTTTTCCCAGACTCTGATCAATGGCAAGCGAGAACAATGTAGGACCAAGAGTAAAAGGTGCTAAAAAGCTTTTCCGGACAACTGATTACCCTGGAAAATCACTAGTCGAATGAATTATGTCTAGGAAAAATTATAATTTGATTTGTGAATATTTTCTTTTTCAATAATTGTATATATACTTACCTCTTCTTATGAAAATAATATTTAAAAATCAAAGCATTATATACATATACCCTTTTTTTAAGGATGAAAACTACTGGATATTATACCGAAAAAGGTAACTGAAGTGAAACCAAAAACAGAACAAGAAGAAAGCCAAAACTTTGCAAGAATAATTTGTGCAAAATTGTCGTCTGCCGACGACTTCTATGTGGTTGAAGCGATAAAAATCCTGGGCCATATAAATAAAGTAGAACTCACAATCACAATAGGAGGCAGAGGGCAAAGGACATGCTCATCGATTGAAAGTTGAGTCAAAAGCCAGCCTGGCGGCAAATCGAAGTGAAAGTTTGTCCCTTGGGCAATAATGGTAGCTATTGAGTGATGGTTAAAACAAACATGCAAACTGCCATTAAAATTGACAAAAAATTACACACGGTCTTGGGGATGTGTTCAAAGGCAAGTCAAAGCCATCAATAGACTGACAAGAAAGTTTATCTCCGCTTAATCAAAGCCACGCGGAAAACACAAGCTAAAGGGCATCAGCAACGACTATAAGATACCTGGCACAAGCACTCGCCTATCATACTGACTTGTCTTGTTAATAAAATAAAATTCTTTTACAAAATTAGTATCAGAATGGGAAGTGGGTGGCCGACGATGACGACGACAACCTGTTGAGCCGCTGCCATCGATCCCCTTTTGGATGACTGTCATCGTCTCTGTGAACATCGTCCGGCCAAATAATTGACGCCCAACGCACGACAGGAAATTGCGAAAGGAAACTGAAGACCGGCAGTCAACTTTTCCTTGTCGAGACAAATTTTTTTACGACCTGAACATGAAGTTAAGGCAAAAGGTTTGACATATATATCCCTACCAATGCCGTCAATGCAATTGAAAGGCGCGCGCACTGTGGGATCGTTAGAGTTATTTAGCTGCAAAATTGATAGCAAAGATAAAAACGAGCTATTGACAGCCACTGTGCGCCCACCGGAGATGAAGGAAATTGCATTGGGCTGTAAAATATGTTCTGAAGCTCAAAGAAAAATTTTAAGAATTAATAAAAAGAGGACATCGATGGGATGATGACAGGAAATGCCTTTTACCCTTATAATTAACTTGCAAGCTAAAAAATATATATGAAAGTATAATAAATACATACTTAAACACCTTTTCAAAATGCAGATACCTAACAATAACATTTACATATATAGAATTCATTCAATTTAGAATCAAACATAAATAAATAAGGGTAACTTCGTTCAACAGTCAAAAGCTGCTCTTTTTTTCTTGATTTTTTGTGTGTTTTTTCTCCCCCCTCGACGCTTGCTGCTTGCCACTTTCCACAATGTTTTCCACGGATTTGCCAGCTGCTTTTGTGCCGAGCTCTTGTTGTACTTGTTGTTTTCCCATTGTTGTAGCTGCTCCACATGACATTGCTCAGTTAGCTTGTTGTTAACCCACCTTTGCCCCCGTTTTTCCACATACCCATCCTAGTGCCACTTCCTTTTTCTTTTTTGTTTGATTTTTCGATTTGGGCGTGAATTTGTTTGACTCGAAGGTATTAAAATATATTTGGAATAAACTTAAAAAATGTTTCTGTTTGTAGATATAAATTAAGAGGGTTATTATTACTTATTAAAGGTATAAGTAAATATTGAAATAATTGTATTGATCGGTATTTAATACAAAAATGTATATTAAAATCAATATTCTGTTTAATGTTTCGATATAAAATAATTAAAAAGAGATATACACATATCGAAAATATTTAATCGTAAATATTATAATTAGCACATTTTCTTATCGCCACACATTCCCACTGATTTTCCCGATTAAATGAAGTAGTAAATCGTTTAGCAAATCCTCTTAGATTGATTCTCAGTCACAAATAAATTATCACAAAGCTTAGTATTAATAATAATTAATTATAACCTAGTAAGGGTGGCCCCATATTCGCTGCCCAGAAAACTAACCTCCGTTTTTCATACTTTCGAGGGCTTTTCCCCTTTTTCATGTTGGTTTCTTTGATTGCAGTTTTTCGCTGGGTTTTCTCTGGGATCTGTGTGTCTGTGTGTATGATGAGTGGCACTTGACAAAGTTATGGCACTGCCGCAGGTGCAGCCAGAATGTTAGCCATGCTACGGATCCTGATGATGGCGACGACGCCTGACAGTGGCTTTGAATTTGGTGATTGGGCAGGGGGAAGTGGTTTGAGCTGAAGGACTTTTTGCCTTACCACTTGGCCTGCAATTGATCCTTTTTCCGATCGGTTCTGGCATTCAAAGTAGTCGAAGTAAATCAAATATGCGAGGAGCTTCATGTTTGCTTAATAAACATTTCAGAGCCCTATGAAAGTACATATGTAAAAATATATATATTTTTAATATATATAAATATATTAATTAGTCTGTACATTTCTGTAAATTTGTAAATACTTTCCCCGCCAGAATCCTTCTTCCAGTTGATTAACAGCATTTTCCCCTTCTCTTATCTGACCGCCGCTAACATTCACTGTAAAGTAATTCATTGCATACTTTCTGGCTGCGTCTTACATATTTTTGAAAATTATAATACCCTGCAAGGATATAAAAACAAATTGTACTGCCAACAGCCTCCTTTAAATTCCGTCTATTAACCAATTCCTAATTTCAGTAAGCTTTCGTTTACTCACACGATGAAAAGAATACAAAAAATAATAAATAATGAATGAAAGCCACTCCTTTCGTGGATGTAGAACGATAAATAAATAAATCAAAGGCATTTAATTTTATTTTTGAAGGGAACAGAGGCGAACCACACGCAGCTGAACTTTGACCTCCTTCCATCTTTCTCCCCTTTTTAGGCACCGTAAAAAAAGCGTCACACAGGGCGTATGCGTAATGTGGCTGAAGCTAAGGCAGATGCGTGCAAAGAAATAAATGTTTATTTAAAGAAAATAAATATATATAAAATAATTTATTTGATATAATTATTAATTTAAGGCTGATTATCATTACATTAAAAGGTTTTTGTTTTATTAAACTAATAATTAAGCACTCTCCTTTTATTTCTCTCCGTGTTGAGTGTGAAAGAGAAATCAGCAACAAAAACTAAGGCCAAAGGTAGGCCAGTCAGTGGAAAAGTGCACAATGGAGTGGAGGAACGGGCAGAAGGACGAAGAAAGTCCTGATGAGCAACTTCACTTTGACGCCTTTGTCAATTTGTTCACCTTCAGTCCACAATTGAAGGGCGAATCCAAAGCCGAAGGCAGGAAAAAAAAGCGGAGATTGGGACAGATTTTGCTTGTGCCACGCCCTTCTGGTCACCATCCTGGTTTTCCCTTTTCCGCTAAAATAACAGACCCCAATCGTTCTTTTGTTGACTTTTCTATCAGGTGGCAAATTTATTTAACTGTGTTTGAATTTTCTTGCTGGACTTGAAGCTATGTGTGTTTAATCTAATGTAATTTATTTGTTTATAATTTACAATGATAATATATTAATATTAATTTAATTAAGAAATTAATTCTGATAGATTAAAGATAGTCCTAATAATAAAATATAACTTGGGAATACTTAGAGAAGAGTTTCCACTACCAAATTGGCTATTTTCAAAATAGGCTTAAAAAAACCTTCAATAAAATTCAAATCAAGTAATCTATGACTTTTATTTTACTACGAAATTGGTAAGGATCAATTCAAGTATTTTCAGAGTTTTCTTTTTTACAAAATTGATTCGACCTGGACACACATCTCTGTAAGGCTAAAATATGATATATAAAATCTTGTTAACTCTCTAAAATTTGTGGCTTTGGTTGGACCTACAAACAGGAACAAAAAAAATAAAAATAACCCACAATGGAAAATTGTGATAGTGAAGTTCCGCAGTTCAGACTGGCAGACCTGCAGTTGGCAGCGGAGCTGGGGAAATCTCTATTGAAAAGGAATAAGGAATTGGACACCCAGATGAATGCATATAAATCCAAAGCAGAAGAGCAGGAACGTGAGATTATGCACCTTCGCAAGTTAATCAATGTCATGGGCGAGGAGAATGACTCGCGGCTTAATGTCTACGAGAAGCTGGACACCATGCTGCAGGATCTCGAGCGTGCCAACGAACGTTTGAGTGCAGAAAAGATCAAGGACAAAATGCAAATCAAAATGCTGATTGATAATGCCGAGGGGCTAGAGGCTCGCTGCGAGGAGCTGACAGAGCAGCTGAACCTCACCCGGCAATCCCTCAACAAGATCGATCGATATAAACAAGAGCGTAATACCAATTCACCAACGCCCCAGGAGCAGGAAATCATCTTCCCCGAAATCCAATCCATAGTCCTGGCCAGACACGAGAACGTTGTGCTTTGCCATGACAACCAGGCCCTGAGTCTGGCCGAAGAGAGTTGCCTGAAGACCGACGACGAGGACCTGATCAAGCTGCTGGGTGAAATGGAGACCATTATGCGGGACTACCTCACCGAACAGCGGCGTTGCGTTGACTTGGAGGAGCAGCTGGAGGCCATCATAAAGGAGAACAAGTGCCTGCAGGAACGCCTGGCATTGGCCAGTCCCAGACAGAATATGATGTCTGTGCAGGAAGAGTTCTGCCTTCTGGATGAAGTGCGCGAGGGCCAGATGTGCAGTCGCTGCCTGGCAAATATCAACGAAAGTCAGCAACATCTCGACGATAAGTCATTCCAGACATCCAGGGAGGAGCAGGACTTGCGCAGCAAGGTCAATCACACTGCCATTGAAGATCGCTTGCAGGATCTCAAACTGAACGCCTTGGAACACACAAATCCCTATCAGGATGTAGTCGAGAAATATGAGGCCCTGTTGGAGGTGAAACGGCCTTCCAGTTCCGCGAGACTTTTAGTCGATGCCAAGAAGACAAGTGCCTGGAATATTCCATTGGCCGTGCAGCAGCAGCAGCAGAAGGAGATGGACACTAAGGGATCCGTGGTAATGCTAAACATGGCGCCAATTCAGTTTTGGGAGGCGGAGACTACCTTTTCGGGGAAGGACAACTGCAGCAAGATCGACATATCATATTTCTCTTCAACTGCTGCAAAGCCCTTGATTCCACCCCCGAAGGAGGAATCATCCGAGGAGGTCTCCGCGATCAGCCAGAATTTAGCCATAGGCGACCACGTGTCGAATGTGGGATGCAGCTATTTCAGCACGACCTCAAATGAAGTGAAAGAGAAAGTACTTGTTTTGAGGCCTCTCAAGCGACAACTCCCGGAAAGTGTACCCGTGGCAACTGGAATGAGAAAAAAGAATCGCCGGAAGCACCATGATAATGGTGGAAACGGAAACGGTGCTCTGAACCAGCCGCAGCTCCTTATGGGACAGTGCAGCGTGTCGGACTTAGGACGCGGCATTAGTTGGCGTGTCACTGCTCCGTCACCTTCGTCGCCGGTGCTCTCGACTCATTTAAAAGGATCTGCAATGATGATTGACAATCAAACACCGATTGGCCCCAAAAACAGTGGCATTACGTATGCCAAGGTATTGCGAGGCGCCAACACTTCTCCATGTCATTCGGCCACGAAATATCATAGTTACAATGCCCAACGATCGCAGCAGGCAAACGTACAGAAACGCTACTGAATCAATTTTTAGACAATTTATTAATTATTTGTACCCAAATTCAAATTCTTTTTTACCGGCCACAGAAATTCAATTTGTAATTTTTAAAAGTTAAAATTAAGAGTTTCGGAGTTAACTAAAAAACAAAAAAAAAAAGCATTTCTTTTATTTCAAGCCAGATAGCAAGGGAATAATAAGGGAATATATACTATATTTCCTATCCTCCTAATACTTTATAATGTCAAGTCAAGAAAAGGAAAAGGTATAAAAATTCACATTGACAGGTTTATGAATCTATTTACCTTTTTTATAAAACTGCTTAATAGCTGATTATAGTACAGCTGCTGGGTATTATCTTTCGCTTCAGTTGGCAAATTTAATATTTAGAATAGTTGAGATGAAGATGGTGAATTTTAAATAATTAATAAATAATAAAAACCTAGATTAAAGTCAATAATAAACTTCCCTCTTTTCCCCATATTTTTATGAATATTTAGAATTGATTTATTTTGATCCTTCACCTTTGACATTCTTTTTTTATTTTATTGCCCAAACCTGTTGTTGGTTCAACTACTGACCGGAACACCTCGAAATTTTTAAAAATGGAGCCAACCTCCACACGATGCCAGGCACTGAGTAGTACATTTAGCTATCTGCCTATTTGATTGAGTGAGATGAGGTGGCAAGCAGGGGGAGCAGGCAGGGGGGCTGGCTGGCAGCTCATTCAATGTGTCTGTCTGTGTGTCTGACTTTTGCTCCACCGAATATGCCCCACAACCCACACTGATACACCCGCCTGACAGCTTGGCCCCTCCTTGTGCAGGCATGACAAATGTCTGGGACATTTCGGCACACTTGTCAGGACCCAAAAGCCCAAAAGCCAATTCCCCTGGCACATCATATACACACACACACACACGCATACACAGAAATGAAGAAAACTCACCCAATACGGGAAATAAAAAGAAAATGGGGTAAATGCCCCCTAAAGAAGGTGAATGATAAAGACCGTTGAATACCCTTGCCAAGTTATTTTGCGGGAAAGCTGATTGAATTTATATTTATTTAATTATTATTAAGCTTTAATTTTATATACACTTAAGCTTAAGGACATTATTTTTATTATAAGAAGTATTTGCTATTTTAATAAATTCAAAAACCAAAAGATGAAACTAACTTGCATGGCTGTCCACAGCTTCTTCAGGTTCTATAGCTGTCAATTTATAATCCATTTTTTCAAAAATAATTACTAAAATCTCGCATAAAAAATTAGGTTTAACCCATTCAAAGGACAAAGGAGGACATGAACCCTAAGAGTTTCTCACATGTTGTGCCCTCTAAGTTCCTGCCATTCATTCGAGTTGCTTTTTTCCAACTTTCCTGATTCCTTCTGTTTTTTTTTCACAAATTTTCATGTACTTTATTTTTTTTTTATTTTATTCTTGTGTTTTTTTTTGTTTTGGATTTTTCCGGCTCTATTTCCTTGGCGGTTGCCGACTTTTCGCATTCCGTTTGATTGTCCCCAAGGAGAGTGGCTGAAAAGTTGCGACCAAAACTCGTTGAAAAATTAAAATTATACTTCCTCCTAATTTGGCAACGAGCTTTGAGTTTTAAAAAAGATATATATATACATATATATATATGCTTGATTCTATAAAAATCGATTTGGGTTAGGCGGAATTTTAATAGCCATAACTTGCTTCAACTTCAGCTTTCCTGCTAGTCATTTGGGCCATCATCATAACGGTCATTATCCTTGCACCCTTTGGCACTATATTTCTGTATACTCTCCCTCGCCCCCGCCCACCCCAAGTGCATTTTTCCGCACTTTTCCGCACTCATTTCCGCCTTTGCCAAGCCCGCCGCTCTTCCCCTTTCGAAGCGATGACGCTGCAAGCCGGAGGAGGAGTCATTAGCCCGGGAAATATTGATGGCCGCCATCGACTAGTCATATATCACAAATTACCGAGGCAATGGGAGCACCAGGGGGTTAATGGCGCAGCCCGATGGCTGACAATTTTAAGCCCCGGCAAAAACGGAAGGCTAATTATTCAACGTCAATTGGCATAAATAATGCTGCTGGTAACTGGAACTTGGAACATGGAATAGAGCGCGGTAACAGCCATGGGATCACAAGGACAATCGACGCCTTTGCCTTATAAGGCCCGCCGGACAGAACTTAACCTCCCACAGCTTCCGCACTTCCCGCACCTCCAATTAACCCCTGACTGGCTGGCGTGACATAATTACGGGGATTGGCATGGCGATAGAGAGAAGTGCAAGAATATGCAGCTCTCGCCCACTCGGCATTATTAATTCATCAGAAAATCCATCATCAAAGGGATGAACAAGAGGGCGCTGCTGCTGGCCAAGAGGCTGGATGCTTGCCTGCGAGTGGGCGTGGCACATGTTGCAATGTGTGCGTAATTGATGTTAGGGCTGAGCTGATGATGATGATGATGATGCAACCGCTCCTGCCCCAGCTCCGTTCTGCATATTTAAGCTGAGTGGCAAAAAGTTTTCGCGGAACGGGATTGCATCTGCCAGAAGGTCAAGGAAGTTGGCTGACCTGGGTTTTACGCTAATAGAAAACTATATTAGACTGGAAGTTAAGGCCATTTAAATGAATCGTAAAATCTAATTGGTTTTTTATGATTCTGGAATTAATTCAAACGAAATCAACCAGCCTTACCTTAAACCTACCTTAATAATTCTAACCATAATCGATACATTTCCCATAAAATATAAAAAAATAAAATTCCCATTGCTCTACTTGTTGATAATTGAATTGATAATGGAGTTTTAATGGGAATTACAAGGTAGCATCAACATTTTCATTCTATGCCGCAACTGCACAATTCTGCTTTTCCCTAAAGTTCTCGTTTAACATCGCACCGCTCCTTCCGCCCCCCGTTGCCAGCGCCTCTGGAGAGCTTAAGCGTCCACGCACTTAGCGGCCGCCCCGACGAGTTGTTAAAAATTTTATTTCTAAAGTGCTGGAAAATGGCCGAGCGCCAGTTGAATCGGCCAAAGCCCCAGCCACCCCGCAATGCTGGCTGATTCGCAGCAAGAATTTTGGCCATGACGCGGCCCCTTAACCCCCGATGGGCCCTTAACCCGGTGCAAGCCTAACCACAAAGAACGTTTTGCTCCAAAGTCGCTGTGGCAATCAAGTGATGGCAAAGTGAATTTTACTCGACGCTGGCAAAGAAGAGATATATCAGAAAATTATATGTTCAATAAGTAGGAAAATAAAGTGTTTTTAATTAAGCATAAAATTATATAATATTTATTTACTTTTATTTATATTTTTGGTGGATTTAAATTTGAATAAATAAGCGTTTAACTTCGCCCATTCAAAAAATGTATACAAAAACGAACGCAGCGTTAAAAATTTAAGTTTCGATAGAGAGGTCGCGGGTTTGAACCCACGCACATCCGATTTTTAAATTTTTTAAATTTACAATTTGCCATTTACAAATTTCTATTAATTCTGATTAAGAATATATAAAGTTCCTTTACTGCCTTGCAGACTTCTTACTGAAATTATAATACTCTGCAAGGGTATAATAAGTAAAAGAAATTATAAGCAATATACACTTAAAAATCCTATTAAACAAACTTATTTATTTATTATCTTCCTCAGAAAACGTGACTTGGTTTTTGTTTTTCTTCAAAAACCAATTTGCAAAACTTAATTTAAACTTAAACAACTCACGACTAAACACCCTGAACATGCTGATGTTATCTTATTTAAACAAATTAAAAATTATATAATTTTCAGTCATATTTTTTCTATAAATTGGCCACTCCTTTCACTCCAAGACCATTCCTCAATATGTTCATTCTCATTGTTGGTCTTATCCTTTTCGGGAGTTTCTCGAGCAGCCTTTCTGCTGACAGATGCCGCTTGGATAAAATTCATAAAGAAGTTCTCCGAGTCTGCGAGTGCTCTGACTATAGTGGTTGCACCAGCGAGTTAAATGTAAGCAGAAACCTACAGATTACAAAATTTGTTCTAACTCAATGAGATTTCTTGCAGAAATTTAACACTTTCTTAAAGCCCTTTTTGAAAAACGCTGAGTATTTCTGTCATAAACGTAAAATCAATAAGTTGTGCGAGGCTTGCTCTATAAATACATCGTCGTTGAACGATCTGATCTCTGGGCTAGGAAATGGGACGAGCCCTACCGGAAATGGCACCTTGGTACAGCCGGAAGTTAAACCGTAAACTAGAGGAAATTGAGCTGCAATGTAAAAGGGATCCCAAAAAAAAAACTAACATAGTCTCAAGCTAAAAATATAAAATATATAATCTATTTCTTCACATATGATATTTCAAAGATCTACTAAATAATGACGTCAAACTTTTATTTTGCTTTTTATATTTTCTTAACTTAATAAAGCCGTTTAATTGGTATTTATATTACATGATTACAAAGTTAATGATGATATTTCTATAGTATTTAAAAACAATTATCTTCTATAACAAAGATTTATCACCTGTCCTTTAAATTGATCAACATTTTGAATTTTTTGCCACTAAAAACCTAAAAGAATCCCACTGTCCATCGGTCTGGGCCTAGTCTGGTCTACCTCGGGATGTGGGCTGCCGGTTGGAGGATCCGGAAAGGGTCTGCCATGTGGCGGGTTTGATGCAGCCGCATCAGGAGCAGTTTGGTTCTGTTTCATCCTGCGCTTGACTTTCCTTTTCCCTTTTGGCTTTCGCTTCACCAAACTCTTGGATTTCTAATATGTATATACACATGTGTGTGTGATGTTGTGTATGCAAGGTTATGTGGGGTATTACGCTTTCATGAAAAAGTGCTGCGATCTAAAGGATTTAAGCCTTGTCTGGGAATTAAATCCATTGAAGGGGAGAAGAATAAATAAAATACATATATTTATATGTAGTATACATTTTTACCATTTTAATTTAAAATAATTTATGTAAACCACCAAAAAAAAGGGCATCTAGAAATTCGTTCTCACCCAACCAAAATTTTGGATACAAGTTTTGGGCAAAGCCAAGCCAAAGTCCCCTGCCGCTGGTTGTACTTTCACTTTGATAGCCAGTTTGGAGCAGTTTTGAGTGCTCGGCACGGTACGTTCATATTCATTTATCATTGATAAGAAACATAATCAAGGAAATGAATGAATGCCAGACTGAGCAAATGAATGAATGAGAGAGCGCCAGCAGCCAGAGTGAGTGAGCGAGTGTTGGCGTGGGTGTTGGGTGCTCGGTCGCTGAGCCCGATGAGAGATGGCGGACGGTCTCTTTGGCTTTCCCTGGGCTTTCCGGCAGCATTTTCCTGACCTCCCTTCTAGCATACATTTACTATGTATATACCAAAGTGAGTGCACCGCTAAGCGCAGTTGACTTGCATCCCTAAGCTTGACTAACGCCATGTGGCAACTGTTTCTAAATCCCCCGCACATCATTCATCTCCATTTTGCAGCTCCGCATTTTTCCCAAGCATCCCCGTACATTTCCCCACACAGTTTTTGCCACATTCCTGTGCGGTTTTTCGTACGCGGACCGAGTCCTTGGTCCTTGACAAGGTCTGCGCCAGTATCTCGTTCAACTTAGGGCGCCGGAATGTGGCAAGTGCTAGGAGCAGGCGGGATATCGTTGATTGATCCTTATCACAGCCTTCACTCATGTAATAATCCCATCGATTCCTCTTTATCCAGGACTGCATAACACAAATTAATACTTAAAAAATTGGCATAAGCGATAAAGGAAAGAAAAAAGCGCTCCAAATTGCAGAGGGCTATTATCATATTCCTTTTAACTACCACACTTTCTATTGATTATATATATATTTTAGGGATTATTCGTGCATTTCCAGAAAACCTAATTACCCGATGAACGAACACGCTTCACAATTGCGCAATAACGAGGGCAAAGTCATGCAAAATTCACGAGTCCATTCATCGGCAGTCAGCGAAGGTGGCAGTCACAGTCGGTGAGTGGGTCACATGTGCCGCCGAAACTGGTTAAAAGTCAATTAGTCTAATTGCCCAAATGCAATGAATGTCAATTTTAATGAGGCCACTGCGCAGCGACAACCGCGGAGGCGGACAGCCTGGACAAAGGTGGACAGGTGCCCCTGTTCCAAGCCCATTTTTGTCACCTCTCTACTACCTTTTTCACCTGTCAAAGGGAAGCAGAGGCCGCCAGAACGAGTTCTTCTCATAATTTCCACTCAAAATCAAAACAAGCAGCAATAAACATAAAAAAGAAAGCCCAGGGAATGACAACACAGCCAGCAGACAGAAGCGAGTGAAAGAAGGCTGACAAATGTGGCAAAAGTCCCAAGATGGTGAATACCCTGGAGAATATTACATAAAAATATACATATATATAAAAACATAAAAAATATTCTCTAATTAATGTCTATTTAATTTAAAGGAAAAATTGACTAAACAATTTAATAAAGATATATTGTTATTGGGGATCGCTCTCTTTCACTGTTTTGGATACAGAAAAGTTCGTGCTAAGAAAATTTCAGGGCTTGCATTTAATTTATCTATTTAAAATTAATATAAATATAATAAAATCAATTTAAAAATATATACATTTAAATAAATCTTTTAAATTTATATATTATGTTTTTTTCATTCTCAGTAACGGAAGTGCTTCAAGTGAACATTTCCGGGGTACAGCGCGTGTTTAGCCAAAAGGACAAAGCAGCAGCTGGCGGGAAAGGAGGAAGGAGAGGAGAATAAGAACGAGCACAAGAGAAGTGAAAAAGGACACTCGTAAACTTTGCACCTCACTTGCTAATGTGGCAGCTTAGAGGCAGGAAAAAAGAAGCGAAAGATGCTTTCAACATATTTTGTGGGACTCTCGGCAAATGCGAAAAGACGGGCAAGTGTCAAAGTTTTGTACTCCCATTTATATATTTTTTTTTTTTACTGCTACCCTAAGCCGCAATTAGAAAGGTTAAAGGAGCCCAAGAAACACAAAGGAATGCAGAAGAAGAATTCGTACTTAGCTGGGTCAATTAATTACTTAAATTCAGTTGAAGATTTAATGAAAAATAGCAAAATATAAGAGATACTAAGAATTATGAAAACGACAGTTCTAAATAATAATAATTAAGAAAATCACACAAAATTTATTTATATTTTTAAAGGGCATTCTTTCATTTCGTTGTTAAAATTTAATTGTACAATTTAATCGAGCTATTTCCTAACTATTTTCCTTCCTTCCCCTTTGAAAAATAAACCCAGGCCCTCAAAAGTAGGCAGCAATTTTCTCTCTGTCGGAAATGGACATTGCCAGCTGGAAAATGGAGGGAAAAAAGGGGGAAATGGAAACCCCAGAGAAAAACAGACCCTGGGTTAGCGGTAGATTTAGCAACGCATAAATTATGCACTGTAATTGAATTAAAATCAATTTTTGCATTCGTGCGCACTGAATGCATTTAGCCAGGGATCAGATGCAGCTGCTCCGGTTTCGGATCCGGGTCCGGGTCCGGGTTTGGCTTCCTACATCCGTAAACACTCCCTTTCCCTCTTTCGCTGTGCTCTCCATCCATTTCCATTTTGCGCACTTTTTGCCAGCGGGATGTTAGTGGTGCGCTGGGGGTCGGCGGTAACAACAAGCAAACAACATAATCAATGGACTGGTCAACGAACAGACTCCCCCTGCACCTCTCTATCAAGGACTAATATACGCACTCGACCGACGAGCCGTTAGCACCAATCCGCCACCTGACCAATGAGGCGTACACTGGAAAAAATTCAACTCACTACAAATTAATTAATGGATGATTAATAATTAAATGCATAACGACATCCAAAATTAGGAGCTGCTGCTTCAAGCTTTTGAAGCACTTAATTTCTTGCTTAAAAGTGCTCCAAGTATGGCTTCGTGTTTATTTATTTTCTTTTTCAGATCCTCTATAATTTTTTATAGTGCATATCCATCGAACGACCAGCATTCATTTTTCAAGCCAAAACTTTGACAAATTGATGCTGGCCAAGCTCAAAATCGATTCGGCGTGTAGAAAGAGACACTGAAGGAGGGGGGATAATGGGGTGTGTGGGGTCAGCATCGGACATCATCACATCACTGCGGCTAATTATTACTTTTTTACCTTGACCACGACCTGCGGGCGGTGGGCATAAGGTATAAGGTATGAGGCATGTATGTGGGATCAGGGGCAGATGAAGCCACTTTGACAGTCGCTGATAAATCAATGTCAAATGGGTGTTTGCAGAGGGTTAGGATAGAGCAGAGACAGGGGCCACAGCAGCATAGGCATGACTGCATTACGTATGTATGCCCGGTGTGTGGGCTAATTTGATTGAAACACACATAATTATGCAACTAAGTTACGGTTGAAGCGGATGGAGCGGATGTCCCCGAACGAGTCCGAGGATTAGATCTGTGCATAAGCCCCCAGGGAGCCTGATTGGGTGTGGATTCACAGGAGTTAAGCCCACGCTCATTAGCATTCACGCTTGTTTCAAATGACAGCCTGTGATATTTTTTAGGTTTCAATATTAACCCATTAAAATATGATATATTTTTGCTACAAAACCTAAGCCGAAACCTAGTAAGCTTTTTTATTCCTATCAAAATTGAGAAGTTTCGTAATGAATTATTTATTTTAACTTTTGCTTAACACGTGGCAAACATTTTGAGTTACGTTTTTCTTTTTTTTCTAATAAATACAGAGTCTCGGGCTGAGGCTTTTACGCATCGGCATGTTTTAGTATATCCTTAGTCAGTCAATTTTCAACACCAACAGTTTAAAAGTGGTCTCAGAGACATACATATAAAAATTCCACAAGTATATCCCTTTTTTCGGTGAACTTTTCAAACCAAAATTATCCAAGTTCCAGTGGACCAAGTTATCTGCGCAACACACACCCAGAGAGGCAGAGAGGGAGGGAGTGCTGTCGTCAAGGAAGCGTGAGTGGCCGAAGACCCTTGGGGTCCAGACACCTCCGGCGGAGTCACCTATAGGGGGGGATCGAAGATGAAGCCCGAACAGCTGAATCGCCTGATCCGTGGCAATGGCCGAATGCAGCCATGGTTCCTGCGAAACACCAGCGAGCTTTACGAGAGTGCCGTGAGGTCGTATTACGAGCGTGGCCCCTCAGCCATGGCCCACAGTACGTGTAAGTTCTGGGATTACTCTAAAAAATATGATTTAAAAACAATATTTACCAATTTATATTAATTTTATAAATATGATTTATTTTTGTTATCATTGTCAAGGTCCCAAGTGTAGCCATCAGCTCAATAAAATTAAGCCCCTGTTTAGTTTGTTTAAAACCGAATCGATTACCTGTTTTCCCGTAAAACTATACCCTCGAAAAAGGCAATTCGGTTACTCAAAACTACTTTAGATTCCGTTTTTCTTTCTCAATTTTCTATCTGCTAAAAAGGAGTCTTATTTTTGGTGAGACAAAAAGGCTTGACAGGCAGTGCATGTTAGTCTTTACATAAACAAGCTTGTATAATGATTAGAAGACTATTTTAAAAAGATATATTCAGATAACTATATAACCAACAGATCCACTCGGCTGTTAACATCCTTCACTTACAGACATCAAGCACCCTCGCTTGCTCCAGCTGGAGGACAATGCGGGCCCGGTGAGGAAGCTGAAGAAGGCTGAGCCAGAACCTAGTTATGCCGACGAATATCCGCGTAGCCACCAGCTGCAGGCAAATCAGGCGGCCAGCATCGCCGCCGGCCAGCTACTGCCGACGAGTATGCAGACGAGCCGCCAGCGCTCGATGTCCTTCTCGGTGGGCAGGCCGTCCAGTGACGCCCGTCAGTATTCGGTCTTCGGAAAGCCGGGACTGGAGGACAGCAGCTCCATCAGCTGCTCCAGCGCCAGCAGCGAGCCCTCCCAGCACAGGCTCGTAACGGAGACCCTGCCGCGCTGCCTGCGCAAGAGCCGGGCGATGGCGAGGAGGGGGCGCAAGAGGATGGGCCGACGGGGCAGCAGAATTATCGAGGTAGATAACGGTCACCAGGTGGATATGGACATGAGGTTGTTCAGTGCCCGGTCCCTGAGCGTGCCGCCGCCCACGGGCCTCAAAATGGGCAATTCCCCTTCCAGTGTGATGCCACCGTGCCGCAAGCACCACATGAATGCCATCGAAAAGACCACTCTGGCGAATGCGTCGTTGATGCCCATGGGGGAGGGTGACTCCCTGATGACCGTGGACGAGACGCTGAAGCGCAAGATTTCGGTGGTAGATCAATCTGGCAAGGGGCATGGAACTAGTTTGGAGTTGGGTCACCACCTGATGGCTAACGGAAAGGAAAACCAAAGCTCCAGCGGTAACCTCCCGGATGTGATCCGTCAGCCTCCGAAGATGCGCTTCCGCTTCCACACTCTAGGTGGGGTTTTTGGAGCCAAGGACTTACAGTATTTATAGATCCTTTATTCAACTGCCCCTTGGCTCTCCTTTTCAGGTGATCGCGCCAAGCAGTTCGAGTACATCCAGTTCGCCGATGGGCCAGTTAGCAATTACGCCTTTCAGCGGCGTCTACAGCGCAGATTGTACAAACCCAGCAACACCAGCTCCAGCTCCAGTCTCAACACTGACTGGAGGCAGGAGAATCAGCAGATGGAGCCGCAGCTGCGGCCACAATCTCAATCGCAGGCGAACCACACACAGAGAAGCCTAAGCGTGGAGGCGACCAGGGGTCATGTAGTGGATACCCAACTGCGCCCGCCACATCCGCCGCCACTGCCAGATGTCGAGGATGTCTACCGCCACTTGGCAACGCTGCGGAGCACGCGGGAATCTAGTGTGGATATCAGTTCGCGCTTATCAACTGGAAAACGCACTGCGAGACAGAGTTCAGGTAGGGAGTGTCTACATAATTTCCAAACCATCTCAACATCATCGTCACCGCCATCATCAGCATCCTCTGTGGGCCAGCGGGAAGGGACGCGGGAAGTGCTTGCCCAGTTGGGCAATTCTGAAGGCATAAAGGCAATCAAATGGGCAGACAGCAAAGAGGAGGTTCCAGGGAGCAAGCCTTTAAGAAAAGACCGCTCTAGACTCCGAGTGACCTGGCAATCGAGTACGCCGCCTGTCAAGGCAGGTCGCCCACTGGAAAGGAATACTGTAACCAATTCTCGTCCAACGAATCCAGATATCAGGGGATCATCAGCTATGCCAAAACTGAATTCAAACTCTCTTGCATATAACGTCAGCAAAGGAACAACAAGGGACATCGACTGCCGAGGATCTTCAATGGCCAAATCGCAGTCCCAGCGATCCGCAGTAGATGCCTCATTCAAGATATCTTCAACGGATTTTTCGGACACCGAAGCACTTGCCGAAAAGTCCAGCCCGTATCCTGCCCTCAATGAGCCCATACGTGTCAGTCGCTCTTCCGTGCGACGAGCGCATCTGCAACAACGTCCACCTCCTGATGAGCACTTGCCCCTCTGCCACAGCAAGATCAAGAGCAAGTCCAAGTACAAAATGAAGACAGCGCTGGAGAAGCCCAAATCCAAGTTGCCGAGGGTGAACAAGGTGACCGCCAACCGGGTGAGTCGCTCCAGCCATCGGGCCTTCTACCAAGCAGCCCCCGAGGACAAGGAGCTGTGGGCGGGGCAGTCGCCCAAGCAGCAGGAGAAGTCGGAGCAGAGAGGGCAAAGTCTGGATATGCAGAAGCGGGTGCAGGGATCCAGAGCCGTCACTGTTCCGTCATCTCAGCCGGTAAAGGCGTCCGCCCAGCTCAAGGGAGCCACTCACTTGCTGGCTGCGAGTGCCTCGCAGGTATGGCCATAACATAAAGATAACAATAAGGATAATAAAATCCACAGGTGTCTGCCTACAAGCGTGCCTTCCGCACCCAGCAGCAGATCCAGAAGGTAGAAGCCCTGCACAAGCAGGCACAGTATTGGCAGAAGCCCAGCCCGAAGCCAAAGCCTAGCCGGAGTGCGGAGTGGGATTCGCCCACCACTCAGGTGCAGCTGCAGCTCCCAGCGGTAGATCTTCGCCCTATTCACGTACTGAGACTGCAGCGCCGCCAGGGACCGACTCTGACGGTGAGTCGGACCTCGGTTCGTGCCGCTCTCAAGGCCACTGCAGAGGGAAAACCACAAAAGACGGGAGCTGCAAAGGGAGCCAAAGGAAGCCCTAGATCATTAGTAAAACCGCCAGGTAATATGGTATACCGGCCGCTGTAAGGTGTTCCGCATAATAAAGCCTGGCGTTGCAGCAGTTCCTGTAAAAGCGACGACGACGGCTGCGAAGCCAGCGTTTAGACAGAAGGCAAAGGCAGATCGAACAACAGCCACAAGCGCAAAGGGAGCGGTATTGGGAGCTGCGACTGCAACAAAAGCAGCAGCAGCGAAATCCAGGACGAAAGCTGAAGAAGGATCCCCTAGAGGCGGTGGTGGAGGAGCAGGGCGTCGAGGTGTGACAGGATCAATGCGGCAATCGGCTTTAACCAAGCAGCAGCAGCACTCACGCAACGGGAGCGGCAACGGCAATGGCCACAATGGCAGCGGTAAAGGCAGTTCGCTGCTTGGCTTTCGCCGCGAAACCGCCAACCGAGCTGCATCATCGCTGCTGCAGCGACGCGACGAATCCGAGCAGGCATCGTCGCCGCTGATGTCGACGCAAGGCTCACAGCAACGCCAGCATCAGCGCCAGCAGCAGCAGCAGCACCACCACCAGCAGCCTCACCAGCAGCAGCACCACCAACAACAGCCGCACCAGCAGCACCACCAGCAGCCATCGAACCGTCAGTTTCACTTTCACCACAACACCCCCTGGCGACCCAGCTATTGAATTCAGATTGTAATCAAATAACGGATGTAATTGCCTATTTTACTGTTCAGTCCAGAAGCATAGTGAATAAAACTTTGAAGCTCAAAAACAAGGTATTTAAATATCCAAATCTTTACGGTAATACGATTACGGGTTCGGGAAATAAAATATTAAATTCAGCTGTAAACAATGTGGGAAAAATGGGGACAACAAGAAATTGGGTAACTGTTAGTTGTGGGTGGCAAGTGGACAGATTACAAGTGGTGGACTAATAGCATCGCCACCAACGCCCCCCAACACCCCCCCAATGCTAATTTCAATATACACAATCCCTGCCAACTGTACAGATACAAGCCACCACCCATTTTCCCCACACTATTTTCCCGTATCAACAACACAGCATTAATTTTTCATGCAGATTCAACCGTTACGTGACAGCACCAACAAACGTTGCCGCAAGGACACTGGAACGCTTCGAAGGAAAATGTGAAAAAAGCAAAAATATTTAGAAAACATTTCTAATATTTTATGGGCATTTCTTTTTACGATTATAGGTAACTATTGGAAATGTTTTTTGAAATTTATTGATTGAAATCTGGATAGGTAGGCAAATAGTATTTAAATTGGGATTATCTTGGAATTTCCTTATCTTAGTATGAGTTTTAGTCCCGATATTGGAAAATTTACATTAAAGAATTAAACTAAAAAATGTTAATTGAATCAAGAATACATTTACAATTATAAACCTATAATTTATTTAAATAAACTTTGTTTGAAGTATGATCGGTATATAGAGAGTTTTTAATTATTATTATAAAAAATTATTAATTAATTATTATTACAAAAATATATGATATATGGAAATCCGAAAACATAAAATTAGTTTTAAGGTATTTTTGGAGCCACTGTGTATCAATGACAAACGCTCAAGATAAGCGCCGACAACAACAACAACGAGAACAAAGTAGCAACGAAAGCACAGGAGACAGGATAGCCAAGAGGAGCCGAAGGAGTAAGAGAAAAAAGCAGCAGAGACAGCGACAAGAAAATGGCAATGGCAATGGCGACGGGCGACTTTCGTGGGCGGATCAGAGGCTTCCGGGTGCTCCGGGAGTTCAGCGATGATTTTTGGCTTGTTTTCAGCCCTGCAAATTGTGGCCGCGCCGCCGCTTGATAAATGATGATGCGTGCCACATGACTGGCCATATAAACGGCATCGACTTGACTCTGAAAAACAGAGAACCCAAAACATTGGCAGACAAATAGGCTCAAGCCCTTTCGGATAAAGAAGTTCAATATTTGAGCCAGGACTTGGAGACTTCACAGGGATGTTTGACGTTGAAGATTGACAGACGTAACACAATGGCTAGCCTCCATCTCCTGTGGAAGTCCAAATTTGAAAGATTTCAGCCATTGGTAGTCATTTGTGTGGCCAATTCTATTCGCAAGTGTGAATGGTAGGTATATATTAAGTAAGGACCCTCTCCTACAGGTCAAAGAAGTAATACATATTTAATATATAATATATACTTTTAGTTTAATATTTCAGCTTAAAGTTTTATTAACAATTCTGTTTTCTTTCTTTCATTTGGTCATTACAATTGTTATTGTTAAGTTACCCAATCACTTCCACTACATATATAGATATATACATATATATCTAGATATATGTATATATTGGTTCCTGGCTTAGATTTGTAAATTGGCTCGCCTGGCTGGTTGACTTAACTTAAAACAAGAACCAATTTCCATTGGCATAAATAAATAAAAATCAAATTAAATTAATTCTAATGCAAAGTGGCATATCCTGTTTCCCTTGCGCTCCTTAATACATATATACATATTTTTTTTTTGTTTGGATTTGGCAACAAGGTCCAGCCAAGCAGTAACGGAGTGAAGCGTACATAAAAGGTAATAAAATTAAATCAAATCAAATGAAATGCGCATTCGTATGGCGCTTTATGAGCTGCAGAGAGAAAGACACTATTGGGTTAGTTAGGGAAAATCGAAAGAAAGAAGAAGAAGGCTCTGGAGGAAAAATATAAAACTTATGATCAAATCCACTATAAAACAAAACTATTACGAATCAAGTAATAAGGAAACAGGCTTTTCTCTTGTAATTATATTTTGACCTCTTCTTTTTCATACATATATAAACTGTTATTAAAGATATTGAATTCCTTGTCACATTTTCGTGTTTAAGCGAATACATGAAATGGCATTTATGCACACACACTTCGCATAAACACTGTATCTGTTTGTTCCTTATTTTTGGCAATAAAATAAATCCACCGCAAAGCCGCTGCGGGTAGATTGCTTCCTTGACCTCTAAAAATACAAAAATAAACAAAAAGAATTTAGGTTTCTCCGGCAGCAGCAGCTGTTTCGTGTCCATAACCAGATTACGGCCAAGATGAAGAGTGCTGAAGTTCTGTGCATGGCTAATTCAGTTATTCCTGCGTCTGAATTTCCCTCCAGTTGGATACATTTTGTCGTTAATGCTCGGTCCTCCTCAGATATTTGCAGGCAGCATTCCCTCTACATTGTCACAACTTGTCCGAGTGTCCTTTTCCTAGGAGCCATCTCATCTCTTCCATTTGCCTGGTTTTACACACCGTGAGCTTATCCCAAAGCGATTGTAAATATTGTGGTTAATGTGGTTATAACCGAAATACTAAGAAGAAATAAGAAGAAAGGCAAAGTACATAGATTAAAATTGGTAAGACATCAAATTGTATATGTATGTATCCTGCAAAAATAAAAATTTAGACTGCAAGACTTTGTTTAATTTAATAGAATTTCCTATCAAAACTTATCCTAAAAGTGAACCTCTTATGGCAAAAACTCTATTTATATTTTTCCAAGTGCACCGTTCCTCTATCCCCCACTTTCTCTTAGGGTTTTGCTCTCTCCGGTTTCTGTGGTCATTTCAAATTTTCATTTCATTTGCCATAAAAAGGAAATTGGTTTCGTATGCCAGTTGACATGGCCCTTTACCACTCTGGTGGTGGGCGTGGTGGGACTTACTCTCCGTGTGCCGTGTGCCGTGCGTGTGGCAGTTAAACACATAACTGCATCGCACAACAAGCTGGAATACGGAATACCTGACAAGAGAATGGCACTGACATTGGCAGTAACCAGGGGGAGGAGCAGGAGCCGGAATATAAATGCTGGCAGCTATATTTAAGCTCCTTGGCCACTTGGTGTGGGGAAACCTTTTTAGCCAAAGAGTCGTCCGGTCTAACATGCTGGCCAATGTGAAGGGTCGAAGGAATACCGCATTGTTTGTGTCTGTGAAGTTGAAAGTCTCTAATTAATGAACTGCTTATGACACCGCTTGGCCACTTATTATCAAGCGTCTTCAACAGAATTGCCAGTGAGTTGGATGCAAGGAGGGAGCTTCTGCAGGAACAGATTCCTTTGGCATCTTAATGTTTAAATTATGGTTTATCATATTTTTCCAACTATTATTCACTTTTTATATGTATTTATTGGACTCAAAAATCTTTAAGCGAATATATCCTGACTAAATCCCAATGAAATTCTGCTCAAATCGATTATTCTAGTCAAAATTATAATACCCTGAAAGCATATAAAAGGTAAGAGAATTCATAAAAATAATTAATACTATTACATATTATTTATAAATTTAATAAACATATAATACATATTAATAATAATTAATATTAATAAAATAAATAAAATGCTTTTCAATTTTTAGAAAATCAATTTAGAATTGAAAACAAAGTTGGTTTGGAAATCTTTTACGTAAAATCTTGTTAAAAACATTTCCCTATATTTCCACATTTTCTCTTTCTATGGAAAATGTTTTATATTCTGTATATATCCTTTCTTATATATTTTTTTATATCCTTCTCCTTAGCCAGCGTTTACAATGTGAAACTAACTTGAAAATTATAAATGAACTCTTTTTTCCCAGGTTTCTTTTTTCCATTCTTTTTACCACGTTTTGCGGCACAAACAAATATTAAATTAACACCCACGCACACACACACACTCGCACTCGTTTAGTGATTTTTCCGCACAGAAATAAAAGGGAAAAAATATAACAAATTAAATACCAGAGCGCGCACAAATTTTAGAGTTAAATTCAGGTCAGGGTTGCCAAGGGCCGCGACGATGATGATGATGATGATGGTGATGGTGATGATGCCACTAGCTGCTGCAGGAGCAGCAGCAACAACAATGTAGGCAGACACACACACACACACACCAAAGGGGGGGAGTGAGGGGGTGAGGCAATTTAGCGCAAAGGCATTTTCGAAGCGCACAAAAAGTGCAGCCAAAAAAAACGCACAAAAAAATATGCAGACCACAAAAAGAAAATTATGAAAATTAAATATAAATGGCCAGCATTAAGCTTTTAACTTAAATCTTTAATAATGGACAGCAAGTAAATAATAAATGGCCAGCCAGCAGCAGCAGCCAAAATGCATTTAAATATTGAACGTATTTTTAATAAATAATGTAAATATATTTCGAAATTGAAACGAAACAAGTTGACAGTGGACAGCGAAACAAAAGTGTTGAGAACAAAGCGCAACCATTGTGTCCTGACAGGTCTGTCCGTTTATCAACAACTAAGTCATTAATTAATTTATTATTTTTAAGATTATTGATATTCTTCGGAAAATCATTACCAATTACCTCAAAGTCAAATAATTAATAAAAACTAGAAAGTCGAATTGAGAAGTAGCATCATAGCAGCATAAAAATAGACGCACACTTTGTATTTCGAATTAATCCTTAAACTATACCCCACTGTGCATCCCCGCCCCTCCGTCCACGCAGCAGAAAGAGGAAGGGAAAACCCCTTTAAAGCTTTTTGGCTGCTGTTTGTTTGAAGTTTTCTTCTCCATTTTTTTATTTTTTTGTTTTTTCTTTACGCCTTTTAAGTGGCAACTACTTTGCACCTCTCAGTGGTTCACACGCCCACCCACAACTGCGACACCACATTCCCGCCTCCGGCGCCTATTCATGTCTGACTGTCTGTGGTGGCATCTCTTTCTAGTCAAGGGTTTTGGCCTTGAGTCTGTGCTTTTTCCCCATTTTTCTTTCTTTCGTTTTTTTTTTTTGTTTTTATTGCATGCACCTTGGCACACATGTTACACCAGAACGAGAGGCTACCACTTTGCTTTGGCCCCTGCAGCCCATAGCCCGGGCGCACACACTGCGTATACGCAATTTATGCAATCAAAGCAAGGATGCACAAAAAATTCATTAAAATTAAAATAAATAAATAATGTTGTGTGCAGTTGATGAAAGTTTGATTTTTGAAATTCAACAGGGAACTCAAAAAGTAACCAAAATATTATTTAGAGCCAGCTTTGAAAGGAAAGCATAAATTAAAAGTTACGAAAGGTAATTTGGTAGTTTTCGAGTTAAAAAACTAATTTGCTTTGTATTAAACAATATAAATATGAACAAGTTGCCAGAAGTTGCCATTTACCAAATTGAGATATTTTATATTCAACAATTACATAAGAAAACGAAACGAAAATGAAACGAATACCATTTTTTTGAATAGTAATTTCTTCTATTATATTAAATACATAAATTAGTATAAAAAATGTGTAACACTAACATCAATTAGTCTTCCTTAAACCATAGGAAATAACTACTAATGAGGAAAAAAATAAAACAATTAAGGAAATTTACGAAATAAAAATATACATATTTACAAATAAATAGAGCAAGAAAATTTATGAAATTTTCATGTCTAGGCCGCACTTTGCAATTACTTGCAGGCCAAATAGCAAACAAATTTGTATAAATTATGGTAGGCACTGGGCAAGGGGAAAGGGCCTAACGATTTATGGTGCAAAATTTAATTTTGCGGCTTTTTAATCAACAGAAATCAAATGCAGAGCAACATTGTGTATAACTTATGATTTATTAAGCTTGCACATTATTTCAGCACCCCTGACCCTTAGCCTTGGCTTTATGTGACAACCAGCTTAAAAATAAGTCATTATCCAAAATATTTGTTTAGCTAATTATAAGGTGAAAGAGAATAACAAAATGCCCAAATTTAAATTGGTTTTTATATATTTCAATTTTAACCGTCTGAGAAATGCATTGAACTGTATTAAAAATTATCCTAAATTCAGCTAACAGGATCGTTAAAATAAATATAAAGAGATTATAAAATATTCGGTTTTAAATATTTATTTCTTATGTTTTTTCTTAATAATTTCTTTTATTTAAAGTGGAATAAGCTATTTTTCGATGTTTTAAGTTTTAATAAATCAAACTTTACTATTTTATTGATATCAAACTTATCCCCTCGAAAGAGATCCATATTTATATGCATCTATTTTTGCTATTAAGTCCAAAGATCCGTGAGAATCAAGGGAAACTTACAAAGAAGAAGAGAAAATAATCAAAAAAATAATTTTTATTTTAAAACCGTTAATAAATGAATGTATACATAGTATGGTACATATCATGCGCAAAAAGAATACATTTCTATATACACAAAAGCACATACTATATCTATGTAAATATCCATTTATTGACATTGCCACCGTAATTGATGGCACTGTGGCGCTAAAAAATAAATAAAAATAAATACATAAATAAATAAAGTATAAGAAATGCCCATACATACATACATAAATACGTACGTCGGCATACTGGGCGTAATGTGCGAGTGCTAGAGCCTGGGAAATCGGGTCCTGCGGTGGCACCCAAATTGATGCATGTGCAGCAACACGTTCCGGCAATGCCACTAAATCCCCTCCAGGACAACAGGCGACAGGCGAGAGCCACAAAAAGGGGCGTGGCATCGACGTCGACAGCGGGACAGGGTGATGGTTTATTTGAAAAAGCAGCATCGATATGTTATTTGCATGAGTCCAAAAAAAAAAGCGGTGGGGAAAGTGCGGCTAACGGGGGCTAGCAGAGGAACCAGAAGGAGCCAAAGCAAATCCCATGGCAACTTTCTGCCACGCGAAACTTTCTCAGGCAAGTAAGTTAATGCATGAATAAAGAGGAAAGCTGCAGGCAAACACACACGCAAAAAACAAAATATGTTTTAAATAAAAATGAAAATCGTTCTTCTTTTTAGAAACATACGGTTTTGTTTAATTTGAGATAAAAGTTGGAAGAAACTTCAAGAAAGCTGTAAATAATTTGCACTCTCTTCAAAAGTTCCTGCTAGCTTTCTAACCAAATAAGGTAAATACTGGATAAACTTTTAGTAAAACCAAATTGATTGTCTATATTCCAATAATTTATACGATGGAGGAAGACTAACAGAGAGCTGTTAATCTCTGAATCTTGCCGCAAAGTGCCAGCACACTCGTTGAACTTCACTTAATAGGAGCTATTATTTTACAAATCTGAAAAGACTTGACAGGATGTCCTAGGTTCATGTTAATGAAACTTTTCACATCCTTTTTTCTATCCGAGAGATTTTAACAGTGATGATAAAAACGACTTCAAGAGCCAGTGGAAAGGATAATGGGATTTCCTAGATAGAAAATCTCTGATACAATCCAAATAATAATATAAAAATGTTTAACAAGAAACTATGAATAATATGAAAATAAAATTAAACAGAAATCATATTAAATAGTGTCTCAAAATTTTCCCTAAGTGTACACACACTGCCATTCACACATACTGTGGTACTTTTATGCAGCTGCCAGAGCAAAATAACAAAAAGTAATTTCGTGTTTTACTCACTCGCGCATAATCCGACGAAAAGTTGCATTTTATTTAGTGCAGACATGACAACATATGTTGGCCAACTTCAAATTCGCATTAGGCAGCCTGTTTTGTCAAACTGGCAAACTGGCAAACGTCCAAGAATTGCACCTTTCAATTTGAATTTTTTTTAAATTAAGGAGCGCGCGCATTGCCGAACTAGAGACAGCTGAACTAGTTCGTGCACTCACAGCAAATCCATCCCGCTCTTCCGTCTCTTTACCAACGCCCACAAGCTGTAGTTCAAGCAGCGTCTTGAACTAGATCTTCGGCCATGGTATTCTATCACCACCGGCACACCAATCACAGGATTTTTTTGCCACCCAAGCTATGGTCCCACCATTCTGTCAGACACCTTACCCTCTCCTCTGACCCACCCACACACACACACGCTCACACACACGTAGCGGGCACGAAAACAATTATTTTTCATCGCAGGCGATAAGTGGAAATTAGATCGCATTGGAACCATGTCAACGGCTGGCAGATCGGACGACGATCCTGGCCAGAATTCGGCCGTGGAACAGAGCACCGTTATGGCGCCGGATCCCGGCCCATCGACGCCAGCGGTATCCGAAATAGCCGCCTCCAGTGTGAGTTTCGATTCGCGTATATTCTTTGCCTTCATTTTGCTGACGACGACGGAAGACACGTCAACTTCCCAGCGCTTTTTTGTTTACTTTTTAAGCATTCGGTTAATGATAGTAATTTTAATTGATTGCTAACCATGTTAGATACGCTCTGGACTGGCGGAACTGGAGCTGCGCTCCTCGCAGGTGCTGCAGCGCTTGGAAAACGTAAAGGTTTCCACGCCCGAATTGGCTCGGGACTCGCCGGAGGAAGAAGAGCCGCAACAGCAGCAGCAGGTGAGGCCGGAGGACTACCTCCTTCCGGCAGAGCACCGTGTGCCTTCGGACATCCTTAAGTCGCTGGAGCAACTGGTCTCCTACACGGACAGCGACGATGATCCGGAATTCCCGCTGCCCGCCTTGGACGACGTCTCCCACTTGGCGCTCATCTCGCACAGCATCGTGGCGTATCTGTCGCATCTCGATCGCCAGCAGTTGCTCCGGGTCACGAACAGTATTTCCGGCGACGCCACCCGCTGGCTGGGCACTTTGTTCCACTTCGGGAACCCGGCAAGCAGCTTCCATGCGGACAATGCGGACGCTGTTCTGCGTACAGTGCGCCTGGCCATAGTTGCTCGCTGTCCTGGCTATCTAGAGGGCGGCATACCGGCCCTGGCGCTGCCCACGTTCTATATCTCGGAGAACACGACGCCGGTGAGACTACAGTATGCGTGCCGCCAGCTAGGGATTCCGCTGGAAGCCATCAAGATTATACCCGAGCACAGCCAGAACGGCACCATGGACGTGACGCTGCTGCAGAAGCAGATCCAGCTGGATGTGAGCAACAATCGGACGCCACTACTGGTGGTGGCCGACATTGGGGCCTCGCTCTGCGGCTACGTGGATAATTTGCTCCGTCTGCGGGACGTTTGCAAGGCGCACAACATGTGGCTGCATGCCAGCGGCCATGGCCTGGCCGCATTGGTCTGTGCCCAGAATCAGGGCCACGTGGAGGAGGTGCTTCACTCGATGGCTCTTAATTTGGGCAGCTGGCTGGGCGTGCCCAGCTTGCCCATCGTCCTGCTGCACCGTCCGCTGCAGAACAGCGCGCTGAGTGCCTTTGAATCCGATCCGATCCTGTCCCGACGCCTCAACGCGCTGAGCCTATGGACCAGCCTGCAGGCATTAGGCAGAAAGGCCATAGCGGAGCGCCTGCATGTGGCCTTCCAGACGTGCAGTATTCTCTTCGAAATCGCCTCCAAGTGTGAAGGCATCAGGGTGCTGGTGAGTTTTATTCTATATATATTTATTTCCATATAAGTTTAGTATATTCATTGGCTTCCTCTTATTCTTTTTAGAGCCACACGCCTGGAGCGCAGACCGGAGCCTCATTGTCGGACATCATTCCGAGCCCCTTTGATGTACAAGCCTTGTTCGATGCTGCCGCTCCTGTAGTTGCCTATCAGTTTGATGGCAGTACCACCATTCCATTAGGGGGCACTAGCTCTGCCGCCGCCGCCGCCGCTGCCACTGCTGAGCGGGAAACAGCCGACGGTCTGAAGCCGCTGGAAAAGGTCTACAATGCTTCCTACTTCGATCGCCTCAACTCCTGGCTGGGTCAGATTCTTCAGCGCGACTGTCCAAACGTAAGTTCAAATATAGGAAAATATTACATTTAAATATATCGATCAAATATATAAAAAATCTGTATTTATATTGTAAATATATTTTTTTTTTAACTTTTTCAGTTTGATTTCGAGGTGATTGAACACCCAACGCACGGTAGCTGCATCCGCTACTGTCCCCTGGAATTAGGACTAGGCGAGCAGCCGCCGAGCTCTGAAAATTTGGAGAGCTTTGCTCAGAGCCTAGAGGCGCATGTGGACATTTTGCGGGCAACGATCAAGCACAAGGCGCGCTTCATCCATTTGGTTGAGCGCAGCGATGTGCTGCGTCTCGTGTCACTGCCCGAATGGGCAGGCATGGGCGGTGTTCGCTTTGTACCCGAGGGCTGGGAGGCTCTGCTCACGGACCAGGCCAAAACAGAGCTAAATAAGCTCAATATCGATCTGGTGGAGGCCCTCAAGTCCACGGACAATGCCTTTTCCCTGGGCGAGGGTACCGATGGCTTGATTTGTGTGCGATTCGGTATGGTTACCCACGAAACAGAGGTGGAGGAGCTCCTTGATCTGGTTGTTACAGTGGGCAAAAGTGTGCAGGAGAATTCGCGTGTTTTGGACACCATGTCGGAGATCGTCAAGAAGGTCAGTGGCCCAACCAAGCTTATTTTTGGCTCTTGTTTATTTGTAATGCAATTTTAGGGAATCGAAGCTGTCACAGCGGATCTTCAGCGCGAATCGGAAGAGAAGCTCTGGCAAGAGGGTATCCTTCGGCACGTGCCCGTTGTGGGACGTGTCTTCAACTGGTGGTCACCGCCCGCCAAAGAGTCGGGCATTAAGGGTCGCAGCCTCAATCTCACGCAGGGCGTGGTCGAGAGCACAGAGAACATATACAAGTGAGCGAGAGACAATGCCTCGAGCAAGATAAATAATTTTACATCCTTTTTCTTTTTAATTTCTAATCAGGTATCACATGCAGATGACCGGAGCCACTGCCCATCAATTGCCGGCGAATCGTTCGCCACCAACGCCCATGGTGCAAACGCCCGTTGGGGCAGCGACGCCACCGGCGCCTGTCTTCCCCACGGTGGAGCCAGTGACTATGCCCGGTTCAGGTGAAGAAACGCCCGAGCAGCCGGCGGCCACGCAAAACCATGTGAATCACGCTCGTACCGTGAGCCAGAGTAGTGCGTCCAGCGTCCCGGAACTGGTTGCCGCCGCCAACAGTGCAATTAACAATAATTAGCAACAAAAAATAATAAGAAAAACCCCTTAAAACCCTAGATGACAAAAAGCAGATAAACTTAATAGATCAAAAGGCACAGCCAGCAAACGTGGACTTCTTTGCGGCGATAACGACATGGAATAGTCGAGAGAAGACCCAAAAAATCCAAGAGCATAAAAAGAAATATACAAATAAATTCCAAAGAAGAAAATTATGATGAGAAAAAGGATGATCGTAACAGAAAACCCAATTTAATTGCTTTTATGTATTTATATATACATATATTTCTATTCCTATGATCTTATATATATTATATTATGTTATCTTATACCTTTAATCCCTTTATTGTTGTATCTTAGCCCGAAAGCAAAATTATGCAAAAGCCTCCCTGATCCGCTAAAATTATTTTTGTAGCCCTTTTTCCTCGTTTCTGTATTTATTAATCAGATGCAAGTACCTTTGAGAGTTATATATATATATGTTTATATACATATGTATATATTTATACATTCATATATATTAACTAGGCAATTGTTCAATGTTCAATTGTGCAAAGCAATAAATTGCGCTATTCTTATTTTTAAAGAAGCTAAGTGAGAGAAAACGTAAGAAATTAAATAACAAAAGTATATAATTAAATGACAAAAAAAATATATATTTATTTTACAAATTGCTGCTGTATAAGGAAAAAAATCTGCACAAAATCTGATAAAAGAATTAAAATTAAAAAGATAAACATGAAATAAAATGTGTAGTAATTTAGACAGAGATGCATGATATATTTTTCTATATGTATACCGCTCTTTTTCAGTTTATCTTTTTTATCATTTATAACGTTCGTAGTTTAGAGAAAGCATTGACGTTGGTAAGTATTTTACTGTTGGAATTTTTCCACACTTTCAAATATGGAAACAGAAAAGCTTTGAATTGGAAAGAGATTTTTGCATAATGGTATATAAATGCGATTTGTTTTTAAATATTTAGGCATAAATCTGAAGCAAATTTATATTTCTTAAGAGGTAACTGAACAACCTACCTTGATGCTTAGCAGCCTGTTATGTTATCTCTCCCATTAAAAAAAACTAAAATAATATAAAATAAAAATAACATTAAACAAATGTTATCCATTTAATAAATGCATTTAAATTTTATACTTTTATTTTATTTTTATTTAATATTTTGTTGGGATTTTTAGCGTTTTACGTTGCCGCCTTTTGCTTTTGAAAGAAACTTTCCCAATTCGTTTTGTTTCTCTTCATTATCCTTTTCATTTATTTTTTTTTTATATTTTGCGCATAAAATATTGTTGCATTCCAGAAAAAATTATGCTTCCCTTCAGTTTCGGAACCGAAATTCCCGCCAAGTTGAATTGGGCCAAAGTGGTTTTTAGGTTTCTGGAACGCGCACACTCACTTATTAAGTACATTTCTGTGTTTTTCGTTTTTCTTACACGATTTTTCTTTTTAAAGTTCATACATTTTTTTATTTTATATATTTGTTTTAGAATTTATTTCTGTTGTCGTTTTTTTTTCTACCATTACTTGTCTGTTTTCAATATGCCACTAAGCGCTTCGATTTTTTGCCTCACTTCTTTACATTTTCTTTAACTATATCGGTATGCATATATATATATATACTATATATTTATATATATATATATATATATATATATGTATATGTTGTACAACTCATTCTTATCTTGCATTATTGCTGCAGCCGTTGAGCTTTTCGAAAAAAATGTTGCGAATTTCGTTCCCATCATCCTTTTTTTTAGATTTTTTTGTGTATTAACTTTTGTTTCGTAATTTTCTGTTTTGTTATTCTTTTTTTGTGGTTTTTGTTTTTGTAATAACTACAACGCGTACGATGACAACATTTAACACAGAAATATATTTACGAACTAATTGTATTATATTTTTATGTATTTTTATTATTTGTTTTTATAAATAGAGAGCTTCGATCTAGGCTCGAATCTTCCGTGACCCAAAATTCATCTCCTAAGGGGTTTTTGTGTTTGGATTTTCCAATGCTTTTTTTTTTTTTTTGTTTTTTTGATACTGATTTTATAATTTTTTTTTTTTGAAGGGGGCGTGTTGTTCATGTGCTATTAAATCCTTAAAGGATTCTTAACCCCTTGAGGAGGATTTTAATAATCTTTTTTTTTAGTTTTTTATTTGTATAACTTGTAATTAATTAATATAAGCGAATAAAAAACTTGATTAGTTTGTTCGGTTTGTCTCTTTACACGATCTATACATATTTACTTCTTTTAAAAATGTCCCGCCTTTTTACGCTCTACGATTATTGAGTTATTTCGATTTGAGTACTCGTCGCTTGTTATTTTATATCTTACAATTGATCATTTCAATGTGCGCCGCATTAGGGGAGATGGTACCAATCAAGGACAAAATAATAAAAAGATTCATAACACCCTAAGCACTCGCTTGATTTTTTTAACCATTCTACGCTCTGAACTTTTTAGCAAGTTACGCATCCTTTTGTTACATTGCCCTTGGTACGATCTAGTTCCGGGTTTTGTTTCCATTATATAGCTAAATTTGGTAAATGTTGAGAACTTTCGCTATCGATTGGGCAGTGCTCGTGTTTTAATTAGTTGATTGGCCTTCTGTATTATCCCTATCTCTATCTCTCTCATCCAAAATTGGCCTTTGGCTTACATTTCCGTTGTCATTCGAAATTTTCTAAAAATGCATGGTTTTTGAATCCTTCAATTGTTTTCCTTTGCTGCTATATATATTTATATAGGTTGTCCATAGGCTTATGTATCTTGTATATAACTATTTTTAATAATTCAATACCTTGTATATAACTATGTGTATATATGTATATCGCTTCGTGTATACCTCTATATATATAACTTTTGTAGTTGTCGGTTCCCATTTTTGTCGGTTGTGTTTTGTTGTTTTTGGGGGCAGTACTTTTGTGTTGCTTAGTGTCCATATTGCTCTCGGTTCCATATGCCAAGTCCGGTATATGCGGTTATTTCGGTTTATGCTATATGCCTATGCCTTGCTTTCGTTTAGCTACTAAATATACAGTTAGCACTCTAATCGTCTTTTGTTTATTTTATATTTATGTTAAATAAATGCATTCCATGTTAAGCTTAGGTTTTTAGATAAACAATAAGGTTGCAGGCTCACATCGAATGGCAGACGAGGTCAGCCAATCGATTGGGCCCGCCAGTCCCGGACGATCCCTATATATATTTGGATTTCAGATCGTCCGCAGCACAACCCAGACCCAGGAGAGAGTCGAGCACTAAACGGGATGGATCCAAACTGAATGGCCGTGGATCCGGGGGGGGGATGTGTGTGGCAATGTGCTCAAGTAGAGTATATGAGGAACTTAATGATAGCAGTTCTTTAATAACATATTTTTTTGTTTTGTTGCAATTTAATCATTAACTAATGTGGGGATATTTGGCATACACGAGGTCGTTTCTATTTAATTTTCTTACAAAATAAAGCAAGGAAAGAGAGCTCGTCTCTTAAGGATATTTGTATTTGCAATTAGTCAGGAACTTAAACCATAAGAAATAACTTTAAGTAGGAAAAACGAATTAAAAAGTGAGTGTAAAAAAGTGTGTTTGTCAATATCTACATACATGTTTTAACTACAATATTTGTGTGTTCGTTCGGTTCCAATGTGAATATTAAACAATTGTTTGACCAAGAACATGCCATCGCCCCATCTGCACGCCCATTCAGTTACCCGTTGTTGTCTATATAAAAAAAATTGACTCTCGAAAAGTGTCTTAAAAATTCTTCTCTAACTTTTTTTCTACTACATTCTAGGACTTATTGCCTACGATCCGTCCTAAACACGAAATTCCGCTTTGGTGGTTGGTTAGTTTTAGGTTCAAGTTCCGGTTCGTTTCGATTTCCAGTTGGTTGCAGGGGTTTACACAATTAATATACCTATATGTATAATATATATATATATATAAGTAATATTTTTCGGTAATTAAAAAAAAAATTGTTTCGTTTTGACAATTTTTTTTGTTTTTGTTTAGCTTTAAAAGTGGTACAAATATGCTATTATCAAAAAGGAATAACCGTGTCCTAAATGGATATAAGTATATATGTATAATGTTTTATAAGTAATAGATCGCTGATACATATATAATATGGTACATGAGTCCCGGTCCCCGTCCGTCGGTCTGTGTCGTCAGAGGCTGTGTGTGTGTAGTACATCTTTTTATATTCTCGAAGAGCCCAGATATATATAGGTTTGTTTTTGTGTTTGTATATAGTATGTACAAAAGTCGACGAGCAGGATTCCGGATCTAGGATACGATTACGATACGTTACGATACGCAAAATGCAGCAAATCAAAGATGGAAAACTCGCCGCCATCCCAAACAATGCCCAAGTCCATTTGCCTATCATACACGAGAATTCTAGGAAGACTCCGTCCCACAATGCCCAGGCTCCGTCAGGCTTGACCAACTCCTGCGAAATATCCTTATCGCTGGCTGGCTAGTGCCATTTTACAGCTCCGTGACCGCATAGTTGCTCTCATCGGTTATCGCTGGCGGCGGCGGCGGCAGATCATCATCGTCGTCCACCGTTGCTCCGCCACCGCCGCTGGTGACGCCTCCACCGCCTCCTCCGCCGGCTCCGTTATGCAGGATCTTGCCATTGGCCGCTCCCGGACCCATCCGTCCCTTGACTGCCTCCGCCTGCGCCTCCAGAGGTGGCGGCGGCAGCGAAGTGTCCTCATTGGCATTGTTCCCACCACCTCCTGCTCCTGAACCACCTCCTCCTCCATTCTGGAGGCCAGCCGGCACTATTCCGATGGTATCGTTCAACGGCTGGTTAGCTGGCGGCGGCGGGGAGGTGGGCGTACCAATGCGTGGCGGCGGAATCGCCTTCATTTGCGGCGGCAACTTCATTGGCGGACGTTGCAGGGTTCTAAATGTGGGATTTCAGTAAGTTAATAGTAATTGCAGGGTTTAAGTTTTAAAAAATATGCCAAATAAATGGGAAAATATTAATATGTATGCCTTAGAGTATATATTTCAATCAAAGAGTTTTAAATTGTTATTTTATTACATCTATAAATTACATTATTAAATTAAAATCAATTGCAGGGTTTAAGTTTTAAAAAATATGCCAAATAAATGGGAAAATATTAATATGAATGCCTCAGAGTATATATTTCAATCAAAGAGATTTAAATTGTTATTTTATTACAAGGAAAAGATAAATTAAAATGAATTGCAGGGTTTATGTTTTAAAAAATATACCAAATAAAAGAGAAGATATAAATATGAATGCCTTAGAGTATATATTTAAATCACAGAGTTTTAAAATATTATTTTATTACAAAAAAAAAAATGAAAATGAATTTCAGGGTTTAAGTTTTAAGAAATATGCCAAATAAAAGGGAAAATATAAAGAGTTTTAAAGAGTTTTAAATTTTAGAGAGTTTTAAATTGTTATTTTATTACAAGGAAAACATAAATTAAAATGAATTTCAGGGTTTAAGTTTTAAAATATATGCCAAAATAAAGGGAAAATATAAATATGAATGCCTTAGAGTATATATTTTAATCACAGAGTTTTAAATTGTTATTTTAATACAAAGAAAAAACAAATTATTATTATTTAAAACTAGTTGGAAACAAAGCTATATCTTTGTTTAAAACAACTAAATAACTGAGAGACTAAGACAATATAATAATAAAATATATTTTTAGTTTAATTCATAGGTATTAATAAAGATTAAATCTTAAAAAACAATCTTGTTGGTTAATCTTGAACTCTAAAAGAAAATAAAACAAATACATAAATAAAGACCTCTTTACAGCCAAGCCAAGATCAATCAATATATGCTTGGGGCAACACCTACTTGGAATAGTTTTGGTGCTGGGCCTGTTGCTGCTGATAGATGGACTCCACCTTGGGCTGCTCCGCATCCTTGGGAATCTCGGGCAGGGGGCAATTCAGAATTGAGGGCTTGTACTTGGGATCAAACTTGCCGCCCTGCCTGAGCGTGGAGCACTTGTAGATCTGCTTGTCGCGATCATAAATGGCGCTATCCATGGCGGTGCTAATGGGAATGACATCCGATTCCGGTTGCTGGTGATGCTGCTGCTGGTGATGCTGCTGCTGTTGTTGCTGGTGTTGCTGCTGCTGCTGGTGCTGATGCTGGAGCTGCTGTTGGTGCTGCTGCGGTGACTTCAACTGATGCAGCTGCTGCTGTTGCTGCGACGGAGGCGGTGGCTGTTGCTGCTGCTGCTGTAAAATCGGCGGATGCTGGTGCGCCGGTATCTGGGGACCGCCCTGGCTATTCTGTCTTCGCATCGTGGCCAAGTTCGAAACATATATGGAACCCTGGCTGACAGCAACTAGGGGCTGGTATATGGAGTGCGGATTCCCATTGGCCGCCAGTTGTGGGGCCAGGTGAGCCGGTATCTGCTGGTAGATCTGGCTCTGACCTGATCCCAAATGGTGCGGCGCATGGTGGGCCGCCGTTGTATACGTGCCATACTGCTGCGCCTGCGCCTGCTGCTGGTGGTAGATCGCATGCTGATGCTGCACTGCAGCGGCAACGGCGGCGGCCGAATGCGAATGCGGATGCTGGTGGGGATGTGGATGTGGATGCGGATGCTGATGCGGATGGTGGCAATATATCGGCTGTGGTCCTCCCATTTGCTGTTGCTGTGCCTGCTGCTGTTGCTGCTGCTGCTGTTGCTGTTGTTGCTGCTGCTGTTGGGCGGCCTGCGTCGTCGGTGGAAGATTGGCGGCGACGTTGGCTGCTGCTCCTGCTGCGGAAGGTGGCGACGATTTTCAGTAAAAGTCATTGGCTTCCAATGTCTTGCATTGTTTGCTTAGGGTTGCATATTTACCGTTATTGGGACCTACAAGAATGCACACACACAGGTAACAATTAGCAATAGGCGGGTTGGACGGAGGATGTGGAGTTGGATGAGGGGCAGGATGCAGGATGCAGGTGCGAATGCAGAATGCAGGTTGACGCAACGGTGGAACGATGGTGGCAATGGTGGATGGGCGCAGGCATTATTTGCATGGAATGAGATTATATAATATAAACGTATATTGATGGGAGCAAATTGAGCGAATTGGCATAATAATTACATTATTCAAAAATGAACTAAAGTTATTTATTTGTTTATTTTCATATTGATTTCCAAGTAGCTAAGCTGTAAGTATTATTTAATGTGGATCTTAAATGATGATCTTACTTAAAATTGTGAAAGTTTCTTAACGATATTTATAATTTATTCTTGTAGTTTTACCTGCTCAACATTGAATTTATTAATCTTTAAAATTTTATTCTTATAACATACTCTTTGTCAGCTATTTATTATGGAAAGTTATTTTAACTTGGATCCAGCTCAATTCGATCTCAATTCGATATGAACACAAGGATTGATATAGAGATGTACACGTACACTGGGAGAAAATGTATGCCATTCGTTAAGAAATATATATTTTACTGTAAAAAAAATTGTAAAACATACAGATTTCTTACCAAATCTGTAGCAACGAAATTGAGCTTGATTTCAACAATACCACAAGGTTCCTAGTTCCTTATTACAAAAAAATATAAACATAAAAAAATAACTTTAAGAGGGCTCTAAAAACTCTGAAAATTAAATTCTGGGACAAATTGATCATCGTCAAGCTTATAGAATTTAGTTTTCTCTTTTGTTAACTAGCTTTAAAAGTTGTATTATTTTTATAAATATTTAATCAAAGTTGTGACGATTCATAGCTTTCCAAATTCGAATAGTTTAATTCTGCTTTTGAACAATTTTCTCGTCTGGCCATAATGTTTCTCCCAGGGCACACTTAGAATAGAGAAGGGTGGACGTGTTCATGGGCATGTTTTGGGCGTGGGAGCTGCCCCAGTGGGGCACTGCGACCCCGGAACTTACCAGTCATGTGGGTGGGGCTGTGATTGTGCGAGGGCAGCCGGCCCAGCGTGTGGGTGCCCATGGCGCGCATGTTTTGCTGGATGTGGGCGTGGGCCATCATCTCGTGCTGCTGCCGCTTGCTGGGATGCTGCAGTGTGTGCGAGCCACTGATGACCGGCGGACTGAAGTGCCTGGAAATCAGATGCCGGCGGCAGGCGAAAAACAGAGAAAAAGAAAGAAAGGGGACGAGAGAGAAGAGAGAGAGAGAGAGCGAGAGAATGGAGGCGGGAATCGGGCGGGACGGGTCACAGTGGGATCTTCAAAAACATACCCATTATGATTCCTGGGCAGCGTCCTAGCGGCATTCATCATCTGCTGGTGATTCTGCGGAGCCGGATGCGATATGTAGGACGGCTCATCCACCTGGGCATAGTCATTCCGCTTCCTTATATAGATCCACGTGTGCGAGTCCACCCAAACCATGATGGTCAACAGTATGGCTGCTATAAAGCTGGCTATAAGCATCAGCACCAGTCCCAGCAATCCGCCCTCGCACAGCCCTCGGGCGGCGGCTAGAAAGTTATGGTGCACCGCCTTGCAATCCACGAGGGCTGTCAACTGTGTCAGCAGTCTTTCGCTGCTATTCAAATCCGCATTCACAGCCCCCAATTTTGGCTGCAGCCCGGAGGACTTGAACAGCACCAGGGAGATCTTCATCACGGTCGCCATGGCGCTCCGGGCATTGTTTAGCGAGTTCTGTGATTCCCTCAGCCGCTGGGTGAATGGGTTTGTGTGACCCGGCTCGCATTGGGTATAGTGGAGCAGCACATTGGTAGGCAAGTCCCGAGGAGCGGTGGACACAAGAAAGTCTGCGGGCGAGATGCACAGATCGCCGACCGCCACCGAGGAGGACAAATATAAGCCGGACATCAGCCAGGAACCAGTAACAGCCAGCAAGCCGCAGACGCTGAACAGGATCAGGGCGCAGCGTGAGTGCCGAGCCACGCCCACCAGTAAAACGGCGCATAGGACAAGGAGAAGCGCCAAGGTGGCCACTGTGCCGGGCCAGCGGATCAGCTCCCATTGGTCACCGCGCTAAAAAAAATATATTTAAGTGTTTTTAGAATGATTTATAAGCATAAATATAATCAAATTTCTTATTTCCTCAATAAAAACGATTCTTACCGTCAGGAAGTGCGTCATGGAGATGCCCATTAAGGGTCGCCGGATATCGCTGGCCGCATTCGTGGCCAAAGTAACATTTCCCTGGACAATGTTGAGCGAAACAAAGAGCTTGGAGAGCGCCGTTTGATTGGACACCGGTTGGTCAAAGATATCCGCCAGTTCCACCAGCTGCGGGCGTATACGATTCGTCAGCGTGTTCTCCAGGATGTGCGTTTGATTCCGTATGGTGGTCACCAAATTGTCCACCTTCCTGCCCGCCGTTAGTACCTCAAGCAGTCCGTTGTGCAGATCGTCATTACCATACAATCCCAATCCGATGGCCGCACAGCACATGACCGTGACTATGGAGAGGGCCACTTTTAAGCTGGTGATCGAATGAGCTGGACGTGGTTTCCGGTCGCAGCAGCGGGTCATTAGATAGAAGAGAAGTCCCAGCAGCGACACAATGAGCAGGGCAGCTGGAACCGACCCCAAAATGCCCAAACTCTGAGGACGAAAACGAATTTTAAAAGTAAATTAATTATAAATGGTTGTTTTCATATAATTCTAATACTGTTCTAAATAATAAAAGAAGATAAATAAATAATGTAAATTTTTAAAAATGATGTGCCATTTTAATATAGATTATAGATTTGCATTTTTGGATTAGATTTAGATAATCAGTGGTGTCCAAAGCTCTTACTCGCGGGTTAAAGTCAATCATAATAATAATAATAATAAAAGCAATAACATTGTAATTTTCTGGATTAATCTAGCCTTTTTTTAATTTAAAAATATTAAATAATAAAAGGAGTCCTAAAGATTTCAGATTTTCAGATCGATAAAAGGATACAAGGACGCCTGCAACTATAACCATAGATTATATACATATTCATACTCTGCTACAACTCACCTCCAGGTAGATCTCATCATTGGGCCGGAACGTGCTGTTGATCTTGTGGAACGTGATGTTATAATGGGGCAGCGCATGGAGTAGCTTCGCTATCACCGGCACCTTGTACTGGTCCGTGAACTCGTGATAGTCGCCCATCCTCTCCTAGTTTCTTCGTCGTCCGTCGTCTGTCCTCTGGCCTGTGTTGTGTGTCTGACTTTTTATTCCTTTGTTATTCCAGATGGATTTTTCTTCCTTCACCACAGCAGCTGCTGCGTCTTCCTGCTACGTGCTCACGGGCCTAAGTTTCCTAAGCTCTTGACACCAAATCTAAATTGTTGTGCACTGTGATTAAGGGGTACAAGAATGTGAAAGAAAAGGCTATTAATTATCACCACAAGTTAACTTTTTTGTTAATTAAATTTAACGCAATAAAGGCCTGATTTGATAGCACGCCACTAGGCTAGGTGATACAAATTTTTTATGTATTTAAATAGATTTTTTTTGTATTTATTTAATATTGAATTGTGGTAGGGTATTGCAATTGTCAATACCACCCCCTAACTGATTGACTAGCCTGTAATGGTTACTCGTAAGCCCTTAAAAGTATGCAAAAGTATGCATTCTCAGCTTCCTCTTATTTTTCCTTTGGTGATCAGCGACTTTAACCCCACTTTCTCATGCACACACTCCGAATAAGGGTCCTGCATATATGTATGTGTATACACACACACCCACACGCACGTATATAGATATGTGGGTGTGCATACGTGGGCATGGCCTTAATTGCTCAATAAGTAGGTTGTACCCACTTCTAGGCACTATTTAATTGACGAATATTTACAGACCCCTGGAAATTGCATTGCATTTTGAATTGCTTTGCCGCCCGCCAGCACCGCTGAGACTTATTTAATGAAGTAATAAGTTTTGGGCGTTTTTCGTTTTCGTTTTTGGCTTTGATTCTATATTATATTGACGGATGCTGCCCAGCGCAATAGAAATTTTGTTCACTTGTCTTCCTCTTCTCGCTTCGTCCAGTGCAACAACAAGGAGAGAGAGAGCAGGAGCAGCGGTAACGGTAACTGTTAAGCTCGTGTTCTTACGCTCATGCGCGCTCTCTCTCCCTCGCTGTAGCTGTTAGTGCGTTTGTATATCTATTGATTAAAAGTTCGCTCTGCTGCGCCCACTTTCCGCCTTCCGCCTTTGGCCTGCCTGCCTGCCCCTTGGTGTTACCACCTTTTTCCCACCAACCACCCGCCACCCACCACCACTGTCTCTCTCGCACTCCTACAGCGAACTGCAGCATTTTGTACTACTACAAATGCAACAATAATACACACACTCTTGCACAGAATAACGGCATAAATTAAATTCGCCAACTCTTTGGCACAAATTTTAGTTAGGAACACCAACAAAAACACTCCCTTTTTCGGGTACACACAATTTTTTCTGAACAAACAAAGCTCTTTTCTGGCACTTGAAAATCCCCTTTTGCGATTATTCGAAATAATTACTTTTTGCAGCACACTTTAGTTGATAAACTTTGACATCGTCGTCACAATCATCTGAATCAGTATACGCATCTCAATTAAAACAGTCTGTGTTGCTTCTCTTGGTTGTTTAGGTTTTTTTATGTGAAGTTTTCGGTTGAGCTTAATTTATTGTGTTTGCAATTTAGTAAAGAAGGCAATACAACACACGAACAGGGACCTTCACATTCCGAAGACTGGGCAAAGTATGAAAATTCGGTGTCGTTCGATTTGGTCACACCCTCTGGATTATGCACACATACGATGTTGATGTTCTCGCAGGACGAAAAGCCGAACAACCCGAACACACGAACCCTGGCAGTGTGACCGACAGGCAAGGATACAAATATTATGGTATTTTTTAATGAACAGGACCAATATCCTATGTATTTTTTATATAAAATTACATTTTTCAACATTAAATATTTTATATTTATATAATGATAAAATTAGTATTTAAATTATAATTTAAAATCCCCTTTACGCTCAAAATGTGTTGGTAAAAATATTTGCTTGTCAACGCTGAAGGAACAACTGGCCTGGAAAGGAACCGTTACAGTTTGAATTTTTATTTATTATAAGTGCTACACATACAAATATTAATTGTCACATACAAATATTAGTAGTTTCGAATTAAACATTGCTGCTCACATCAAAAAGAAACTTCCAATAAGATTAAATGCTTGCCATCTTAAATATTAATAATTTAATAAACTAAAAGACACTGACATTGAGATAAATAATTATAAAATTAAATTGACAGTTATACATTTTCAGGGACAATACTTATTTCTAAAGAGGCTTCAGGAGGACAAAACACAGATCATTAGCTATTTCAATTTGAATTTCATTTGTAGATCCCAAGGCCACGGTCCACGGTGGTCGGAGACTCTATAATAACCTCCGGATTTGGGCGCCTCCGACTGGGGTTTACGCCGGAGGTTCTGGGCCTAGTGGTTCGCTTAACACGCCTTAGCGCGTGTTTCAGGGCGTCTTTGCCTGGCTCACATAGATGTTTACTAGTTCCGCGATCTGCTGTTCGATCTTGGGCAGCTTGATCGAGATGGCCTTGCGGTCCTTCTCCTCCTTTAGCAGATGACCACCGCGATTGTTAAAGCGGTTGGGATCGGCGGCTTTGGCTTCTAGCGCCTCCATGCGTGACCATAGCTCTGCTCGGTTGGCGTAGAGCTTGATATTTTTTGTTGCTGCTGTTGAAGACCCTAAGACGGTCCAATTCCACCTCGTGTAGCTCCACGACGTCTTCACTTTCAAATTCTGTAAAGAAACTAGTAAAACGATTGCGCTCCTCCGAGCTTTTCAGGATGAGATCCCACCATTCCATAATTTCGGCGCGCAGCTTTTCGATGAACGTCTTCATGTTCCGCCTTCGAAGTACCTGGCAGCGCTGCAGCTCCTCCCGAAGCACGTCATACGTGTACTGTGTGTATTCAGTCGCTTCTCGCACACATATATTCGTCTGTCTCCTGCAGACGCTCCCAGAGGACGTGAATCTTTCCCCGCATGTCGGCGAGTTCCTTCTGCAGTCGCCGCAAGCGCTCTAAGGTCTCGGGCGTGAGGCCGTGCTCTTCCTGGTTCAGTAGGCGCTTCTCTTGATCCGTCTGCGGCAGGCACCCCAACAGCTTCATGTTGTGCTTGATGCTCTTGCGCAGCTGGTCCATTTCCATCAGCCGCAACTCTCGCTGGGCGCGAAGCTGCTCAAGGTGATCACAAAACGCATCCATCTCATTCGGCAGAAGCAGAGGATCTGCCTGCAGAGAATGTGGGACCTCGCCCAGTTCCTCGCAGAGGTGTTCCTGCTGGAGCAGCAACTTGCTGACCTCGGCGCGTTCCCTGGCCAGTTCCTCGTGCAAGACCTCGGTGGTCTTGTTGAACTTGAGCTCCCAGATAACCAGCGGGAGGTCATGCGGTCGCTCGACATAGCCCGGAGACTTGTGGAGCAGGCGCGCGAGGTCGTCGGCTTCAGCCCGCAGGCGTTCGATCTCATCGATGATCGTCTTCTCCATCTTGCGCGACTCGTTCAGCAGATCTGTGTAGAAGCTCTGCCCATGCTCCTCCAGCTTGTGGAGGTTCTAGTCGCAAGTCGTGGAATCGAACATACGCATCCACATAGAGTGCAGCATGTCTACATTCTCGGCCGTCATCTCCAGGATCTTCGCCTTCACTGTGGTAGAACCGTGTGACTCCATGTTTCTTATTTGCTTATTTTCAGTATTGGCTAATTAGGCTGAATTTGAAAAAATATTATGCATTTATACTTCAATTTCGAACTGTACATCAGTATGACCATTGCGAGAGCGGCAAATAATACTGAACGGCATGCACAAATATTGCACACATACATATAAACTTAAACGGCCACGATTACACTATTGCTTGGGTTTTGACAAGTATGCGTCAAATTTAGGGATGTCGAAAACTTAATATATATAATATATAATATCTTATCGATGATATTTTTTTCTTTTAAATAAATGATAATATTTAAAAATATCACTTCGAAATATCGATATATTTGATATTTTTGATTTTTTGTTATATAAAATTTTTTCCTCCACAATAAAAGACAAGTTTTATAATATGTATTATTTAATTTATATTTTGTTATTTTTATTATTTATACTTTCTATTATTTATACTTATAATATATTTTACTTATTATAATTTATAATGCTTAATTTATAACTAAAACTAACTAAAAACTAAGCCCAATATTGGGAATCAATAGATTTAAGAAAAATCCTCGATATTTTGATATATTATCAACAACCCTAGTCAAATTCCCACCCTCAAAATTATCTGGCAGTCGAAAATGTGTTCTTAAATATATATATAATTTTTTATTCAAATGTTTATTATCTGGTTTTATCGGTTATATCCTATCTTAAATAGGCTAAAAAGAAAAACAAATAATATGACCATAAAAATACTACAAATAATAAATAATACCTTAAATGTTATAAATATTTTACTACCATTATACCTAGTTTCTCATTTTTAACTTAAAATTTAAATCTATTCCTTCTTTGGGGATTCTCCGTACTACTTGCATATAAACAAATCCGAGCTGGCTAATTTTTATATTAGCTGATATACATTTTTAAAAATTAATTTTTATAGTAAAAAATTCAACATGTAACGGACACTTATAGTCTTTAGTTATGGAAGTGCACACCTGGTTGTAATTCTTTGGTTGCTAAAATTTTTGGAATTAATTAAAACATAACCCTATAAAATATTACATACAAATACCAGTTGTAAAGCAACATCATTCAATTTTAATTACATTTATGAAATATATATAAGTGGTGCTTGATTTTATTATTAACAAACTGTTATTATTTCATTCCGACCCGTAATTTAACTTTCCAACACTGCTACGGGACGAGAGTGACCAGACTATCAAACCGCATACGAAGGCTCATTGAAATGTCGATGAGTTTGTATGGATGAGTGGCGGATGGTCACCCCACCTGGGCCACCTATTTTTTTCGAGTGCAAAATAACAAAAAAAACAAAAAAAAAAAGAAAAAAAAATAGAGTAGAAAAACAGGGCCATCAGCTTGAGCCCAAAATATAGCAATTTTATGCGGTTAGCATCAACATGAGTGTGCTGCCGTTCATACGCGGTGTGGACTTTACCAAAAATGACTTCAGCGTAAGTATTTACACACATTGTTTTGCTCCGTTTCGGGGAAACGAGAAGCGAAAAGCAAAAAAAAAAAAAAACAGGTCACCGAATTAGGGGGGAAAAAATGTGCATTAGTCATAACTGGAGATTAGGTCCTGGAGTGCTTAAATGCGGAGTAACATGTGCTGGCCCATTGCCTTTCATTGCAGGAAACATTCCCCAGCAGCATGCGGCAGATGTCGCGGGTGCAATGGCTCACTCTGGACCGCACGCAGCTGGCGGAGATACCCGAGGAGCTGGGCAAGCTGCAGAAGCTGGAGCATTTGTCACTGAACCACAATCGGCTGGAGAAGATCTTTGGCGAGCTAACGGATCTAACATGCCTGCGCTCCCTGGATTTGCGCCACAATCAGCTGAAGAACAGCGGCATACCGCCGGAGCTCTTCCACCTGGAGGAGCTGACCACGCTGGACCTCTCGCACAACAAGCTGAAGGAGGTGCCCGAGGGCTTGGAACGGGCCAAGAACCTGATCGTCCTCAATCTTAGCCACAACAACATAGAGATTATACCGACGCCCCTGTTCATACACCTCACGGATCTGATATTCCTGGATCTGTCGCACAATCGACTGGAGACCTTGCCACCGCAAATGCGCCGGCTGATCAACCTCAAGTCCCTGGACCTATCGCACAATCCACTGGAATTGTTCCAGCTGCGCCAGCTGCCGTCGCTTCAGAGTCTAGAGGTGCTCAATATGAGCGGCACGCAACGAACGCTCCTCAACTTCCCCACCGGCCTGGACAGTCTGGCCAATTTAAGCGAACTGGATCTGTCCCACAACTCGCTGCCGAAGCTGCCCGATTGCGTGTACAATGTGGCCACCTTGGTCCGGCTGAACCTGAGTGACAACGAAATCAACGAACTCAGTGCGGGCGTGGAGCTGTGGCAGCGTCTGGAGTCGCTGAATGTGTCGCGGAATCAACTAGTGGCCCTGCCGGCGGCCCTCTGTAAGCTGCCCAAGCTACGGCGCCTCTATGTGAACGACAACAAGCTAAATTTCGAAGGCATACCGTCGGGTATTGGGAAACTGGGTGCTTTGGAGGTCTTTGCTGCGGCCAACAATCTGCTGGAAATGGTGCCCGAGGGCCTGTGCCGATGCGGTGCTCTCAAGCAGCTAAATCTAAGCTGTAATCGTCTGATCACACTGCCCGATGCCATTCACCTGCTGGAGGGACTGGACCAGCTGGATCTGCGCAACAATCCGGAGCTGGTGATGCCCCCCAAGCCCAGCGAGGCGAGCAAAGCCACCAGTCTGGAATTCTACAACATAGATTTCAGTCTGCAGACGCAGCTGCGATTAGCTGGAGCCGCAGTCCCGCCATCCATGCCGGCGGCAGCCACGCCCAAGGACTCAACCGCCCGGAAGATTCGATTGCGACGCGGTGGTCCCCGCACTGAGGGCGATCAGGATGCCGCTAAGGTACTCAAGGGCATGAAGGATGTAGCCAAGGATAACGAGGCCGGCTGTCTGCCCGAAGAAGCGGGAAAACCCGAGTCGCTGAAGCCCAAGCGATGGGACGAGTCGCTGGAAAAACCACAGCTGGACTACTCGAAATTCTTTGAGAAGGAAGACGGCCAGCAGCCGGGCCTGACAATCTGGGAGATCGAGAACTTCCTGCCCAACAAAATCGAGGAGGTGGTCCACGGCAAGTTCTACGAGGGCGACTGCTACATTGTCCTAAAAACCAAGTACGATGACCTCGGCCTGCTCACCTGGGAGATCTACTTCTGGATCGGCAACGAGGCCACCCTGGACAAGCGAGCCTGTGCGGCCATTCATGCGGTGAATCTTCGGAACTACCTGGGCGCCCGATGTCGGACAATCCGCGAGGAGCAGGGCGATGAGTCCGAGGAGTTCCTGGCCCTATTCGACACCGAGGTGATCTACATCGAGGGCGGACGCACTGCCACCGGTTTCTACACCATCGAGGAAATGATCCATATCACCAGATTATATTTGGTGCATGCCTACGGCGCCACAGTTCACCTGGAGCCGGTGGCTGCCGTCTATAGTTCCCTCGATCCTCGGCACGCCTTCGTCCTGGACCTGGGTACACACATCTACATCTGGCTAGGCGAGCGATCGAAGAATACCCTCAACTCCAAAGCCCGCTTGATGGCCGAAAAGATCAGCAAGACGGAGCGGAAGAATAAGTGCGAAATAATGGTGGAGCGGCAGGGCGAAGAGAGTGCCGAATTCTGGCAGGGACTGGATATGACGCCGGAGGAGGTCGCCGTCGCGGAGCCGCTAAAAGAGCACGTTCCCGAGGACTACCAGCCGGTGCAGCCGCGCCTCTATCAGGTCCAGCTGGGCATGGGCTATCTGGAACTGCCGCAAGTGGAGCTACCCGAGCAGAAGCTCTGCCATACCCTGCTCAACAGCAAGCATGTCTACATTCTCGACTGCTACACAGATCTGTTCGTGTGGTTCGGCAAGAAGTCGACGAGACTGGTGCGCGCAGCCGCCGTTAAGCTAAGCCGGGAGCTCTTCAACATGATGGATCGGCCGGAGTGTGCCTTGGTGATGCGTGTGCCCGAGGGCAATGAGATGCAGATCTTCCGCACTAAGTTTGCCGGCTGGGATGAGGTCATGGCGGTGGACTTTACGCGAACGGCCAAGTCGGTGGCCAAAACTGGTGCCAATCTCACGCAATGGGCCCGACAGCAGGAGACGCGAACCGATTTGGCAGCTCTATTCATGCCGAGGCAATCGGCCATGCCACTGGCCGAGGCGGAACAGCTGGAGGAGGAGTGGAACTACGACCTGGAGATGATGGAGGCTTTTGTGCTGGAGAACAAGAAGTTTGTCCGTCTGCCCGAAGAGGAATTGGGCCATTTTTACACCGGCGAATGCTACGTCTTCCTCTGCCGCTACTGTATACCCATCGAAGAGCCCGAGCCCGGCCAAGAGGATGGTATGAATCCTCAGGACGACAGTAAAGCCAGTAATAGCAACCAGCCGGAAGATGAGATCCAATGTGTCGTCTACTTCTGGCAGGGCCGCAATGCCGGCAACATGGGCTGGCTTACCTTCACCTTCACGCTGCAAAAGAAGTTCAAGGCGATGTTTGGCGAGGAGCTGGAGGTGGTGCGGATCTTCCAACAGCAGGAGAACCTTAAGTTCATGTCGCACTTCAAGCGGAAATTCATCATCCTGACGGGAAAGCGGAAGGACAAAGCACTTACTGCCGACGGCAAGGCGCCCGTTGAGTTCTTCCACCTGCGTTCCAACGGCGGTGCGTTGACCACGCGGCTCATTCAAATAAATCCAGATGCAGTGCATCTCAATTCGGCCTTCTGGTGAGTGTTAATCTGTCTTCCATTCTAGTTGAGATCAAATTTCTATAGTTTTGCTTTATATTTGTATAGTCTCTCTTATTTATTGACTCACATTCTTGTCTTATCATTCGTGGGGATCAAAAGTTCCATAAATATTTGGTATAGGTACATTATTTTTAAAAGATAACAAAATGTAAATGGTTCATCGCTTTTGTCAGTTTTATATATGTACATTCCACCTAGATGAGTGTTTATATATAAATGTAATCAATTAATAATGCCATAATTATATAGATATCGAAAATGAAACCCGATATTACATCAAAACAAATTTCCTGCTTAATAATACATCCAAAATATTGTACTTTGATATATAAACGATTTAAATATCGAAAAAAATTGATTTTAACTTTAAATTTCAGCTATATACTCCATGTGCCATTTGAAACGGAGGATGATTCGCAGTCGGGGATTGTTTACGTGTGGATTGGCAGCAAATCTTGCAACGAGGAGGCAAAACTAATCCAGGATATTGCTGAGCAGATGTTTAACTCTCCCTGGGTTAGCCTGCAGGTTAGTGCCTATGGTTTCAATCGTATTTATCGTATTTCTTAAACCGAATTTTATTCGCGCTTGGCAGATACTCAACGAAGGCGATGAGCCAGAGAATTTCTTCTGGGTGGCGCTGGGAGGCCGTAAGCCATACGACACGGACGCAACATATATGGACTATACGCGGCTGTTCCGCTGCTCCAACGAACGGGGCTACTATACGGTGGCGGAGAAGTGCGCCGACTTTTGTCAGGACGATCTGGCCGACGATGACATCATGATCCTGGACAACGGCGAGCACGTCTTCCTGTGGATGGGGCCGCGCTGCAGCGAGGTGGAGGTGAAGCTGGCCTACAAGTCCGCCCAAGTGTACATCCAGCATATGCGGATCAAACAGCCGGAGAGGCCAAGGAAGCTATTTCTCACGATGAAGAACAAAGAGTCGCGCCGGTTCACCAAGTGCTTCCATGGCTGGAGCGCCTTCAAGGTGTATTTATAATTTTAAGAAGTTGAAGGAGCGCTCCTTTCTAATAATTTCAACAAGAATCGACACCTCAAGGTAGTTTTTAAAGATTGAAAGTTCTGCCTTAATGGTGTCCATTTAAAGGACTCTCTCTTAAATGAAAAGGTGCGTCTTGTGGGAGTGCCTAAAAATGCTCTGTTTGTGCACTTAATTATTTGGAATTTTTTTAAATCACGCCGAATTTTGAAAATTACAGACAGTGCGCCATTATGTTGCAAATTTCATATTTTTTTAAATTAAAGAAGTGTACATTTAATTTTAAAAAGAGTTGAAAGACCACCTGCAAGGTTCACATTTAATTTTAAACAATTAAAGAGCGCATCCCGGTTGTGGTTCTTGGGATGGGGATAGCTTGGTTTAGGGCAGCTGCCGTGACAGAGCAGTTGCCTTATACACATGACAAGAACAAAAACCAGACAAAAATGAACAGAAGAAAATAACAAAATCAAAATAACTCCAATCTAGATCGCGACAAGAACATGTTTGTACTTTTATAAAATGTATTTAATTGTTTTGTATAATTATTATAATTTTTTATTAGCTCACTTGCTCCCCGCCCCCTAAATAATTAGCTAACAACTCCAACGACGCCAAGTATTCGCCCCTCTTTACGAGAAAACCCTATACCTTATATATATATATATATAATGCATATATATGCAGACCTAAAAATACGCAATATTTATATACATACATACGCTGAGCCGAGAGGATTACTCCTTGTGCTAGTCCTTTTAAAATGTTAACCTACTTAAAGCTAGCCTGTAATAAAATCGAAAGAAAAACTAAAAACAAATTGTACAAATGCCCACGTATTTATTTTTGTTTATTAACCCTCCCTTCTTAAATAAACATTTAGAAAAAAATGGAACTCGTTAGTTCGTATGTGTTTCTTCACGCCAATTCCGGGAAACCTAAATACTAATTGAAAGGACTTTGAATAAGGAATCATTTAAGTATGAAAATATTTAAATTTAATTTGTATTAATAAAATATAGGTAGGTTGGACTTAAAAATCAAGAAAACCCTGATAAAATGTTCATAGTTAGGTTGCATTAAAAAATCAAGAATAATATATTCGTTTTTGAGACAAAGAAAAAATTAATATTGCAGATATTGAAGAAAATATGTTGTAAGATTGGCAGTATTATTGTCATGCCTAAATATTGAATATATTTTTAAATATAAATTTATAACCAATTTTTTTTAAAGAATAGATCCTCCTGAATTTTTGTTTTTTTAAAAATCATCACATTAATGTTCTTAGACAGTTTATATTCTAATTATTATTTTTTAATATTAGTTAAATTAACTAATTTACGATCCTTGCCAATACAGGCTTTGCCCGTTGCTATCTTATTTCTAGTGACTTTGCCAGCTGCCAAATAATTTTGTGAACAGAAATTAACGACTGTTTGGGAATATATATGTTTTGAGCCTATAGATATAGTAGATAGGCTGACCACTAATTTATTGTATTAATTTTTTATTTTATTTTTATTTATTGGTGATTAACACACAAAATAGTTCGCAGTGTATAGATATAAAAAACTTAGGTTGGTATGCCCGCCAAATATCGATAGGCACCTGATTGGCAGGTAAGGCCGACTTAAAGAACTACATTTTTAAATTTAAGTAGTATTGATTATAATAACAACAATGCTGTTTCGCATAAGTACTCCTTCCTTTTTTTTAATGTTGATGTTTGTTTGATGTTTGATTGCTGTTGAAAATTTTGTTGGTAGTATCGATATCCCGATGTTTACCTCGACGCTTTGCCAGCTCTAGCTTGTTGTTTGTTTGTATGCGTGCGCGGCGTGTGTGTGCGGCGTCGATGTCTTCGTTTAAAAACTTTTCCGTGGAGTTTTGCTGAATAAAAACGCGTTTGACAAACGAAAAACTTAAAAGCGAGCAACGTAAATGCATTGACCTGCCGTCGGATTGATAAACACATCTGCGACATCAGTTCTTTCATTTTTTTGCAGGCGAGTTCAAGTGACGTTTTTAAGCGATTATTTTGTTTTTTTTTTGTTTGTGTATGTCAAAAAAGCGGCAAAGTAAGCTTCTATTTCGAGAATCTTGCTTTCGAAGACATGGACCTGTTTGACATGGTCAAGGCAGCACCGCCGCCGCAAACAATCAGTGCTCCGAATCGCACTTCGCCGTCGTCGCCCCTCCTACTAGATGCGCAGGATGCAATAGGTTTGTGCCGTCAAATTGTGCCTCCAAAACATCCATTTGCTAAAAATTCGCTTGCCTCTCCTCCCCCCTCTCCTACCAAGCAGTCACAGAAGCGGCCAATGAAGATGACCTCCTGGAAAGCGTAAATATAAATTATGAAGAAATCGACGCCAAGGTGAATGAAGACACTAACCAGAGGAAGGAGTCTGCCACCCGCCAGATTGATTCTCCTCTTTTGACCAAGCAAAAGAGTGAGAAATCGTCATCTGAGACGTCGAAGAAGAAACATAATTTCACGAAAAATGGTGCGAAAAAAGAGGCAGATGAAGATGATGACGACTGCGACATGTTGAAGCCGCCAAAAACTTCAGGACACAAAAACACCACCGACAAAAAAACTTTAGGAAAAAGTAAGGATACCAAGAATGCGGAGGCTAATGACTCGGATGGGTCCTTAGATGACGGCTACTCAAAAACCTTGCCTGCGCCCACCAAAACAAAGGCGCAGCAGAAGATGTTCAGTGATTTGCCCGATCAGGCCGGTTCGCCCAGCTGTGCTCGAAAATATCGTACCCGGGAATTCCGTGTTCGCTTACGGCGTCTTACCCAGTCGGAGATTGATGCTGCCTCTACTTCTGTGGCCAAGTCAAAGTTTTTCTCACCTACATCGCGTAAGCGAGGCAGACCGCGCAAAAGCGACGGCAACAAGAAGAATTCTCCGTCTCCATCAAAGAAACTGAAGAGTTCACCCACATCCAATTTCCACATTAAAGTTCCTGTGCAGTCTGGGGCCCAGAATAGAGCGCTATCTAATCTGGCACGCACTCACATGCCTCGTCCCATCTTGTCCACACGGCCAAAGCCCAAGCCCAAGCCTAGAAGCCTGTCCAATGGACTGAAGGTTAGCCCGAAGATGATCCGACGCTATGGAAAGCGCGTCTTTAGTTGTGTGGTTAACGTCAAGAACCTTAAGTGGCCAAGCAATAGCCCGGAGAGGAATTCGCGACCGCGACTCGGCGGCGGCCGTAAGGTCAGGCCCAGGCGTTCCAACCTTTCGGTATCTTTCAACGAGTCCGTCGAGATATTAGGCACCAGCGAGAGTGGCTCTCCGCGCTTCACTTTCGGCACTATCTCATCCAAGTCGCCTAAGCCAACGCGCTTGCAGCGCGTAGATGCCACAGGCAACGTCCTGGAGGATATAGCACTCACTTCTACTATGGTGTTGTCCGGGAACTCGCCCTCGGCATCCACATCTGGCGCATCCGGTTCGCGGGGCAAGGGCAAGCGTCGCTCTCGCAATGGATCGCCGCAGCTTAAACGCCCGCACCAAAGAATTCCTCTGTCTGGCCTGGCCAGCCTTCGCTTGGACGATGGACCGAAGAGTGACGACGATGACGAGGAGTACATAGGTGGGTAGAAGGGCAAAGTATTCAAGAATTCAACCAAGATTACCATTTATATCAAGATCATTATTACATACAAACATACATTGATGCATCATATTTGTTATATTTTTTAATTCTGTTTTACAATTACCATTGGCTTTCTGTAATATCCAAATTTATAAAATGTATTTCCATTTGAAATTATTATTAAAACGATTGTCTAGGTATTAATATTGAGAGTTAAACGATCGAGAGTTTTTTTTATTATACCCATAGGGTACGAGGGTATTATAGCTGCGTGTAAGTCGAAAATACAGGAGGACAAAAGGAGGCTTCTCCGACACCATAAACATCTTTAATTTAGTCATGTTTGTCTGTCCGTTCGTATAAAACTTGATATCATATATTGCACGCTAATCAAAATATAAAATTATGCCACGCCCATACATATGTATATGCCCTCTCAATCATGAAAAACCGTAACAATGCTTAAATATGGAATTTTTTAGTTTAATTTTTTAATTTACTCGATCGATTATTTGGCCTGTTCAGTGGTACTTTACGAATAATAAGATAAAATAGTAAACATAAGAAATGTTTAAAATTCATTCCCAAGTTCTTCTATCGCTATCCCGCTCGCACTCAAATTCGGCACAGAGTTTAAGTCGGGTCTCAAACCATGGTTTCGAACTGACACGAGAGTCCGTTCATTCAAATTTTCGTTAATTAGTTCCTTCTTGGGAGTAATTATGTGAAGAATTTGTGTATTGAAGGACAGGTTACAAATCTTTGTCCTGTCTCCTGTGGTAAATATCATTAAAGGGTAAGCAAGCTAAGAAATTGAATTTTAAAATAATAGAAATACCTATAATAAACCTTTAGATAATGCTATAATTTGTCGTTTTTCTTTATTTTATATTCATATGGAAAATCACAGTGCCCAACGAGCTGCCGGGCAAGCAAAGACCTGGAACACCAACGCCGAGGAAGAAGAAAATATCTTATACCACGACCATTAGTGACGATGAGGATGATAAGGCGCCTCCAAAGAAGTCTAAGGACGCCAATTCTTCAAAAACGAAACCGAAACCGAAAAAAGTAGACAAGTCCACATCACTTAAAGAAAGTGTCCTGCAAAATGTAGTACAACTTGGTAAATCCAATGAGATTATAAAGGAGAAGGAAGCTGCTGCTGCTCTTGGTGCAGAAGCCGAAACTGAAGTTCAAAACGCACCAGAGGCGGCAACAAATGAAGAAAAGGACGGCGAAGAATCTGAAACGTCAAAGCCAGTTGATATGACAGAAGCCAGTCCACAAGAAGCTGAAGAAACGACTGTGGAAACTGAAGAGGGAGCTGGAGAAAAAAGTGTAGAGGAATCTGGTGAAAAGGATCCCGCGGATGAATCCAAACGAAGTTCAGAGGGAAATGGTGAAAAGAATCCCGAGGAGGAATCGAGAGGAAATTCCGAGGAAAACGCAGCGGACACAAGTGAAGCCCTAGACACATCAACTGTAAAATTAGATGCACCCAGCCGTCAGCACAGGGATGATAAAGCGGAGCAAGCGAAAGTTGACGACGTTGAGGACTTTAGGGAGTTGGTTAGGGAGTTGGATACACCGCCATCGCCGCCGCTGCTGCTCCCGCCCATGACTGAGGAGAATCCGGATGATGTACTAGATATTCAGACGTCTCTCGAAGATGTTCAGCAGCTGCACACGCCCTTCTCATCCCAGCATAGCACGCCCGAGGCGGTCAAGCGCGTTCGCCTAGATTCCGGGGACTCGGACTGCAGCTTCAAGTCGGCCAATGAGCCAAACAAGGATGCTATGCTAGGCCATGCTAATGCCGCAGGAGATAAGCCATCCAGCGAGGAAGAATCGGCAGATGCGGCAGCAGGAGAGGACAAATCCGAAATTGATACCGCCGCCATGCCCGCCATGTTGACAACGCCGCCGCCCTCAACTCCTAGAACGATTAATGGTTGCGCACCTGCGATCAGCGACGGCTCTGACATAACGGCGGTCTGTTTCTCACCCATCGAGGCCATGCCCACGCTGGATGATGAGGTCCTTGGCCAGTTAGTTGGTGAGTTGATGGAGTTTCCTCTCTAAATATCGCTTTTTATTTATTTCGTATTACTTCTTTCAGAGCCCGACTTTCAGTTAAACTCCAGCCGCCATGCCATATCTAGGGGAACTCTGGACGATATAATGACAGCGCTGGAATCTAAGGACTCACTCATGTAGACACAAATAGTGGATCGATCACAGGAGACGAACTGGCCTGCACGCGGGACTGTTTTATACCGAATATACCTTTAATTTTTTTTTATCGCTGCCTTTAAACAAAGAAAAATGGCTCTTAACAGCCTCTAAGACTTTGGTTTTGGATTGCAGCTAAAGGAACTGATTGCCGCTCAAGTCGTGTTATGTAAACACCTTTAATTTTTCATTTTTTTCAGTTATCTTGGTTGTCCTGTACGCAGTAGCTTGTAACGAAGGGCTAAGCTTAGATAAGGAAGCAGCAGGATCTAGTCGGCCAACCGGACGAAAAACCGACAAAACTCACACAGGCACTCGAATTTACCATTTAGCGTAAATTGAGTTGCGTTTAAATAATTTAAGTGAACAACTAGTTAAGCGTAAAAGTGATTTATGCGAAAATGTAATTTTATATCCAAACTGATCGTTATATTATATATATGCATAGCTTCGATTTGTTCAAGTCCATATTATTTTCAACTTTTTTTTGTTTGTTTAAAAGAAATTAAAGAGAATTCATAGCATATACATATAAATATATATGTTGTATATTTATATATAAACGAAAACATCTTAAATTAGTTGTAAATTTAATGTATCAATGAGAAAAGAAATACATATGTGTAAAATGTATAAAGAAAAAAACCCAGTGGACAAAATACAATGCCAAGAAGTTCTTTTGTGGGTGGGAAAAGAGTGAGCGAGGAGTTCAAGGACTAAATAGATGCCATACACAAGTCCATCAAGGACAGAATTGGAAAGTTCTAGGAAAACCAGTCTCCAAAGAGAATACATTGAAACCCTGTGAAAATTATACATGAGACAAGGAGCCAATAAGGTCCAAGTTGGCGGGACAAACACACAAAGGACTTAATCAGCTGCACTTTCAAGGAGTAAACTGGAGTTGCCACATTTTTTCTGATTCCTTTAAACTTTTCCATGTTGCCATTTTCTCCTTGCGGGGCCTGCAGGTTTTTTTTGTTTTTTGGCAGTTTGATTTTGAATACACGTACATATATTATTGGCTATTCGCTCATATTTATGTATATATGTACGTTTTTGTAAAATATGGTTAGTTATCCAGCGAGCCAAAAATGTACAATTACGAAAACGAGTTTAAAAACGACTTAGAAAACTATGGTGAAAAAATGTTTTCTGCGATTGCGATTAAATATAAATTAAAAAGAAAATTTGTTAAAATTTTTAAGTCAAGCTAAGTACTTTATAAAAATGATAAATACTAATTTAGACCATTGTAAATATAATTCCTGAATAAAGTGTTTGAAATTGTTTTCGAAAATGTGATCTTTTAACAATATATATTTGTGTATTATATATTTTTAAGTTCTGCTTTGATCGATAATCATTTTATTATAGTAAGTAAACATATTTAAAATGTTTCTTTAAATTATTTTAATTTATTCTCAAACATATAGCGTAATAGATATATTAATTAATTTTCAAAACTATTTGGGGGAATTTTCCTTCAGTTTCCCAGCAACGTTGCCAGACTGCCGCAGCCAGTGGGGCCACTCAGCCGTGCGGATGTGGCTGCTTGGAGGCATGAGCGACCGCAGTCACAACAGTCGCAACTTTGACTTGTTGTTCGGCGGTCGTTCTCCCTCCGGCTGGCTCCAGGGACTGTGTGTTGGCGGTATCAGGCGTTTGGCGCGTGTGCGAATAATTTTTGAAAATTGTCGAATTGTCGTGGGCCGGAAAATGTTTGACTCGCAGACGCGAAGAGGGCCCAGACCCTAAGCCCCAAATGAAATTAAAAAGTTGTAATTATAAAAAGTAAATAGATCCAAATTAGGGGAAACGAGCGAGAATTGCGATTGAGAAATGCCCATCAAGAAGGTGACCGTGAAGGAGTACGACTCCCAGGACGAGGCCAGCACCGAGCTGCTGGAGAAGCTCAAGCACCTGGACCGCCGAGTGGATGCCGCCGAGGCGGGGGGCATGGCCGGCGGACGGAGGCGGAGCCCCGCCTGTTGGCAGTCGGTCAAGTGGAAGTCGGCCCTCAATCACATCGGACTGCTCGTCTCGCTGTCCATCTACTGCGGCGTGGGCGGCCTGGTAAAAACGTGTTATCCACTAGACCCGAACATAACTAAACAAATATTTAATTATTTCTGCTATTATAATTTTTTTTTGGTCTTCGGTCTTCGATCTTTTTTTATTTTTATAATGTTGTTTTTTTCTTTGTGTCTGCGGCGAACATGCAAAATGATTTGTTTGTTGGCGAGCGTTAAAGCTGTTGGGGAGAAAAGAAAGATAGCAGAATACACATACATAAGTACAGTGCACGATCAAAAGGTTAATTTTTTTATATATTTTGTAAACATAAAAAAATAAATGTTTAAAAAGAATATTCACAAACGTAAGGAGTGTAAATGAAGCAGGGAAATGAAGTAGAGCATAAAAAAAACTTTAGTGAAGAAGATTATTAAATTGGCAACAAGTTTTTCCGTGTTTTTACTCTGAAGTAAGTTAAATTTCCATTTTAAAATATCTCAATAAAAAAAAACATAAATCCCTATTATTTTAATAAAATCTGAACAGTAAATATTTTTAAAAAGAATTTTCTTACATTAATATTAGGAAATATCAGTAAGTAGTAGATCTTTCCTTAAGAAAATATTATATTTTCTACACTAAAGTGAGCTGAAATTTTATTTTAAAAAGTTATAAATAAAATCATAGTTAAATGAAGTATATTCCTTTAATTTTTTCATGAAATCTGAACAGTAAATATTTTTAAAAAGAATTGAGAATTAAATTTATACAACGAAATATGAGTAACTAGGTAAACCCCTAAGAAAATATTATATTTTCTATAGGGAGCTGTATTTTCATTAAAAAATTTGTTAATAACATTTACATAAAATTTACAATGAAATAATTAATGTAGTTGAATTTTTATGGAAAAAATTAATATTTTCCAATTCGGAATATAATGATAACTGCATTTACATGTAAATACAACTGAAATTAGCTTTTTAGTTTGCCTTTTTCAATGTTTACTGTACAGAAATACAAATAAAAACCAAAGCAAACACAACACAAATGTATTGCACTGAAAATACTAAAAATTAGCTCAAAATTAAGTCATAAAACTATTTTGTACATTTAAGTGCACCGCCTGGCACCCCTTTCCCCTGCTTTCCTAATTTTCATTGCATATCCAGACGAAAAAATATGGAAGGGTGGCTAAGGATGGGGAAAGGGGGGGAGGAGGGGGGAGAGCATCTGCATCATGCGCTGGAGGAATAGGAGGAGGAGGAGGAGGAACCATGTGTGACCGTGGGAACGATAGAGGGTCCAGGGATTTGGCCGAGCGCCGTTAGGCCTTGTCTAAACATTTACAATTTCGCCAATGACGTCGTCGTTTTTAGCCACCAAAAAAAAAAAAAAAACACAAATTGCAAATTATGGGAAAAAAAAGTAAATACTTATAAACATAACACCGCACACTGGCCTCAGTCAGTATTTGGAACTGATGCCGTCAGTTGTCCTCATGGCTGCAAAATAGCTGCAGCTCTAGCTGGCGGAAGAAGGAGGTGCCTTTAATTGATGTGTCCCACGATTTGACATATGGTCAAGTGTCGTGCCGCCAAGGTATTAGCTATTCCTCAATTCTCCCAATTTTCTCAGACACTGGGCAATTACGAGTACACCTTCACCACCTTCAGAGTCCATAGAGACAGGTGTAGGTGAACTCAAGAATGGAATCAATGGAGTCAAAGGTATTACTAAATAAGTGATATCAACTTTCGGGGAATATTTAATTTTTATTTTGGTTTTCAATAGCGTTTAATGATTACAAGTTAGCTGATCCAAAACCAAATTCCAAATTCTTGCAATTTATAAATACTATAAAAATGTAAAGAAAACAAGAAAAATAAATGTTACTTCAAACAGTATTAATGATTCTTTTACATTGACTTATTAAGTAATTTAATCATAGCTTAATATTTAGTTCAAGTTGTGATATTATAAAATAAAAGTATTTAATTTTAATTGCCCAATTGGAAACAATGTTAACACTAAATACATGTTTTCAGGGACAAAACCTAGTTCTTGAATGGCTGCCCAATCATGATTTATGTTCATTTCCACAGACTTGCCTTGGCAACCACATGATTCATAGGACGCCTTTAAATTCCTGGATATTTCTGGACTATATCATATCATACCCCCCTCTCCACAACATAATGCCAGCCCTATCAACACCTCGCTGAATATATATCTGGCCATTTGCGCAGATTTCTGGCAACAAAAGTCATGCATTAATCAGGCCACACATTCGCATTCATTTCGATGTTCCCAAGAATTGAATCCCAACCTCCGCCCCACCACCTTGCCTTGATCTGGACGGGATTTCTTTGACCCTTCAATCTCTTTTGGCCACACACACAAACGGCACACCACATGTTGGCCAATTATGCGAACTTCTCACTTAAACGGCGCATCAAATTCGTTTCAAATTCACTGGCAAGAAGATTCCATTTTCGGGGGTCTTCCACCAACCACAAATCTTTTTTTATCCGCCAGAAACAGAGAGCTGAAAATTTGTATTTTATTGTATATCAATACTATAAATATATGCAATATATGGTATTTATGTGGGAATTTTAATACTCCACAAATGGAAATTCTTACTTATTGAAAATAAATAGCTTGATCTCATGAAAATCTTTATTTAGAATAACCCAAAGAAATTAAATGTTCACCTAAAAATATATATCTACATATATATTATATAATATAATCTATATAATATATTTTTTAAGTATAGAATGTTACTTATAAAATTATTATCCTCGAATCACCGTCACAATTTAAATGAAAACTCTGGCACTCTCATGGATTACATGATTTTTGATTTGCGTTCACTTAACCCTTTGGATTCACCCCTCTTACCCACCTCTAAGTGTCCAGCTGCTGTCAAGTGAAGCGGAAATGAATCCTGAAACATGAACGGAACTTGTTCATATCAGCATATCACATGACATTGAAGTTTTCTGTTTTTCCAACGTTTTTCTACCGGTTTCCTACCGTAATACCCTGTATCTATGGCATAGAGGATGAAATAGTTAAACAGCGCATTAAATTTATAAAATAAATAAATAAATTCAGTAATAAAGTTGTAAACCAAAGTAGTTTGTAAAATGTAAAATATCTTTTATTATATATTTTATTATAGTATTTATATATCACTGCAAGAGGGGTATCTTATAGTCAGGAAGCAATTTCTGCAGCTTTCTCACAATTTTTCTGCTGCTGCGGAAATCAGTTTGTGTCACTTGACCAGCGACAAAAAACTTTTGGTCCTCCCTCTGCTTTTTTTTTGAGAATCGTTTTAAGAAAAGTTTGCTGGCAAACTAAGAGACTAAAGAGTAGTTTGCCTAGATTCGATTTCGGTAATTAAACAGATCAGAAAACATATAATTATATAAAAAAAATAAACACTTTAAAAGTATTTAAGCTCTCAACTTTCTATACAGAACTCACAGGCACTCCTTTACCCCACTTTTTATTAAAAAAAAGATTAAACTAAAGCCGCTTTAAGTTGTAATCAATTTTGGTTGCGAGCATAAAACACAAAGTTGTAATTGCTTTTGTTGACGAACTTGCCCTGGCATTTATCTATTTTATGGTCTGTTGTTGTTTTTTCCTCTTCAAGTTTGCCAATGTCACGGGCAAGTATATTTATTAATTAAGCCAAGGACCCCACCTCCCCCCAGGGAAGCCGAAAAAGAGGGCGGAAGCGGAGAGCAATGAGTACAGCAGCCTCGCTTTCACATATGGCCAGAAAAGAAAGGATGTGGAGTGGCTATAAATCATTTTAATTAGCATTTTGTAGCATACTTGAGGGCGTCATCGATTCACTTCACTCATGTGTATATGCGTGTGTGTGTTGCTCCTCCTTTTCCATTCCCCCAACTTTCCCTAAGCTTGGGTGAAAAATTTCAGTTTGTCAAAAGTTGTCCAGCGGGCAAGAGAATTAAGCTGTTGGCCAGCAACAAAATAGCCAATTAAACACAGTCAACCCAGCCTAGTTCTCTCACTACTTTCTATATTCTATATATACATATATACATATATATATATATATATATATATGTGTTTCTATAAGGATGTGTGTGGTGTTATCTGATTAACTGACCATCCAAGCCTAGCCAGACATGATTTTTCATATCAAGGCCAATTGCTTCTTGGCCCTGAATGGAATCCAAAAACCAAAAATACCAAAAAAAAAAGAAATAAATAAAAATAAAAACAAAAGACAAAGAAGTAAAACAAGGAACAGGAACTAGGCACGGCCTAGTAAACGCTTTTTCGCATTTCCACCGCGGATGTTTGCAACAGGAAGACAATGGGGAAAGTTGAGGAAAATGGCCGTATACGTATGTGTGTGTGTGTGTGTAAGGAAAATCACGTCAAGCTCACATTAAGCAAACATTCTTGACATATTCTTAGGGCAACGATCCAATGTCACATCAGTGCGATATATAGAAAAAGAGTTTCAATTAAAAAAATACATAATAAAATATAAAATTTATACATGCATTTATATTTTATATTAATCTAAAAATATTTTATATTTTCCTTTTATTAAAATATATTATTTAAATGTATTACAATTTAATATATTAATTTAAACACATTCTATATTTCCCCCCTTTGAAGGAAGAATTTAATAACAATAATTCTTTAGTAAAAATTAAATTTATGGAAGTGCGATAAACTTTATTATTTCATATATATTTTATATTTCATTATAAAGAATACTTTTTAATATAGAATATTTTATCATATAGAATACTTTATAGTGTAGAACTGATGATTATGTTTTTAATATTACATTGAACTGCAAAATTAGATTGATCTCTATTCCGTCTCCTACAATCGCTCCCATCAGATAATTAGTTGAGTCTCTAATTTATTTGGTTTGTATAACCCCAGCATTTTTGTATCCATCCTACCATTTTAAGTGCCAGGTAAACCACACCTAAGCAACTTTATAGACAAACCTTTGCCACAAACTGTAAGAGTTGAGACAATTGTCGGCCAGGACTCACTTCTATTTTGGTTTGCTAATGAAACCATTACTCGCCCCAACGCCCCGAGCTATGCAACATTTTGTCTCTGCACAGTTTCGCATTTTCTTGGTGAAAATTCCAATCATGTAACCACTCGCCTCGATTCTCCGCACCGTAAATCCCCAAGATAACAAAAAAAAAAACAAAAAATTCGGGCAAATTGCTGGCAGAATGGGAAGTCAAACGGTTAGATGCCAGTCACAGAGATCCATTCAATCTGCAGAATCGAATCGAATCGAACCATGGCAACTTTTGGCCAAAGTGTTTAAGTGTATTATAGCGAGGTGGCTGAGGAAAGTTCCAAGGGGTCATCAAGGCAGCCACGCACGAGGCATACAAATCAAGGGGTGCCTGACCCCGGATACACATTAAGAAAAATAGGGTATGCATAGATTTTGATGTTTGAGTTATGTTTTTATCTGATAGATACTTTTTTTAGGATATACTTTAATATACAGAATATTTTATTTACATTTATAATAAATTCATTTTACCAACAGTTCAGTTTTTCAATTTTAGTTTTCCTTTAACTAATTTAGCTTAGTGCACAATTCAATTTATAACCGAGAGAAAAGAAGGTCTCAAATCAAGTAGTGCAAGTCATAAAATCACTTGAAAATGGGGAAATTTTTGGGAAAACAATTTAACACCCAAGCATGATGACGATTGACAACTTGGCCTCCTATTGTTTTTCTTGTTGTTTTTCCTTCTCTTTTACATATGTCGCCAAATGGCCAGAGACAAGATACAAATTATTTCTGGTCATTCCAAAATATTTTCGTTGGCCGGCAGCCAAGAAAATAAATACAGCCGACGGTTCCTCAAGTGGGTGGGCAAGTGGAAGTGGCGTGAAATTATTAACAAATTATGTGCGGACAGGCAGGTGACAGGAATCGGACAGATTTATGTGAAATGAATTTATAGCCTCCCCCAATTCCAGACTCTGGCGTCGCGTGTCCCAGCTTAAAATATGAATGACAAGAAAGGAAGCTAATTTTGGGGAAACGGACGCTTGTATACCCTTGCAGGCCAGGATATTGATGTATACAAATTCAGAGATATTTATGATTGATCCTATGACCGAAATATATATGCATACATAATATTTTGAAGTAATGCAAAGTTATATCTTGGCTTTCCAATTCATTTCCTTTAAGCTATACATATATTCCAATATTATTTAAGTTGAAAGAGATATATAGACTTGGCTGTTGATGCTGTAATCACTATAATACCCTCAGCAAGGGTATATTAGCGAAAAATACCAAACTGACTCATCGGGGAAGCTCTTTTCCGTGCTCTTGATTCAGCTCTGCATTGTACTTTCTTATATATGTATATATATATATATATATTAAATCAGTATATACTATATGTTTTCATTTCACCAATTCGGGTCGCAAAGTGCATGGGGGCAGTTAACCCAAATGCTCAGCAATTTGCTGAAAGCCTCAATCAATCAATCGCTAATGTCCCAGCCAGTTGGTTTATCCCACTTATCAGTTTTTACTTTTAATTGTTTGTTTACATATTGGAATTTATGCGCCTTTTTTATATTTTTACGTCCCGGCAATAAATCTGCAGAGCTTGTTGGAATTTTATGAACTTCAAAAAGTGCGATAAACTGAGGGTCAAAAATTTATTGTTTGAACTTTTCATAGCCAAAGAGTGTATACGATGTGTATGTGATCAATCAAAGGAATATCAATGGGTATATAATTATGGTTTATTTAAAGTGTTTATGAAATAATAATTAAAATTGCCTGTTTTAATAATAATTAGTAGTGGTAAGATACATAACCAGAACGATTTAATTTGTAAATTAAATTAAAAATAAATAATTTTATAAGTTTAAACATATTTCCAAATGTTCATCTTTTTCTGCTGTATTGCAATTTCTTGGCTGGCGACCTATATACCATCTTTTCATATTTATTTACCATTTAAATGCTTTTGTGTTCTTTTTGGAATATTTTATGTTTATTTCCCTGAACTTGCCCACGCTTTTTGGGGGCGGGGATTAAAGAGCGGCGTCACTCTTTTTGACAATAACAACAATTATTTACAGCCACAAACAAAAAAAAAGAGATCCCCTTCTCTACCCCTCTCTTAAATACGATCACTTCTCCTTTCATTTTGTTTGCTTTTTTACGCGTCTTTCTCACGTCGTTCTGGCTCTTGTTTTTGTTTTTTTTTTCTTCGTTGGTCCCAGGCGGCGTATGAGTAATATGCGTATGCGTGATTTTTTGAGTTTTTTTTTCATTTTTGCCTTTTTTAATGCTGAAACATATTCCACGTTCTTGTCTATCTTTAACCGTGAAGCAAATAAATTTGAAGAATTCTTTGTTTGCATTGGATCCGGGCGCGCTCAGCTCTGGCCAAATAAATTGAAAATCATTTGTAAACTATTTGGGGAATCGCACTATAATTATGATGATGATTGTGTTGTTGCTGATGTTGATGTTGCTGGCAATGTTGCCGCTGCCAAAACAAACCGGGAATAGAGAAAATATCGCGGGGCATTAATAATTTCAACAATTTATTATCAAATTGAAATAATAAACCCGATGTCCGATGTGATTTATTTATTTGCTTAGCATCAAACCTTTTTGTTATTACAAATTATTGTGCTTATTATGGCATCAACATTTGCAGTGTGAAATTTTTTTTAATTGGCAACAAAACAAGGTGTCATGTCAAGGTTGGATTTGCAATTGTTATTTTTATTTCAAAAAAATTGTGTTGGTTTTTTTTTGTATGTTTGTGTTTGGATTTTTCCTGCTTGTAGGAAATCGCTCATAACAAAGCGTTCGACGTCATATTAGCATAATTGAAATGCGGGGAGGAGGGTAAGTTCTTGGGGTAAGCCAGCAAAGAGAAGCAGGGGGATTCCCAGATGAACTGCGAATGCTCTTACTAAATTTTAAAATGTTCAAGAACAGAAAACTCTAAAACTTATCACCTCTATTTTTCTATAGAAACTTATTTAAATTCAGTTAATATTAATTTTCCAACTCTTATAATTTGAAATTAATTAATACACAATTCTCAAGGATATACATATATTAATATTGAATATATTTTAATATATACAATATTTTACAGCAATTATTTTTCTTCTCACAAACCAAATACTCCCCAAAAAATACCCTACAAAACACTTTCACCAAAATTTCACCGCAGCAATTACCAGAAAGCGAAGGCAAAGTAGCAAGAAGTCCAAAAAACAGGAGAAATAAAAACAAAAAATAGGAACGAAGTAGAACTCGGTCAGCATTTTGGCCCATTCTGGCGCCTTGCGTGCTGCACGTGCACTAAGCCAAAATCCAAAGTCCCCTTTGGATCCCAATCCGAAATCCAATCCTCAATCCCCATTAACCCCTGAGCTCCACCTCTCTAACGAAAGGTACTGCCAATTTAACCCACCCCACACTCAAGCATTGACGAGGCTTTGATTGTTTTTTTTTGTGTTCTGTTTATTTTTTGTTGTTTTTTCAGGTAAGAAAAACAGAAAGTTTTGGACACGCAAACCAAAGTCAATGCAAAAATATGTTTTAAGAAATCGCAGTAAATTTCTTAGGGGAATCCCCAGGAGATTTATGTTATTATTTATTCAAGGGATTTACAATAAAAAGGCGTGGGACATAAAAATTTTGTTTTTATTTTTATTTCCAATTACAATGCCAATCAAAGCATGTACATAAATATATTAAGAATTATAAAAGTCTAAAGTCAATTTAGCAGATATTCAGCATACAGTGCGAAATTAATTTGTCTTTTATTATACCCTTGCAGGGTATTATAATTTCAGACAGAAGTCTGGAAGGGAAATACCTAAAACTAATATTTAACAGGTTGCTTAATATTAAAAAAAAAAAATCGGCGACATGGTAAAGTTGCGTGCAAAAGTTGTGCCTGTCAGAATGGCATTGATTGATGATGCTTTTCTGCTGCTGTGGGGTGTAAGCGTTTAATGCACATATTACGCATACGCAGCGTGTGACGAGGGATTGGCTGTTGATGCAAAAGTTTTGCCCTCGGTTGACTTGGCATATTTTTTGCATATTTTCCACAAAGCAAGAGCGACAAGCGGTAAACAAATCAAAGAGCTACACAAAATGCATTAAGTTTGGCTTATGGGTAGGGAGGGAAGGCTTAGAAGTTAAACAATTCGATTAAGCAGATTGTTGGTATTAATATTACGATTTTTAAACAATATAGACTTATGTATGTATATAATGCTTGTGAAAGCTTACTTTGGACTCATATCATGAAAATATGTCATAGAAAAATGAACAAATATGACTTGTAATAAGCTTTCCTAATTTTTTCCAAAGAACTCCTACATATTCAGCATTTTTAAACGCCTTCCGTTGCTCACGACCTCTTGAAATATCTAACCAATTTGGTGTTTGCCCATTTATAGAGATCTCAGCCAGACAAAGGCAAGCCCATCGGATCTCCATTTAACCATCTGGCGCTCTAATAAGGCGATTATTTTGTCCCCTGCTTCTGGCAAAGCTATCAGTTTCATGGTTTGACCGACACTTGTCCCGAAATGATGCCATCGCTTGAAAATTATAAAATGAAATTAACAAAAAAGAGAACACACAACTGGCAAGAACAACAATCTCATTTTAGCCAACAAATCCATCCGGCAGCTGGCCACAACACAGTGTCAATCAAAAGTTAACACCTTACCAGCTGGCGCATGGACAGCTGCCAAAATGTAAGGCTGCGAAGGGGAAGGGGTTTTGTGTCTATAATTGCCATAAAATTGAAGAATTAATAATGTTTAAATAATTGTGTTCGAAGCTCATTAAGATGACACTTGAGACTCTCAAGGTTTTTGTGCCAGAAAAACGTCGTGTCATTGAGCTACATAGCTTCAGAGGGAAATGGGAATTGGCAAGCAGCTTGGAAAATTAAATTAGGGTTAAAGCTCACTTTTGGCAATCGTGACGCATAATTTATTCATGATTTCATTATATGGAAATCTTAATTTTAAACACTGCAGACCAACAACTCAACTATGTATGTAGTACTTTCTGCTTTTCTAAGAATCTCTCAATTTCAGCACGCAAAGTCTATAGGGAGGAGAAATATATAAATTAAATAGTGAAAAAAATATATGTATTAATTTATATTTTTTTATATAAATAGGAGGACTTGTATATTCAATATTAACATTTTTATTTGTGTGTCAAATTTTCTTTATTTTCCACGGCATTATATCAATGGGAATTATTCAGGAACTATCAAAAAATATATTTTAATTGTTCATAAATGTTTTTAAGATTTTGCTACACATTTATAAGGTTTGCAATGATAGGAATGCAATGAGTTTTCACTGATTAATTTCTGAAATATTCCAACTTTGAGAAAAACTATCGCTTTGACCTCTATATTAACATATCGCCAGCCTGAGATGCCATGCGGCACGCAATCTTAAGACTCTCTTCGACGGGCGTAATCTTTTTTTTTTGCCCTCGGAAATGCCATGTTTGGCTCACACACATCAAAATACACACACTTTGCTAGGAGTGGGGGGCAAGTGTTGTGCGTTGTGCGTAATGTCAGCTTTAACAGCTGATTTGTTGTCGTTGTGGCATGCAAATCACCACGGCACCACCACCTTTGATTATTTTTTTTCCTTGTTCCAGTGCCTTGTCACGTGCCGATGGACACGCCAAAAAAGGACTGTGGGGTGTGTGTATAGTGTATGTGTGTGTGTGTTACTGCTCTGATTGCTTCAGCGAAATTGTTATGATTTTTCACGTAAGGAAAAGTCCTGATTTTGTGGACACAAAGTCAGGTCTTGAATTTATTACATTTATTTTTACTAAAGTTTCTTTTTTTTACTTTAAGTATTTTAAAATAAATGAAATTCTTTTTAGAATTGAATACAACTCTGACCTGCTTTAACATTTAAAGAAACTTGTACTTAAAGTGGCTTTCGCAGAGATACTACCACTTTCCTTGGCGTGTCTTCTTTGCTTGGCACAGTTAAAGCGAAATAGTAGCTAGTTGGACTCCAATCATGGATGATTTCCTATTCCTGTGCTGATTCCGCATGTCCTGGCAATCACCAGCAGTGAAGGCGGAGCCGCAGTCTAGACTCAAAGCCCTAGAACTCGAAATAATGATAGCAATCTTTGGGCCAAACCAAACCGCTCTGAATCCAGCTAGAGGTGCCAGTGCCAGTGCCAGTGCCCGACCCATGGTGGAATGGTGATGTGTGTTTCTCTTTGGGGTTTGGGTTGGGCATTCATATTAGCATAATGCGAACATCCAAAAGGCGCTCCGGGAATGGCACTTACTGGGCGCTTTTGTGCCCGAAATTGGTTAATTAGCCGCAGGTGGGGCTTCGACCCCTCTCAGCATTATCATTCCGTTGAATTTTAATTTGATTTTGGTCCCGGTCCAAGTCCATTTTATTTGTTCTTTTTTTTTTTTTTTTTTTATTCGGTCTTGGTCGGCCTTGGCCATAATAATAATAATTACGCATAAATATGTCAAGTGCCGAAAAGTGCGAATGGAGTGGCCAGCCATGGGTGGTCCTCCTCCTTCTCGTCGGGCTGCTGTGCTAGCCATAATAAAATGCCTTTAAGCGTTTATATTTACGATTATAATTGGGCCTTCTTCTTCGCTTTTTGTGTGTCAACGCGACGGCGGAGGGGAACTTCAAATGGGATTCCTTCAAGTCCAACTGTTATGACCATGTGTCTTGCTGTGATTGCTGTGGAGTTGGTGAAGGGTGAAGGGGGTTCTTTTGATAAAAACAATATAAAAAGATCCGATAAATCATGGTGGTAAATGGTGGTTTTTAAGATGATGTTGGAAATATGGAACTTTTTGCGCTTTGAAACTAAGCCTTACTTAAAATTAAAATAAAAGTTAAATGCTTTGGTTTTTATTTATATAATTATATACTCCATATTAAGATTTATATAATATGGATTTAATATATATATATTCTTCAGAAATAGTCTATTTATAATATCATCCTTTGTGACCTACAGGACGGCTTGAAATTGGTGGAAAACAAACCCTGAACCTCTGTTATTTCACCCCTTCCTTACTATATAATCCCATTTATAAAGATTGCTAAATATGGCAGAGTTGTTATAAGGCGCAGATCCCGTGAGATATGCACACCATAACATCAAATCACTTGGCAGGCACAGTCATTAAGTTTTACAATAGAGATTCCCGGCTAAAGGCCCTCGGAAGCTCTCGGTTTTATTGCCAGCAAGGAAAGCACTCAATAAATAATCAAAACTTAATGAACTGACAGCGATTTATGCAGCAACCAGTTGGGATGGGAATTATGTTCAATTTTGATATCAAATCATAAGCTCATAAAATCATAAAATCAACAAACCAAAGTTCGGCCCACCCGCGGTTTTTAAACGCGCACGACAGAACGCTTTTCCTTTTTCTTTTGTTGTTTTTTGTTGCTTTTAGTTGTTGTTGCCATAAACAAATACCAGGGAGGGTAGGTGGGGAAAGTGAAATAATAATATTTAAGATTGAAGGGGCGCCCAGCGGATGCCTTTTGGCCATTTTCGCATTTACACGAGGCTTCCGTTTTGGCAGAACTCCCCGAAACTTTCTCCCTTTCGATTTTCTTCGCTCTTTTGGCCTTTTTTGCTGCTGTTGCTTATGGGCTTCGAGCCAGGACACTGCGTAAAGGGAGGTAGGTAGGTCATTGCCGACCTAATTTTCAATAAATAATAATATCAATTTATATTTATTATGCATAACTTACACCTATTTACATTTACAAGATGATTTATGCTTATGTATGAGCAGTTTTTTGAAGAAGGAGTATTAAGAACTTGATTTGAACCCGGAAAAGTTTAATATATCTTATAATATGTTACATAAATATTAAAAAAAAAAACCTGTTTAATATAAACGGGTTTTTATTAGTTGACGACTCATTTTTGGATGGCTTCTAAAACTGATATATGATAAATATAGTAAAGGTATAAAAATATCTTAAAATAATTTCATTGTCTCATATTAATAAACAAATTCTTAATAAAAATCCTAAATTTTGTACAACTTTCTTGTTTCCATTTACGACTTAATCCTTATTCTGATATATTGTTCCTTCCTTTTTTATATGAATTATATGATATATTCTGCTTATTTTTTATGACTTCCCCCAAAGATTAGCCTAGGGTTTTTTTCGGGCCATAACTCCTGGCCAGCTCAAGCGATGTCCTTCATCCAAAATGGAATGCTATATCAATCCGTGACCTTGTTCCGGCTAGCTGCTTCGGTTGCCATTCTGTCTGCGGTTTGTTTACTGACCGTAGCCTGCTTTTGGGGCGCTCGCAGCGGAAATGAATTATCACCCTCTAAATGGGCGCGAACATTATTATTATTTTAGCAGCAGCAGCTGGAGTAGGGAGTTGGTAGCTGGGATTTTTTCCGCATTGTTTTTATTATTTTTTTTTTTAGGTTTTTTTCCCCCTCTCAATTTTAATGAAGAGAAATTGCGCTGGTCACCAGTGTCTGTTATAAACCCAAAAAGAGGTGCAGCAGGATTTGGGAAATGCCTCCGGCAGCCTGGAGCGGCTTATGTCTATGAGGATTAGTGAATGAATTTAGAGATTCAACCTTGCACACGTCAGACTATATTCACATTAAAATAAGCTTTGATTTGTATTTACTTTTTGGAATATGATTTGATTATGCAAATATTTCTTTAGTTTTTACCCTAGGAACAGTTGAGGTGGCGGTCAGAAGAGGGCGCCGAAGGGGCCACTCCATTATTTCCACATGTCGTGCGTTAATTGCCGCACATGTTGCCAGTCCGACGGTGTGGTCACAGGGGAGGGGTTAACAAAAGGTATGGGGGAGGGGCGATGGGGTGTATGGGTATATAAGTCCTAGGAGGGGCAGCAGCAGCACTCTAGCTTTAGCTCTGCGTGTGATTTATGATGTGCAAAGCGGGGCGACATAGTGACAAGTGCCATAAGCCGACTTCGGCAAAGAGTTTCTTTCGTGGCTAAAAGGAAGTCACTTTTGCAAAACGATGATTTTAATGGCCAAAACTGGCCACGACTAGGTCGTTTGTCATAAATTTGCATTACAAAGGAACCCACGTTTCTTTTTGAGAACTTTTAAACTATGATAACACTGAAAAACCAATGTTTAAATAGTTGAATTCAATAAGGTGATTAAGGATTTTAATTAATTATTAATTATATTAAATTATAAGGCCCAATTTATAATTAATTTTTTTTTTTAGAATCCTAACGCTATATAATTTATTTTATATACCCAGCTGTCGAATAACAATTGTTTGTGTTCTCTCCATTTGTAATTATCCCAAAGGAGTGAGCCTTTTACAGGCTTTCCATGGCCTTATCATAACTCAGGGGAACCCCCCCTTTTTGACCAAGATAGCCAGCCAACCCATGTCCAATAATAATTATAATTTATGCGCCAGCACAGAAATAAAACCAGACGCAGAGCAAACTTTTTAGCTGGTAAGTGCGATTTGTGGATGAGCTTCATTCAAGGCAGCAACAAATTACAGATCTGTCTCCTTGCTTCCCCTGCTGGACGTCGTGTAACCAACGCTTGAGTTAGACAAAGTGTCGCCTTTAAAGTGCCAAGAGGTTCGAACTTGGCCACAGAATTAATTAGACAAATGCCCAGTTAGGGAATTTGAAGGAAACTAAATGTTAGGCGACAGAACAATCAATTAATCAGGAGTGAAACCGAGAGGGAATGTCATGTCTGGAACGTGCGGGGAATTTAAAGCTTATTGCAACTTTGTCAAAGGGAAAAACACTCTGAAATACTTCTAAGACTCACTTCAGACTGCCCATATATCTTCCCCATTCCATGTTTGTGTGAAAAAGAAAAATTGTCTGACACATTTCAATTGAATTTCCAAAAATTTCTTTCGCCTTTTTCTTAACGCTCTGTGCTCTGCTTTGCTCTGCTCTGCTTTGCCTTGCCATTTTAGCCGTTCAAAAAAATAAAACCCAAAACCAATTTGTACAAACTATTTTTATAACAAAAACAACAAGATGATGAGCGTACTACAAGTTAAACAAATTTCCCTGATGATGTGTGAGAAATTGAATGAATATTTGATTTAACGTTCTCTTCTCGCACGGAAAACGTGAAACATCAAACAAGAAGGATAATTAAAAAAAATTGATTTTAAAAATTGCAGAAATTCCGAAATGAATTTGGGGAAATTTTTTGTAGCACACTTTGGTTTGTGTTAATTACCAATAATGATTTATTTTGTTTTAATATTTCTGAATGGAATTTTAGACAACCATTGAAAAGTATTTACTTTCACAAAGAAGCAGCAAATTAAAATTTGTAGACCCTTGCAGAGGGTACAAAATTGTATATTTATTTTACCGAAATTATGAATATTTTACAGGAAGAACAATGCGATAAATGGCCGCGATATACATTACTAATCAAAAATACACCAATTTCAGAACGGAAAGCATTGCTTTATTTGCTTGTATTTCTTTAAAAATAAATTGATATTTTAATGTATATTCTTATAGATAGCTTTCCCAAATTTTTGTTTTAACTAAATTTCCATTTTTATTTGTGCAGATATTTCGGCACCTTGAACGTCCTGCCGAGGTGGAGCGTTTATCCCACCTAAAGGATGTGGTCAAGACGCACAGGGAACGTTTCATGGACACCGTGTTAAACAATACCGAGGTGCATAATCTGCGAGAGCTGTTATCCTTTGAGCTGGCCAAATACGAGGCGGTGGGTATTGAGTCTAGACCCAAGAGGTATTCCTATTATATTCCTTCTGGAGTGACCTGAAGTCCTTGTTTTGCAGGCCGTTCAACAGGCGGCGGAGGGTGGCCTGCTGATAGTGGTCGATAAAGACTTTCCGGAGCCCTACGAGCGCTGGAGCATCCTGCAAGCTGTGTTCTTCTCATCGACTGTGTTAACCACCATAGGTGATAGAAATATTATATAAATAAATTGTATATATATATATTTAAGTAATAATTAATTTTGGTATGACGCAGGCTATGGCAATATTGTGCCAGTGACCACCGGTGGTCGGGTATTTTGCATTTGCTTTGCCCTCATCGGCATCCCGTTCACACTCACGGTGATTGCGGACTGGGGTCGCCTGTTTGCCACCGCCGTTTCTGTCTTTGGCAAACATATGCCCAGTAAGTATTTTATTTTTGAATTTTAAATAATACAAAGCAAAACAATGAACTATTAAATAAGTTACATAAAGCTTTACAGTCGCTCTACAGCTCCCCCTTGAGAGACTTTACTCGGTTAATTGTTATTATTATTCAAGCAACTTTTCCTAATTTTAATAAAATCCCTTTTTTCTTGTACAGCCAAACCAAAATTCACAAATTTTATAGGAAAAACCTGGTTCTATGCAATTCTGGCTGTGGGCTTCCTGGGCGTTTATTTAGCCGCCGGAGCGGGTCTTCTTTTGCTCTGGGAAGATGATTGGACCTTTTTCGATGGCTTTTACTTTTGTTTTATAACAATGACAACAATAGGCTTTGGAGATCTGGTGCCAAGTATGTTGATGGAAAGCCTTGAAATTTTTTATTTTTATTTATTTTTTATTTTATTTATTTGTATATTCTAACAGAGAAACCCAACTACATGTTGCTCTGCACTTTGTATATTCTCATTGGCCTGGCCCTGACTTCGACCATAATTGAGCTGGTGAGACGACAATATGCCACCAGCTGGGCCAAGCTGCAGGTGATTCTAATATAAATAAATATTTTGTAATTTATTTAATAAACTTTTCCTGTGGCTTGCCAGGAACTGTCCGGACCCATGGCGGAGACGCTGCGGCGTTTGGGCGAAACAGCGGGCACGGGTCTTGACTATACAGCCCTGCAGAAAGTGTTGACGGTAAAATAATTATTAATTATCAATTAATTAATTAATTAATACAATAAATAAATATACTTTAGGTGTCCATGCCCAAGTGGAATAGCAACAAGAAGAGCGATCATAGTCCCGATATTGCTGCACTGGAGGCCATCACCAATGCCATATTGAAGGAGGTCAAGGAGGCGCAGAACAACAAGCCCAAGGTCCTGCAGATTGTCATCTACGAGTCCTCCGTCTAGGATACATTATCAAAGGAGTGTCCAGAGAGAGAGAGAGAGCGAGAGCTTCCATGGAACAGCTTTGGGTAGAAATAATATCAAAAAATATCAAAACGTAGTTAGGCTTGAATCAAGTTGAGTTACGCGATCGTCATCCATTGGTTACCCTGGGCACTGCCCACTGTACCACTGCCAGACTTCCCATAAAAAATAAAAATAAAAAAATTAAGGGCCAGTGTCTGCTTTTATAGCTATTATATAGTCAAATGTCTAGGCAATGATATTGCTCATACGTACTGAGGCCACACCACATACTCACAAACGCATAAAGCGGCGCGCGCAAGGAAGGGACTGTAATGCCCATAGTCATAGGCATAATATTATTATTATATATATAACGATTTTTTTTTTGAGGATTCCCTACCATAAGTTATTAGTAATATTAATTTAAAACCAAACTCTTGTCCATACAATATGCGTAAATGTCATCTTATAAATAAAACAAGAAAAAGACCTAAGCAATGGACGGGATTTTACGTTCAGAGAAAGGGGGGAAGGTGGTCCTATAATCCGACTTTTAATCGCGGAAAGATATTAGCTAAGCCAAAAAAAATCAGCTTTATCTAATCCTGCTACCTTTGCTGGAAAGCTTAGAAGCTTTGACTAAATTAAATGATTGATTTTGAAGCTCATTGCGACGAGTGAATCTCTCTGACGTTGAGATTTTTAGGGGTGCGTATACGACCCGTTGGCTGAGCTATTTACAAACGCACAGAAAGAAACCCTTGAATGGTATTTTAATTTAAAAACTAAGCTACAAAATAGATCATCAATTTTAAAGAAGATATTGGCGATTAAAATTGTTGATATTATAACGTTTAGCTATATTAATAATATTTTATTTCGTATATTAAATCAATACAAAGATAAGGTGATAATTTGCATAATATTGTTATTTTTTTAATTATAAATCCAATATTATTCAATATTTAATAACTTTTTATATTAAATTTACGATAATAAGCAAGATATTAAATAATTCAAAGAACAGGGAAACTCAGATCAGATCAACTCGCCTTGCAAAAAGTTTCACACCTTTTTTTATTCTAATTAACTTCCAATTTTCAATAAATAAATTACCAATAATATATCTTTATATATTCAGCTTAGCTCTTGATGCCACACTTTAATTTATGGCACCTATGCCCCTAAATTTCTCTCTGTGTACGCACATAGGCTGCACTGCATTGTTGGCTATAAAAGTCGTTCGCACTGTCGGTGGTCGCTAGTCTTTTTGCTGGAAAAGAGGCGCGAGGAGTGCGGCGACGCGGATCCATCATTTGTGTTTTATTCTATATATCTGATTTATTTTATCCACCATCCACTATCATATATATCCACTATAACCAGCCGTGTGTGTGTGTGTGTTCGCTTGGACCTGGATTGATAATACTTAGTAATTCTCGCTGCCCGACTCGCCGAGGGGCTGTCTCCGGTCAGTTGAGCGCTGGACGAGCAGCAAGTAACATCCGGTCCACCGATCCGATCCGATCTGAAACGATCCCGATCCCGATCCCGATCCGAGTGCAGCGCGCATGGATAGCTGATAGATCTCTGATAAGATCCCTCGTGTACTTGGGAGTAGAGTGCGTGATCCGGTCGTTTTTTTTTTCGTTTCGTTTTTTTTTTTTTGCTGGTGAAGAAGCTGCAAAAAGAGCAGGAAGCGATAAGGATCAGGATTCGAGGATTCCGATTACCGATAGCCAAGTGCCATGGAAGTGCTGAAGAAGGACGCCGCCTTGGGCTCGCCCAGCAGTGTCTTTTACTTCCTGCTGCTGCCCACGCTGGTGCTGTGGTACATCTACTGGCGCCTGTCCCGGGCCCATCTCTACAGGCTGGCCGGAAGGCTGCCGGGACCCAGGGGTCTGCCCATTGTGGGACATCTGTTCGATGTGATTGGACCAGCCTCATGTAAACAAGCGTTGAGCCTTTAACATTTTCATTAATTCATTTATGTAGCAATTATAATTTGAAATTAATTCGATTGTGTTTCAATTATTTGATTATTTTTTGTGTTGCTTAAACCTTTAATTTGCATGAGTTTATATATGGGATAAATCGACATTTTTACTTAATTATTTTTAGCCTAATACAAATATCTAAATTGATAAAAAAAAAACAGACTTTAAGTAAGGCTTAAGAATTGATCTATTATTTGATATTTTTCTAAAAAAGTAGTTGTAAATTATTTCGATTTTATACCAATTTTTATTTAATTGATTTTTTGGTTTTATAATTTGTTTCTGAGAACGATATTTTTTAATTTCATCTAGTGATTTATTTTCTGAATTTTAATAAACTTAAATTTGTATTTTTTATATTAAAACACAAAAGAAAGTGAATATGGTACTTTAACTTGCCGAATCAAAAAAGCTTTTGTAAATATTTTAAAATATTCTGCCAGACTATTAAAAATTAAAAGTATATTTTATAAAATTAACAATTTCCTGTTAACAATTTAACTTAAAAAAGTTTATGCTAATTTTCTTAATAAATTTTTGAATTCTTTTTGTATGTACTTGAGAATTAAATTATGTTTTTATGGGTTCAACAGTTAAATTATAACTATTTATATTTATTATTTATTTATTTACATTATACACGCATTAAGGTAATTATTTTAAATTCCCGTTCTCAACCTCCTCTTCAGCCGTTTTCAAGACAGTCATCCGCAAGAGCGCTCCCTTTGAGCACATAGCCAAAATGTGGATTGGTCCCAAGCTGGTGGTCTTCATCTATGATCCTCGGGATGTGGAGCTGCTGCTGAGCAGCCACGTCTACATTGACAAGGCCTCCGAGTACAAATTCTTCAAGCCCTGGCTGGGCGACGGCCTCCTAATCAGCACAGGTGAGGTACATACATACGTATGTACATACATACATCGTACATATATGTACATACATAGCAATAACATATCATTATTAATGGCAAGGGGGGAGGGGAAGGTATGGAGCTTAAGTACCACTTGCCACTAATGCAATTTGCGGAATCATAAATTAATGAAGCTGTACTGTAGCCTGACAGTTGGCAATGTCGCTATAAATAAAAACAGCGTCGCAGAAAAGTCACCGAAAAAAATGCTCTAAAGTTGATGTTTTTCTTAAAAAAATTACAAATTTTAGAAATATGTAAAAAATATAAAGAATATTAGAGCGAAATAATATATAGAGTAACTTATAAGCCCCTTTTTTGTCAATAACTTTAATTCTTTGAGTTGAAATTTTGCAAAACATATAAACTTAATTATATATTCTTTATTTTCAAATATATTTTTAAAAACTATATCACTTCTGTGGCAATTTTTTAATGTAACTTGGAAATCACAACATTCAATACTTGAATATTTTATGTATTAATCTACAGACTTGATTTATTGTTAATACTCTTTTCATAAGCATTTGCTGATATTTAAAATTAATTATATTTCATATTAATTTACCATTAAAATCATAAAAATTAAGGCAAGACTTTAGTGTTCTTCTTTTTTTTAATATTTTCCAACTTAAGAAAGTTGTGGTTTAATTTGAATTTTTATTTCATTTCCAATTGAGATTTTAATGTAAGCCAAATAATTATCTTAACATATTTTATATAGCCTTACAGCTTACAGATTGTTATATATATCGTTTTTTTTTTTAGGTTCACTTTAAATGATTTGTATATATCATAAAAAGTTTAAATAAAGACAAGTGCTCTCTTAGGTTTAGTTTTACAGCTTTTTGCAAAGCTGTAAATAGTTTTAAGATCTATTCTTTGCCATTAAAATTCCATATAATATTTACTTATTTATATTTATACTTTACTTGTTTCAATTGCAGGTCAAAAGTGGCGATCGCATCGCAAACTGATCGCACCCACATTCCATCTGAACGTCTTGAAGAGCTTCATCGAGCTCTTCAACGAGAACTCGAAAAATGTGGTGCGGAAGCTGCGTGCGGAGGATGGCCGCACGTTTGATTGCCATGATTACATGAGCGAGGCAACCGTGGAGATTCTATTGGGTAAGTGAGGAGAGCAGTGCCACTACGAGCACGGATTCCGATTCAGATTCAGATGTGGATTACACAAAAGTACAGTCAACTCACACGCACTCAGTGGCGGCGATTCCAGTCGATTTTCTTTTTTTTTTTTTTTGTGGACACACGACAAACACGATTCCCATCCTCATTTCGGATGCGTGTGTGTCCAAATCCAAATCACCCAATGTCCGCAGTTCCATGCTATATGGCTTGATATAATATATATATGCTATATGGGATATACATACTATATATTCTGTACAGTACAATTGAGTGCAGACCCATTTCCCTATATACTGACAAATCAAAAATTTTGCTGCTTTTGTTGTGCCCCCACAATGGGCACAAAAGAGAGATATCTGTTGTGTACATGGGTTGGATCTGCATATATATATATATATATATATATATATATCTGACGCCGGCCCCCAGATCTAACCGAATTATGAGCCAAAACTGCTGCAAACTGGTTGGATTTCACCCTCAAATGCGATCATGTGGCTTTATTTAAGAAAAAAATAGGGCCCTCAACCAAGTTATTACTCCTTTTGTAAGAATACTATAAAAATATATATAGAAGTGGAGCCTGATTACAACTCTTTCATATTCTTTAACAAGATCTCTTCTTAATATCTCATTTTAAGGAAGAGTTAAAGCTGGTGTCAAGTATTTTTCAACTAAGAAAAATTACAATGATTCTTGCAGGATCTTTTTCCAATATCTCATTTGAATAAACAGATAAAGCTTTTGCTAAGATATTATATTTAAAAGCTTCTAAGGAATTCGGAATATTATTTTAGTCATCCAATAAACAGCAGAATGGAATTATTAATTTATTTATTTCATTCGGTTATATTTTGAGATATTTACCAGAGGCATTAAGAGAAATATTAAAAGAATATGCTTCTAAAACAGTTGAATTTGTAAGCCTTAATTCTGGCATGTATATTTATATAAAACCTGCCAGATAATTTTGTTTTATTGCAAAGAAGATTAAAGTACTCACTAAAAATATAAATAAACGATATAACTATTCCCAAATATATATTATATTATATATTATTAGTTAAGTTATTAGTTAAGTCCCGCCCTAATTTGTGGAAGCTGCTACCTCAAAGGTACCTCAAACCCTGTACAATCCCAGTGGGTGGTCGGCAATGTCATAAAATCACTCAAAATTCAAATTTAAATACTCGTACACCTCATTCGCTTAAAGTCAGTCACGTTTTCGAGGCCAGGGAATTACAACAAAAACAAATTAAATAAACAAAAAGTGAAACCACCGCTGCCAAATTGGAAGGCGGCCAATGTTAATGACATTGTGGTAGTGACAGTTGCAATATTGCAATTAGGCAGTTAGTCAATTGGTCAGTTTTGGGATTGATTTCTAGGCTATTGCATAATACCGATCCCAGACCCAAGCGGCCCTCCCCCAATTGAAATGCAGCCAAGATTACAGAGAGAAAACTCAACTGGATGGGACCGAGCAACGAGCTGGGGTTTCGAGCTGCAATTAAAGGCACGTCGCATTGCCATTAAGCATTTAATCAGGAAAATTTGAATGCAACCATGCAAGCTGCGCCGCGGACTCAGGTTGTCCAGCCAAGTTATCCACAAGCCACCACCATCACGATCACAACGATGATGGGATATGGAAATGGCCTGGCCTGGGCCGGGGCCGTGTGACGCAAATGAAGCAATTAGCAATTAAGACCAGAACTAAACTGAAATGAAAATGAGCGCAGAATGAGGTTTTATGAAAAGAAAAAAGAAACAGGCATCATGCAATGAAAAATTACAACATTTTCAATTCCAGTTGAAGGCAGGAAGAAGACATCGAGAAAATCTGGAAAATGATTTAAATTGCCGGCTGATTTCCTGCTAGTCTGAGGGCTGCTCTTTGCTCTTACTTATTAAAAAAAAAGTTAGTAACTTACGCTTTTAGCATAATGCGGAGTTTAATTATTCTGAAATCAAATGTTATTTTGCTGAATCGAAAGATACTTCTTAGGGAATCTGTCAGCTTTCACATTGACCCCTTTGAAACTAGAAATTTTCTTAGCAGGGACTTTATCAGTTCTACACAGACTTACCAAATAATAACTGAAAGTAATTAAATTTTAAAATAATATGCTTTTTTATTAAAACTATATAAATCAGTTGCCAAAAGAAATTATCTATTTATTTTCATATCCAATGGAGTATAGATAATTTTAAACATAATAACTGAAGATAAGTTTGATCTAATAAATACTTTATTGACGTTTAAGTAATCATTAAATAATAATAAATATAAAACCAGGTATTATGTAGCTTTTGGAAATACATTTTACATCTAAACAATTCTTATATTTTATGCAGTAAAAAGGGAATTCAAATTTAATTTTACTTCGTTGAAAAAATAAAGCTTAAAGCGAATTTATAACTCTTTTGCCAACGGCTGCAAATCACACATTTTCCATCTATTTTTTAAAATAATTATTATTTTTTTAATTCTATGCCCCAGTAACTTGTGCAACTCCTTGTGGAAACCACAACGGAGTGTTGTATCCAAATTCCTGGCTCGCCTTTTTCCCACAGCTCAAAAAGGCGACATTGTGCCGCAATCCGTATGCTCGTTTATGCTGTCATCTATAGATCTATTTATGCATTGTATCTACAATTAGAACCAAACCAGGTATTATGTAGCTTTTGGAAATATATTTTTCATCTAAACAATTCTTATATTTTATGCAGTAAAAAGGGAATTCAAATTTAATTTTACTTCGTGTAAAAAATAAAGCTTAAAGCGAATTTATAACTCTTTTGCCAACGGCTGCAAATCACACATTTTCCATATATTTTTTAAAATAATTATTATTTTTTTAATTCTATGCCCCAGTAACTTGTGCAACTCCTTGTGGAAACCCCAACGGAGTGTTGTATCCAAATTCCAGGCTCGCCTTTTTCCCACAGCTCAAAAAGGCGACATTGTGCCGCAATCCGTATGCTCGTTTATGCTGTCATCTATAGATCTATTTATGCATTGTATCTACAATTAGACAGGAGCGGGAATCGGGGGCTCTGTTGTCTGTTTGTTAAGTTCAATTGGCGCTTGGGTCAGGCGAGTGCATTCCACTTCCCCCCATTTGTGCCAGGGGTCCATCATCTTTGAGCAGATTCTGATCCCGGTTTCTGCAGTGATTTACATTACTTTTAAAAAACATTTCTTTAAGCTTTCAATTTCTGGGGTAATTTTCCCCGTTTTCCAGAGACGGCGATGGGTGTGTCAAAGAAAACGCAGGACAAATCCGGTTTCGAGTACGCCATGGCTGTGATGCGAATGTGCGATATCCTTCATGCCCGCCATCGCAGCTTCTTTCTGCGCAACGAGTTCGTTTTCACTCTGACCCGGTACTACAAGGAGCAGGGACGATTGCTCAACATCATCCACGGACTGACCACCAAGGTGATACGTAGCAAGAAGGCGGCCTTTGAGCAGGGCACTCGGGGCTCGTTGGCCCAGTGTGAGCTCAAGGCGGCCGCTTTGGAAAGGGAACGCGAAGAGCAGGAGCAGGCGGAGAGTGCACAGAGTCCTGCCAGCGAGGCAACAACGACCACAAGTACTAGCACAGGCTCGGGAACCAGCACAGGCACAGGCTCAGGCACGCCGGTGGCAGGACTCTCCTATGGCCAGTCAGCTGGACTCAAGGACGATCTGGATGTGGAGGATAATGATATTGGGGAAAAGAAGCGTCTGGCTTTTCTGGATCTAATGCTGGAGAGTGCCCAAAATGGTGCCCTCATCACGGACACGGAGATCAAAGAGCAGGTGGACACCATTATGTTCGAGGGACACGACACCACCGCGGCCGGCTCCTCGTTTTTCCTCTCGCTGATGGGCATACACCAGGGCATACAGGATCGTGTGCTCGCCGAGCTGGACACGATTTTTGGGGACTCACAGCGACCGGCCACGTTTCAGGTAGGTTTTTTACATTGTTTTTATTTAGATATTTCGATTTGTATTATTTTTGCAGGATACCCTGGAGATGAAATACCTGGAACGGTGTCTGATGGAGACGCTGCGCATGTATCCGCCCGTCCCGTTGATTGCGCGCGAGCTGCAGGAGGACCTTAAACTGAATTCGGGCAATTACGTGATCCCCAGGGGCGCCACGGTGACGGTGGCCACCGTCCTGCTGCATCGCAATCCCAAGGTCTATGCCAATCCCAATGTCTTCGACCCGGACAACTTTCTGCCGGAGCGGCAGGCCAACCGGCACTACTACGCCTTTGTGCCCTTCTCCGCGGGACCACGCAGCTGTGTGGGTGAGTTCCTTGATCCTTAAGCCTTGGAAACTGAATGAAAAAAGTGTGAATTATTATCTAAAATTGAATTTAAATCAAACAAATAGGTTTCTTCCATAATATGTAGTAATATTCATATTCTTTTGAATGTCTCGCGAATAGGGCGCAAATATGCGATGCTCAAGCTGAAGATCCTTCTGTCGACCATTTTGCGGAACTACCGTGTCTACTCGGATCTGAGCGAGTCGGACTTCAAGCTGCAGGCGGACATTATCCTGAAGCGGGAGGAGGGCTTCCGCATTCGGCTTCAGCCGAGGACCAGATGAACCAGGACACAGCACACCCTACACAATAAGCAACACAGAACGGACACTTATCCATATACATATATCTCTCTACTTGTTGGCAAGTGATAGTCACCGGTTTATACAGTAAATATTAATTATAATAAATAATAAATGTGCTCCCACACTTGATTTATTGAATAGTACTAATAATTATGTTTTTTTCGCATTTAACACGAAAAATAACAACAGCAATTATCATTCAACTTCCTTTAACCGCTGTTTTTTTTTTTTTTTTTTTTCTTATTTTATAATAATACAACTTTGTGTAATGATTTTAACAATAAATCTATGGTGTAATTACATAATTACAAAAAAACGATCGAACCAACTGAAGGAGGTGAGTACGGATGAAGAGCTACTGAAAGGATACTCAAAGGATTGAAAATTCCCTCTGTTAGCAGTCAGTCATATATATATTTCGATTTAAGGATTGGCATATATTTTTTTCCGTTTGAGTGAATTTAAATATATACTTTGATTCACCAAAGGCACAGTTTATTTCTAAATATTATAGTTGTTAAAAATTCATTAATAAAATTTGGAAAACTAGAACCGTGGCAGAGGGTTTGCAATTTGCCATTAGAAAGAATCACAATAATGATTAATAAATATGTTATCATAGAATAATATAGAAATCTCTAACTTACATATTCGCATTCAAGTTTAAAATAATTAACGTTTTTCTGTTAAATAACATTCGGAAAGCTTCTGTGACATTTTTTTGAGCATTTTCAAGCACTGGCTATTCACCAAGTGGTCACTCTAAACAGCTGGCCAGGCCAGCGCTATTTTTTTAACATACAGCGAAAGTGACACGACAACAGATTTAAAAACGAATTGGAAAGGGAAAGCGATTGTATTCCATTGTTGTATTGTTGTTGCGCTCAAGAAAAGGGAAGGAAATTGCCTCCAGGATGTCCACCGCAATCGACGAACTGCAGGCCATCATTGCGGAGCTCAAAAGCGAGCTGGATGAGCAAAAGACGAGCAGCCGCCAGGCGGCTGCTGCCCACCGCGATCGCATCGAACGGATGTCCGCGGAGGTGGTGGACTCCAATCCCTACAGCCGCCTGATGGCTCTCCAGCGGATGAACATAGTGAAGGAGTACGAGAGGATCCGTGACAAGACGGTTGCCATTGTGGGAGTAGGCGGCGTAGGCAGTGTCACCGCCGACATGCTGACGCGGTAAGAGGGAAGAGCGAGAGCTTAATGGAGCTTATATTTACTTTACTTTACTTTCCTGCAGTTGCGGCATCGGCAAACTGATACTCTTCGACTACGACAAAGTGGAGCTGGCCAATATGAATCGTTTGTTCTTCACCCCCGACCAGGCCGGCCTCTCCAAGGTGGAGGCCGCCGCCCGCACCTTGGGCTTCATCAATCCGGACGTGCGCATCGAGACGCACAATTATAACATCACGACGGTGGATAACTTTGATCGCTTCCTCGCCACAATCATGGAGTGTGGCACGGTGGCGGGTCAGCCGGTGGATTTGGTGCTCAGCTGCGTGGATAACTTCGAGGCGCGCATGGCCATCAATGCGGCGTGCAACGAGCGGAATCTGAACTGGTTCGAGTCTGGAGTTTCCGAGAATGCCGTTTCTGGTCACATCCAGTTCATCCGTCCCGGAGACACGGCCTGCTTCGCCTGCGCCCCGCCCCTGGTCGTCGCCGAAAATATCGATGAGAAGACGCTGAAGCGGGAGGGCGTGTGTGCTGCCTCCCTGCCGACTACCATGGGCATTACGGCCGGGTTTCTCGTCCAGAATGCCCTCAAGTACCTGCTCAACTTTGGCGAGGTCTCCGACTATCTGGGCTACAATGCCCTAAACGACTTCTTTCCCAAGATGACGCTCAAACCGAATCCGCAGTGCGACGATCGCAATTGTTTGCTCAGGCAAAAGGAGTTCCAGGCGCGACCCAAGCCCGTCCAAGTCAAGGAGGAAGTGATCAGTGATGAACCCCTGCACGCCACCAACGAATGGGGTATCGAGCTGGTGGCAGAGGATGCACCGTCCAGCAGTAATCCCGAACCAGCCCCCGCCTTGGAAGTGGGTCAGGGCCTGAAGTTGGCCTACGAAGCCCCCGAAAAGTCCGGTGACGATGCGGCGGCCGCACCTGTGACGGCGGCAGATGAAACCAGCCTGGAGGATCTGATGGCTCAGATGAAGTCGATGTGAATGAAATTCCAATATATTTATAGACTCTAAATGTCCTTTTTTGTTTTGTAATTAATATTTTTGTATAACATTTTTTTTTGCTAATGAAAGTTTTGTGTAATTGAGCATTTAATTTGCAAATACATAGATTTTGCTAAAACTGATGAATAGAATATTTATATAGCTATTTTTACAATCGTTATAATTAAAAATAATATAAGAAGAGGTTGAGATTAAACAGAAAGATTAATACGTTTCGTTTAGGAGAAATTAATAAAAAAATAAAGTCTAAAATGGTAAACAATTTTTGTTTTATTTTAAATACAACTACATTAAGTTTATAATTTAAATATATAATATAATTATATTTGTTATTTATATTTAATATCCATAGATTTATTTAACAAGACAGGATGCTAGTAACCCAGTAACAGGAGAAGTATGTAAATTATTTATATCCTATGCATTTTCTATATAACATTAAATATTTTATATTTATATAATGACAAAATTATTATTTAAATTATAATTTAAAATCCCCTTTACGCTCAAAAAGTGTTGGTAAATATTTTCTTGTCTTGCATTTTAAAGTATAGCAGCTGCGGCCACACTAATTGTCGCGTTGTCACAAAAGAAAAAGGAAGAAACTCGAGAAAAATTTGTATTTTCCTTGGCTTAAGCACCTCACTGGAACCCCGAGTCCTAGCCAGCCAAACGCCAAAAGAGCACACTGAATATGTCCAAGAAGGAGGAAAAGCCACAGCCCGGCGAGGAGGTAAGAACTGTTCCGTGAACGGGCAGGCAGGCACAAAAAGTGAGACTTTTTGCCGGCTTGGGAATGAATTGGTGGCTCAAGAGACCACGTCACTGCAGGCAAATAATACTTGCTCTCTCCGACAAATACTACAGCTCGTGAAGGTGAACAAGTGGGATGGCTCCGCCGTGAAGCATGCCCTCGACGATGCGGTGAAGACCTGCCTTCTGGGCGACCGGCCGCAGTTGAAGGAGCAGTTTGGCTTGGTCAACACTCGGCTGGCCCTGTGCGCCTTGGCGGTGGGCGTGGCGATTATGGCCCACGCCTGGGACTTCACCCATCCATTCCCGGAATCGCGACCCGTCCTCCTGTTCAGCGTCCTGGCTTACTTCGCCCTCATGGGCGTGCTGACGCTGCATTCCAGCTTCCGCGAGAAGGGCACCTTTGCGGTCGCAGTGCAAAAGGATAAGGAACGTGAGCGGCTCTGGGAGGCCAGCTCCGATATGCGCAAGTACGACGACAAATACCTGCTCACCCTGAGCGTGAGGGACTCGCGCAATGGCAGCAAGCGACGCGAGCAGACCAGCAGCAAATCCTGCGCTGCCTACATCGACCAGAATGGCATCGTGCTGGACACCCAGGTGGCCAACGAGGTGAACCGCCTGTACAACTCCTTAGCTGCCGAAAAGAAGGACAAGTAGCTAGTGCTAACGGCGGAGGACGTCTGAACGGCGAGCCTCATTCTCTTTTTTTTTCTCTTTGAATAAAACCAAAATTCTACTTTAATTTATCTCATTTCTACCATTAAATTGTAAACTCTCCTCGGATATGTCTTTGATTCGAGCCCAAATGCTTCTATACAGCTGTCGCCTGGTGATGCTTATCAAATATGTAAATCAGACAAAAAATCAGGGCGGCTTGGAGAAGTTGAGCACTGGAGAAAAGCGAAAGCAGCAGCAGAGAGGCGGAAAAGGAATAGCTGAGGAAAGGAGCTTCCGCAGCGATGCAGTAGTGGCTTCCTGGGGTTTTAAAGAAGCTTCCTGGAGATTGGATTAGCATTAGGATGCGGGAGATAGTTACCCTGCAGATTGGCGGCGCAGGCAATGCCATTGGCGATGCTGTAAGTAAGGAATATTTGACTATTATTTAAGCGCTCATCTTGAAGGGAGCCAGAGGCTCTCTCTAAAAGTCAGAGATTCTCGTCGCGTCTCTCCTACGATTTACTATCTTTCCATTGTTACATTAAACCTTAAATTCCGATCTGTTCAGTTCTGGCACGTCATCTCCCACGAGCACGGCGTGGACTATGCCTCAGGGAGGTTCGGCGGCACCAGTCCCCTCCAACTGGAGCGCATCAATGTGTTCTTTAATGCCACGGCCAGCAAGAGATTCTATGCTCGCACCATCATTATCGACACGGAGGCCAGCACCATCCAGCGCCTGAACGCAAGCAGCCAGCTGTACAGGCCGGAGAATTTTGTGGCCGGATCGGAGAGTGCCGGAAATAACTTTGCCCGCGGCTATCACACGGACGGTGCCGAAATCCTTGAGCAGGTTCTGGACAATACACGACGCGAGGTGGAGTCCGTAGACTCCCTGCAGGGCTTTCAGCTGCTCCACTCTATTGGCGGTGGCACGGGCTCGGGTCTGACCTCCCTTATAATGGAGGCCCTCGTGCAGCAGTATCCCGATAATTTGCTGTGCAACTACGTCACAATACCGTCACCCAACATGTCCCAGGTGGTGGTGGAACCGTATAACGCCCTGCTGAGCACCCCGGCATTGGTGAATAACTCGCATCTGACCTTCTGCCTGGACAACGAGGCCCTGTTCCAGATCTGCAATCGAAATCTGCAGATTAAGACATCCGGCCACGAGCACATCAACCATATTGTAGCCCTAACTATGTCGGGAATAACGACATGCCTCCGCTTTCCGGGCCAGCTGAATGCCGGCCTGCGCAAGATCTATGTGAATATGGTGCCATTCCCCCGCCTGCACTTCCTTATACCGGGATTCGCGCCGCTGGTCACCTGCAAGCAGCAGCAGTTCAGCAAGGGCACCGTCTCGGAGCTGGTCCAGCAGATCTTCTCCAGCAATAACCTGCTGTGCGCCATCGATTTGCGACGAGGTAAACTCCTGACGGCGGCCGGTATCTTTCGGGGCAGGATGTCGCCGCGTGAGGTCGATCAGCTAATGACCGGGGTGCGGAACAAGAACATTAGCAACTTTGTGGACTGGATACCGAACAATATCAAGACGGCCATTTGCGATATACCGCCGCGAGGCTTGAAAATGTCCGCCACCTTTATAGGCAACACCACAGCGATACAGTCGCTCTTCCAGCGTCTGCTGGACGCCTCCATTGCGATGTTGCGGCGAAAGGCTCATCTTCACTGGTACACCGGTGAGGGGATGGAGGAGCAGGAGTTTATGGACGCCCAGCAAGAGCTGCAGGCCATCATCGATGACTATCGCTGCAGCGCCGAGGGCGATGAATGTGGTGGCGGTGGATTAGCCAATGGCAGCAATTCGGGTGAAAAGGACGATGATAACGGCAGCGATGTGGCTGGCGAATGTCGCCAATGCACCTACTGTGCGGAGTAGGCGCCCCCATCTCCATATTAACCTTAGCAAAGACCCCATAGGCCTTCAGGCTTTGAAGTTATAGCTCTCTGCTTTCGAAATAGGAGGACCTAGGGACATAACCGAAGCCGTTGCCCAAATTCCGAAGTGGTCTCCATTGTTGTTTCGCGTTTTGGATTCATATATAGTTTCGCCAGCTATTAGGAGGAAAATTCACAAATTGTCTAGAAAATATTTTGAGTAAAGGATTTTTTTTAATAAAGGAAAAAATAAAATAATTTTGCTCTTTATTGGATATTAAAATATCTGCTCTTGACAAAAAATTGTATTGTGTATATAATTGATGTGAAATATTAATGGTTTTCTGCATTTATTAGAATCATATGAGATAAATCGATGTTTAAATTAGTTAACGATTTCTTTTTACCACAAAGGGACCCTAAAAATGATATAAACTTTCCCCAGGACTTGATTTTTTCTAGCTTAATAAATAAATCTCTTTATTTTTCGATAGTAATGAACAAAGTTAATGAAATAGCCAAAATTATTGACTGTGTCCGTCGTTTAATTTTAAATAATAGAATTTTTTGCAGAATATTTGCGTTTGATCTGCTCGGCATCCCATTTTCTATTTTCAGAAAGAACGGACGGGGCAGCAGGCATTTTTCCGTAGGTCAAAAGCCGGATCTGCTAAACTTGAACCGATGCCAAGAGGAGTTTTTCAGCAAGGGTGCAGGAGCAGGGCGAACGAATAATTATACATTGAGAGATTCGGAGACGGAGACTGCATTATTAATAGACGGATGCTAAAGGTTTTTGCACTTGGTTTATTTCTGTTGCTCCGCATTCCTGAGATGCCGTTGTAGTGACAAAAATATAGCCACAAAATCCACACGCATAATGCATATCCCCCATACCATCCACACAAAGAGAAAATAATATAGCAGATCGAATAAGTTGCTGTATAATATTTATTTTGGTAACCAGGAAATGCAATGAAACATAATAAAATTTTAAGATCTGTAGATATTCAAAACTATCTAATTTTCTTTAATTTCTTGTGAGCTATATATTTTCTATTTCTTTACCCAATACAATTTTGTAATTTTTTCATTTTAGCTATATGAAACATATATTAACGAAGCCGGCGCTTAGTCTCTTTTTTGCTCAGTGCATGCAAGTGGAGCACTCACACCTACATAGCCATGAGAAAGCGGCGGAACAGCATAGAAGGCAGGGTAGAGCCAGGGAACTGCAATCATAAATTTAAATATAAATTAAGAATTCAATAGACACTCGAGATGCCAAGTATTTGTGGGCAGGGCCGCGCCCACCGCCGAGCTACAAAAATAACAGAAGTCACAGCAGCATTTTTGAATCTGTCGGTCAGTGGGACCATGTGTCAATGGGAAAAGGCCTTGGAATCGATAATCTAGATATATATCGGGAAAAGAAGGGTGGCTGAATTTCCAATCGGTAATTTTTGTATGGGAAGGCATGAATTTCCAACCGGTAATTGAGAGAGCATTACGCTGAAAACATCGAACATCGATATCCACAAAAACATCGGAGAATTGATGTATCGATGACTTAGGGCACGAAGTCCCAATCGGGAAAAGAAAGGTGGGCATGAATTGCCAAACGGTTATTGAGGGGTATTCTTGTATGGGGAGAAAGGTGGGCATGAATTGCCAAACGGTTATCGAGGGTATTCTTGTATGGGGAGAAAGTGGGCATGAATTGCGAACCGGTTATGAAGAGCGGGCATGCTCTCCCAACCGGTAATTGAGAGAGCAGTTGCTTGTGCTCCTAGAGACGATGAAACTCCGATGCATTCATCGATATCAGCAAAAACATCGGCAGAAACATCGGTAAAAACATGGACGGTTCCACCATCACTAGTTACAAAAAAAAAAAAATTTTCGACGGAGGCGGTTGTGTCGCGGAAAAACGTAAAAATTCGAGCTCTCAAAAACCTTAACGAGCGGTGTGCCGCGCGAATGTATCGTCTGTCGCGTTGAACTCCAAAGTCTACTCGAGGTTTCGTCGCTTTAGCCTTTTCAGCGAATAGGACTTAAAGGACTCCCGCGCTCCACGAAAAGCCAACGAACGGTTCGTGCGCGAGTCTTTTGTACCGTTCTTTGCCTTTTGGCCCCCTTCTACTTGGACTGGGGCATACCACAAAGTTTTTCGCGTTGGGCCCCGTTCGCTCAGCTTCTGGGCGCTGCTTCTTGGTTTTTTGGAGTTTGTTTTCGTTTTCGTTAAAAAGAACGGTACAGCAGGAATAACAGAAGCAAGCAACACAGCATAAGCATCACATACATACAGAAGCGGGAATTTTTTTTATTTTGGACCATGTGTATGTGTGTGCGTGTATGGTAGTTGCATAGCTTTGTTTTTTTTTGTGCTGGAATTTTGAGAGCGAGAGAGGGAAAGGGAGAGAGCGCGCGCGCAACGTCGTGATACAAATTGAATAAATCTCGTGTGTTTACCTCTCCAACCAACCTTTCTATTTTTTGTTATTGTGCAGTTGAGAATTTCAAGCAAAAGGAGCTGAAAATATAATCCGCAAACGAAATTGTATTGAGCAAATTTGAAAACGAAAGACAGATCTCCGAAAGATCTGCGCTGTTGCAGCTGCTGCCCCCACACACACTAGCACACATCATACACATAGACATCCGCACAGAAAATGTTCATCGAAAAGGGAATTTTTCCCATTGGGGACGGACTTTTGGACGTGGACGCCGATCGATTGAAGGGATTACTGGTATCACACGACATAAACGAGATCTATGAGGTGGAGCAGACGCCGTTTGCCAGGTGAGTTTCTTCTACTTCCCCCTTATTCTGCAGTTGCTGCTGCAGTGTCTTCTGTTTTGCCAAAATAAAAAAAACAAGAAGAGGACATTAAAAACAAGTTTATCGCATCTTCCAAAGCAGCTGCCAAAAAAAGCGAAAACCGAAACAAAAGCTTCGAAATGTTAAAGAAAGTCAGTCAGCAGCCGAGTTGGTTTTTATTTTTCTGAAAAACTTCTGCGTCTCAAAACTTGTTTTGTCTTTTTTCTTTCTCATGTCGCCTGTCAAGTGTGCGTGTGTGCGAGCTTCTACTCAACACACATACACCAACACGAGCCGCGCGGCTGCAGACAGCGAGAAAAGAGAGTTTTTGTGCGGTCAACAAGGCACAGTGGGCTTGAAAAACGTAGTCGCAGTCGAAGAAAAATATATGTATACACGACATCAATAATCCCAAATGTAGCTTTTCGCCTTTATATTCCTGTTTTTCAGAATGGAATTTAAATTTAAACTTGTTTTGTGGAGCTAGACCTCCTTGTGTATTTTATCTTGTATCTCTATCTTCTGTCTTATATCTTATAAGGTCTAACGAATGCTAAAAACATGTTATATATATATATATACTTGCACAATTTGATATCGGATTATATACCTAAATTACTTCGATGTGGCTGTTTCTGTGTGTGTGTATTTTAAAGGCGGATATTTCAGGACTCTTGCGCCAAGATCTCTTCCACTGTGCTTCTTCCTGCTCTCTCTTCCTTCCTTCCTTCGCTGCTTGCCTGCAGCACTCTCCCTATCGTTTTTGCCCTTTACCCACTCTTCTTTTGGCCAAAGAGCAGCTGTTACCGCTGATAAACTGACCTTCTGTGTGCTGATGTCTCCTTCTTGCCCGCTCTCTCGCCCGTCTATATTTCGCCTTAATTTCCTTTTGCATTCGCTCTCCTTCCACCATTTACTCTCAGTCGTTAGTTCGCTCATTCTCTCCTCCTTCAATGCCGTTTGGCTACCTTTATTTTTTGAGATAGATTTGCATTTTTAGATACATTTGCATTTTCTGTGCGGATTTCATTATAATTTCTTTTGCATTTCTAGTTTTCATCGGGCTTTCTTCTCTTCTCTTCTCTCCTCTCTCAATTCTCCGTTCTTTGGACTCCACCAGACCCCATTTAAAGCCCCTCGCGAAGGTCGTTTGTGTTGAATCCTACTGTTTCTTCATACTCCCCTACCCACGGACCCTATCTATCATTATTCCCCGTTCTTTGTCACCTCCACCTTATGATAAGTTATCACCGACGAAAAACAAACAACAAAATTAATACCTAAAAAAAATCCCAATCAACTTTTGAGTTTCGTAAGCAACTGCACGAAATTCAGTACTGATAGTGTGTCTCTGGGGATTGTCGTTCTTATCGGGGAACAGTTTCCCCTGACCGATGGAAACTCATTGTATAATGTTGGCTAACAATATTAAATCAATGGCAGAAAGAGAGCACGCCCAATAATATCCTGTTTTATTTAACTTTTAATTAGTATATGTTGAACGTTGAAATCTTTTAATAAATCACATTCTGAAATATACACAATTATGTATTTCGTTTGTGTAAACCTTGTCGCTTGTGTATATAGTACCTTTACCTGTCATATACCTTTTCATATCTTCATTAATATTTGATATAATGTAACTACCCTGGAATTCCTTAAAATATCCCTTATTTAGCAGAAAAGGTTGCGCCTCTGGGCGGGTTATTTTACTTGGGTTATTTTTTATATTTTCTCATGATTCTCTGGTTCCGCATTCGCACGAGAGCTACTTGTTGCTGCGTTTGCTTTCGTCTCACGTTATTCTCGATTCTGTTTCTTTATTTTTTTTAAGGTTTTCTTTGTTTTTAAATTTTTTTATTTTCTTAGGCTTTTTCTTTGTTAATCGTTAATTTTTTTATCTTTAACTTAATGCGGCTTAATCAGTGGGCAAAAAGATAACGCGAAAGGGGGGAAGCACCGACAAGTCAGTTGGGATTTTGCAAAATAAATCACAAAAAAATTGCGTACCCCTAATGAAACTTAAAAACATCAAGTTTGCCCCTTAAAAGTTTAACCCATAATGGGGGCCGTGGTCAATCAATCAATCAAGGGAGGAGGAATGCGAAAATGTTGGGCAATTGGCCAGGAAATATAATAATATTTTTTTATAACGTCTGAGCCGTGCATAATTGAGCTTGGATGGATCCAATCCATGGTATATGGAAATATAAAAGAAAAAATATCTATAGTTTTTGCTGCTGCTGCTGCCGTTGTTGTTGTTGTAGTACTATGGCCCAATTTTTATGGAGAAACAGAAATACAAATTGACAGCAAGACAAATGAAGTTGTGGACACCGAAGTTTGGAGATTTGTTGTTGGTCTTTTCGTGGTAGCTTCCACCAGACTTCACAAAGCCCACTTGACTTCAACATTGGCATATTGTCCAGTTTTTTCAAAGTTGGCCTTTCAATAGGAAATTAGGACGCATTTTGTGGGTAGCAGCAGCAGCAGCCACAGTAAAGCCGAAACGCTTGCATAATGGAAACTTGATTCGATTTTTTTTGGGCAGAATAAAGAGATAATGTGTATATAGTACATTTTTCTGTATATGCGAATATGTGCAAATCAATAGTGAATAATAATAATTAAATTTAGGCTCTTTGCACACGAGGAAAGTAACACCTAGAGGAGTTTCATTCATAGGGGATTATTTATTATTATTTATTTATTTTTACAAGTAGTATACAGATAGATAGATATATTTAAAATTTTAAAGTACAATTGTTATCATATTATTATACATTTTTTTATTAAAAGGTCTTTGTATATACTAATGAAAAATATCGGTATATAATATATAACCATTGCTGTTCCCTTCTTATTTTATGTGGTTTTAATTAAGCTGAAGTTTCCTTTCTGAAAATTAAAAGTTCGATTGGACGTTTGATTTATTTTATTTAGTTAACTTAATATTTAAATATTTAATATGCCAAAATGGAAACTAAAGTTATATTTAAATTTGCTTTAATTTAATTTATATTCTAAACTCTTATCAACTTACGATTTGAATTGTACGCACAATCGGCTACCACAATTTTAATTTTGACCTAACATAACCTCAATGACTGTGACTGACGTCACGGGTAAGCAACCCCAAAAGGTAGACAGAATCCCCCGGGCAAAAACCAGGGAAATGTGGCAGTGAGAAAGGCCACCCAAACGACCCGCCCACTCAGAAAAATCTATAAATACATACAAAAAACAGATGATAACAGCTGACTTTTGGGTTCGTTTTGTAACTTGGTTTCTATTTCACAGTTGTATGTATGTTTCGTCTGTCTTAATTTCGGCTTCTGTTGCTTAAGCTCAAGCCAATTTGTGCGTGGGCAAGGACAAACAGAGTCCTTGGAAAACGCTATATATAAAAGGATATAATACAACAAACATCCCCTTAAGGCGGGCGGGCAACCAATATAATTTATTTTTCTGGGCTTTTGTCAAAGTCAAAGTTTTGTGGAAATCTTGGATGCCTTCCACACTTGAGGGAGGAGGTTATATGGGGGTAGGAGTTTGATGCTAAGGATGTGGGCTTATCACACATCTTGTATCCTCTCTGGTGTTTGCTCTGAAGGACCCTAGCTACAAAAGTCGACAGGACTTGAGTTTATCCCTTTTGTTTTTACAGCCGATATCGATTTTGTGCACCATGTGCAGGCGAAATGATCTGACAAAATATAGATAAAATGGTGTAAGGGTTGGTTTTTAATAATGTTTGCATAGGGAAATATTTTCAACTTGAAAATAAAAGTGGTTAAATATTTATATTTACTTCGGAAATCCTTAAAAAAATGATATGTTTATTTATTCAATATTTTTTGTTTCTTGGGAAAGCATATAAACAAAATCGGCAACAATTGATGAATTTTCACTCATTTGTTTATTTAATGAAGCAAAAACGCAATAAAATGAATCTTTAACTGCCACCACCAAATTTTTAACCCACTGAAGGCGTTGCCCCCTCTTTCTCTCTCGCTTTCTCATCTTGGCTGTTGCTGTTTTGTTTGCAAATTAATTTTTCAAATATAAATTTTGGCTAATTAAGCAGAAACCCAGTTGGCTACACCCACGACGCTGCTAATAATTTATTGCCTCGTATTGATACAGTTTTGATTATCTCTTTTATGGGCTGGAAATAAAGAAGCGCCCCGAACTGTCGATGATGAGTTCATTTTAATTGAATATTTCAATATGTGCTGACTTGACTGTGTTTTGAGTGCTTAAAGCCAGCGGAGTGTCATGACATGTCAGTCAGAGCGGGTCGGGATGGGGGTGGTGGGTGGGCTGTTATGGTTGGGTTACCAGGAATGCGACCTTGGCATGTCTACATATCTGGGAGTGATGAAAATTCCATCTGTTGGCTGGAAAATGTCAGCGGGACATGAAAATCAACCCATTAGGTAGAGTTAATAATGGTTATGGAAGGCAAAACTTACCAGTTCTTGAGGAAATCCACCCAAATCCGTGTTATTTTCTATTTATTAATTTTATGTTACATATATTTTTTACATAAATATTGCAATCCGCTTCAGGGAGCAAAAATATATAAACAAAATCCAACAATCACAACTTTTGCCTTCAAGCAGCAGAAAAACTGTTTTCTTCAGATAATTAACGCGTTGACAACAAATAAAAAAAATAAATAAAAACAACGACAGCAACAACAGTGGAAGACAATAAAAAAAAGCCAAGCAAGAAGATGCGACGAGTAGGGAAAGAGCCGGAGATAGCTTCGTCAAGAGAAAGAGAAGGCAACTTGAAGAAAGTGCAATCAACACATTTTCTTTTGTTGCTTTTATTATTGTTTTATCATCAACTGCAGCAGCAAAAGCAACAACAACAACAACAACAACAGCAACATAAAGCTTATCAAGCGAAATGCTACAAAATTATATTTTGTAAACATTTCCTTGTCGCTGTTGTTGACGGTAGTTTAATGAAAGAATGGATGCTTAAATGCAACAAGAAACAAAAAGTTGTATATTTTTTCAATCAAAATTAAATACAAATTTATGGCTAGACATAAAATTAGAAGAGATGTTCATGTTCGTATATAAAATAACCCCCACCTAAAGGGGGAAAAAAGGAAAAACAATACTTCGGAAAGCCTGGACATTGACATTAAATTTATGGAAGTCTAGATTGCAACCCTTGAAAAAGTGGAAAGCCACCCACACCCCCCAAAACACGCACACTATTTATATTTGTTTTTCGGATATTTCTGACTGATCTTAGGGCACTGTTAACAATTTAATACGAAAATAAGAAGCATATTTATTTTTTATTACTGGTAAATTAGCTAATTAATTTATTAATTATAATTCAAAAATAAAAAATTATTCTAAAAAAATATAATATGTAATATTTTCAAGTAATTTTTTATCTTGTTTTTAAAATGCTGCTCACAAATTAGGCCATTTGCTTATAATTTTGATGTATATGTTATTTTTCTCAGTGTACCTTCGTCTCGTTCCTCCACTAGCTGCCGCATTGAACTTTAATTGCTCCCACAAACCCCACCCCCGCTGCCCATTGTCGTTCTTCTTCCCTTTTGTTGATAAAGCTGCAGCTGCATTTAATGAGGTTTTTGGCTGTCATTTCGACGAACGGACCAGGAGGGTAAGGGAAGGCAGAGTCGTTGAGGTTTCGATGTAGGGGGTGGCTGGCAGGGTCATTGACAGGGTGACAACTAAGTGTAAACTATGGCCAAATGTCACGACAATATGCCGAAAGGTAAACATAAAGGGCGAATATTCTGAGACAAATGTCTAACATACTCAAGCCGGAGGATGTTCACATTTATATATATTTTTAATACCCATAAACGTGCATTAACCCAAGCCTCTATCTACGAATCTATATCATCAATCGACTTGAAAAATAAAGAAAAAATATTTGAAACTATATGCAAGACAAAGAAAATTAAAATGAATTCAATTTTATTTTTCGCTCCTTCTGCTCCTGTCGGTTGCCCAAGAAAAACTCCTCCCGATTGCTCAGAAAATGAGAATATCTGACAGCTGTTGAGTTCCTGTCTTCACAAATGTCAAGGACGTTTCGAAAAACTTCATTTTCCCAATGTTCAAATTTGCCAAACGATTTCTTTTTGGTTTACTGCCTGCCTGCCTATCTTTTTTTTCTGTATTTTCTTTTGTTATTATTGTGTGTTGGCTTTTGTTATTGAGCAATTTTTTAGGCAATTTTTTTTTGCCTTGTCTGGCATTTTAATTTCGATTTCCATTTCCGCTTGACGAGCGGCTGGCTGTGGCCTTTAACCTTTTGCCTATGATTCTCTTTTTTTTTGTACCAAACGTTTGTGTGCTGTTTAACTACTTTTTTGTGGTTTGCTGACTCCAGTCAAGGCCGAAACCAAGCGAATGAGTTTGAAATCAATGTGCAATGGCATTGAAATGGGGGCACCACCACCCCCCACCAAAACCTTTTGAGCGGAAGTTCTAGCCAATGTGGAAATTATTTATATTTCATTTGCCTATATTAAAGTGGTAAAAAAACGATGTTAAGATCCTCCGCGTGATTACTATATTTTTTCGTCGTAGTATTTATACGACTCGGTGGAATTTTATCTTGTCAGCTAGACAGACAGACACACACACACACACACACCTTGAATGGTTGGTGTTTCCCCCTTGCTATCTATCTACCCTACAATATGCTCCCTTGCAGCGCCACTTGCTGCCCCTGTCCCCCTTTACCTTCGTGCCTTCCTCTGCATAAGATATGATAAACAAAAAATGCGACCCGCAAATATGAGAAAATTTTTATAATCTTTTTTTTTTTTTTAATTTTTACTGATTATTGTCCGCAGAGAGAGAGAGAGAAACGATAAGCATGGAGATATATGTTTAAATAATCATATTTACTTGTGAATCGCCTTGGCTTGAAAAAAAAGGTTCAAACAGCTTAAGAAGAATGAAATATTCTTTTAAATGCAATGTTTTAGCCAATAATAAATGGAAAGATATGCTTAAAAAAATAACAAATTCGCATGGAATTAATTAATTTTAATGGATTAATTTTATTATTCTTAAATGAGCTAAATTCCCGAAATAATGTCTTTAAAATCGAAATTATAAATTATTTTATATCCCACTCTATATTCTACTAGTAACTCGGAAACTCATTTTCTTTTTATGTGTCGCCCAATTCCGGTCCTCAAATTTCATACCCATTTTCCTCGCAATTGAGTCGCAATTTACACGTATAAAGCTCATGCCCCTCCGCATATTCCTCATGTTTCGAAGCCTCCCCCCAACACACAAACAATTTCTAATTCTTAAGCTCAATGACGCAGTTCATAAGGAAAAGACAAGAAAATTTGTTCTTGTCTTTTTCTTTATTTTTCTTTTTTTCCCCCGCAAAAAGGCCAAGCCGCCCGTGGCCTGTGTTGACATTGACATGGCCATGGGGCCCCAAACAAAAGGAGTCATTTTTTGGTATTACTTTTTTGCTTTTTATATATTTTTCTGTAGGGGGTGTCAATCCAAGGAGGAAAAAAAAATAGGAATAAATACTGGCACTGGTTTTGTTTGATAAGTTTAAAAGAGAAGGGAACTTAGGGGGCTTTTTGTGTGCCAATTGGAAAATGTGACTCAGTTACTGGGTACTTCAAGAAGGGAAAATAAAAATTTTATCAATTATGCAAAATAATAAATGAATGTTAGTTACATGTGAGTGAGATGTTGCTATCTTCAATTAGAGTTCCATTTAAAATAATTCTGGCTTTATTTTATATAAGTTCGAAGTATATTTAATTCATTTATTAATTTAAAAATAAAAATAATGATGAAAACTATAAAAATATATATGAAAAACAATTTCGAGCACTCTCTTCTTTTCCTCCCCGAAAGCCTTTGTTATTATCTTTGGCCATTTTTTATCGCCAAAGCGATAAGCACACTAATTGCCCTGACCATCGATTAGATATCGGGGCTGGGTACAGTTTTCCTTGTCATTGGGAATGCGAAATGTATTTAAAAACATTTACATTTAGGCCTTAGTTTTCCGACTTTTCGCTGCGGCCCTTATTCTAGGTTCTCTTTCAATGGCTTGGCCGAATGCCATTTTGGCATTGCACTTGTCGTCGGGCTTAATATTTTCTTACTCATTCGAATGAGTTTTTAGTCGTACATACAAATATATGTATAAATATATATTTATATGTAATTATATGTAATTCAGCGGAAATGTTCGGCGTCCAAGCTCGGTGCGTCATCGTTGCATTCTGTTTGCTTTAATTAAAAGCCCGCCTCATTGTCACCTTTGTGCCTGGCCAATTTTGGAATTGAACTCTATATCTCTACCCCCCTCCTGTTTATATTTCATTTCGTTTCGTTTTGTCCGGCTCATTAATTTCAGTGCCAGTTGATTGATCGATTAATCGCTTGATTAGTTTTGTAGTTTTTCCTCGATCTCAGGCCCAATGTCAACTTGGAAATTCATTATCGCCGCTATACACTGACACAACCACCAGACACCAGGAGACACTGTCTCCTATCTCGCGGGTTTTCTTATCACTGCTGCTGCTGCTGCTGCTGGTGTTGAATGCCTGGATGCAAATAGAGATATCGCTATTAAGTCCCCTCCAAAGTACAATCCTCCCCGCATCGCTCTCCTTCCCCGCCGCACTGTATGGAAATTTGTTTTCTCATGCACAACACAAGTTTGTTACATTGTTGGGTGGCGCGTCGCGGCGGTTGAATAACATCACACGAAACGCCTTGCATCATCTGCTGTCCGTCCGTACGTCCAGTCAACGAACTGAACTCGTTCTGGTGTAAAATTGCAACCACATTGTAAAAATTGATCATCTCATAGGGATTATTATTTTTTAGAAAATGTTATTTGATTAGGAAATATTCTGACATGTCCTTTTAGCCTAAATATATTATTCAATCCTTATCCTTGTATTTTTGTAAACATTTTAAATCAAACAAAAATCTGTTGGTTTCGCTTTTTCCATATTTCGATTTTTTATTTGTATGCAAAGTACAAGCACTGATAAGTTAGTTTATTTTTCGAAAGAATAAGAAGAGAGACAGAGATTAATTTATTTATAATTTTAATGTAATTATTATTAGCCAAAAATTATTTTAACGAAATGATGACCAACTAAAAAAAAGCTAACTGTCAAAATGTGTTGACAAAATTTCCACACTTCATGCTCGTAAACGAAAAAAGATATAAATAATCCAGCCAAAGCGAATTTACCGTTTCATCAGAAGCAGCTAGCAGCAACAAAGTCAAAGCTCTGCTGGCTGGCAAACAAAATTGTCTAATTCCCAAAGCAATCAGCAAACTGCTTATGGACAATTGGCAACACGGCGTATGTGCAACATGCCCCGGCGATGAAAACATTTTACGTGATTTGCATGCACAAAGAAACAAACCAAAAAAGGTTCAAAATTCATGCGTAGTTTCTTTAGTTTACTGTTCGTTAAAAAATACAAAAAAAAAAATACTATTTTTAAATACATAAATTATATTTTCTTGGTATTTTCTTAATTATAATTAGTAATTTAATCTCATATTATTTTTTTTCTGACTGAACTCATTTTTCAGAGACGGCACAATTTGCTTAACCTATTTCTTGCAACGTTCTTACAGATTAATCTTTCTTATGTTCATTTTATTTGTTTAAAAAATGCAACTTTTTTTTTAACATTAAAAAATTATAACAAAAAATTGCCAAAAATCCACACATAAAATAAAGAAACGTGACATGGTTTTGGGAACTTAAAAATTGGTGTTGTCGTTGCATTGTCTCATGTTGAAGGCTTTAACCCATGTTGACCCTCTAGCCATCTCGCTCCCTTTGCCGTAATTGCCTCCCCTTCTTTCACTCACCTTTTGTCTTGTGTTGCCACACAAAAAAAATTAAAAAAAAAAAAAAAAAAAAATGGCACCAATATTTGTGGTTTCGTTTTTTATGCGCCGTTTTGTGTTTTGAGTTTTTTTTATACCGCTTCGGGGGCTTGACAAATTTGAAATTTTAATTTTTAGCCGGTTTCTTTTCATGCTCAGTTTTTGTTTTTTTGTTTTATGGCAAATTATTGCTGCACATGAGAGCAAGTACTTTAGGCTTCAGCTTAGTAATAGTATTAATTTTTATTTGAAAGAAGTGTTATTTTATTTAAATTTTATTTTTATTTAATTTATATTTTTTTATTTAATTTATTTATTTTTTTATATAAATAAAATCTAAAAAAAATGTTCTTATAATTATTGTTTACTTATAAAATTGAATTTATATTTTAATAATTTATTTCTTGGTTAAATCTCAATAAAAAATTTAAATCTAACCTAAAACATTTACTTATAAATATCCATAAAATGGATTTAATTTAAAAAATTTAAAATCCCACACAGTAGTACATTTATAATTTTCAAAGTAGACATTTCGTCTATCCCCGATTCATATAAACTTACTGATAATATTAGCTTTACGGATTCCGATTGCCTAGAAAAAATATATTTATTTTGTTTCCGTTGAAATGAACTTTATTACATTCATTGATAATTCACACACTTGTGGGTTCACACTTTTTAACCTCTTGTATAATCATAGAGATAAAGAGAAAAACAAAAAACATTTCCACATGTGTGGAAAAATATTTTCTTCTTTTTTGTTTTCCTATTATTAATTTGTTATTTTGTTTTTGTGCTACTAGAATTTTTAGATTTGCTTGACAAAACAGCTATATAATATTAATCGAGTATTATTTCGCAATTGTTACGTAGTTTTTCTAGTAGAATTCTCTATTCTCCGTTGTAGTAATTGTTTTAATTGTTATTCAAGAAATGCGCCGATCTCGTATCGCCGCCCCCCGGTTTTCCTCATCAAGTAGTCTCTTTTAATTCTCGATGAAATTTGCCCACCAACAGCGACAATTAATGGCTTATGGCTTATTTTGCAATTTGTTATAATTGAGTGAGTGCAATATGCAATTGGATTGCAAGGCACAACACTGCCTGCGATAGAGCAGGGGGCTGGGGTGTACATAAGTGTTTTCCAAGGCTTCGCCATTTCCTATGAGAAGCTAAAAAAAATGTTATTCAGTGCATTGAAATTATAAAAATAAGTTTTACCTTAAAAATTAAATCGAAACGAGTTAAATGAACAATAAACCGTTTTGTTTCTAGAGTTTTTATTTAAAATCATTACAAAATAATTTAAAGTTCTTTCAATTATAGAAGATGGGTTAAAAGGATTTAATCTTGTGTAAAATTGCAAATAAAAATTTTATTATTATTATTTTTGGACTATTTTATTAATCATCAAGAAATATTTTTGCATACTCTTGAAATCTAATCTGATCTACTTCGATAGAGTTTAGTCTTTAAAGTGATAGTGAGTGTTTGTATTTAGTTACATTCTACCTTTTCCCAAAAAAAGGTATGTCTAGTTTTAAACTATCTCAAAAACCGTTACAAAATTTACCAGGGGGAAACACAGTTTCTTACACCTTTATGGGTCATTGTGTAGCCAACCTCCGACTTCAATTAGAATACTCAGGTACAAAGCTATGTAGTACTTGCAGTACATGGTCCGTCCTACCTAATTGCAGAAGATTCACTTAGCCCAAATTTTGTGTTACGCATAGAACCAGCCAGAGCCAGCCAAGTGATGAAAGACACAAAAAAAAAGTCTTCTCAACGTACATATGTACACCACCGGCTTTGGCACCGGCAAGTTCCGCACTATAAACGCCGAGGCATGTCAAGTATACAAATTGCAGAGACACCCAGAGACAAGAGACTAGAGAAAACTGCCAGAGAATAGAGTCAAGAACGGATTCCGAAGAAGAGGGGAGGAGTGGAGAGGTTGATCTCTCCAACCGCACCCGCAAGTAAAGAAGACAAAGCAGGCATAAGAAGATCCGAGGAATGCAGGAAAAGGCAAATCAAATCAAATGGACAAACCGAAGGAATGCGGCTCTAAAGATCATTCTGGGAAAGAGGGGGCAAAGCGGGGGAAGGGGGTACATAGATGCTGTCAAGGTCGTTGGTGTTTGCCTTGAAAACAACAACAACAACAACAGCAAAACACAGACACTGAGATGCAGCGAATGGAACTGACAAGAAAACTGGTCAGTTTGCGAAAAGATGCGTCCAAGCAAAGCGCCAGAAGTGGAAGACGAAGATTCAGATGGAAGATACAACTTCTCTAGTCGTCTCTCTTTTTTTGCAAAAAAAAAAAAAAAAACAAAAAAAAACCATTGTTCTCAAAATATGTATAAAAAAAAAAAAAAAANAAAAAAAAAAAAAAAAAAAAAAAAAAAAAAACAGAGAATGCCAAAAAGTACTTGACTAATTAGCAATACCGCCGAAAATGCTTATGATGAGCGGAAAGGAGTTGTTGTCTTTCAGTGTGATGTGATGTTGATGGATCCCCCGAATCAGTACCCAAACAAGTCTGACAAATGGCATTGTCTTCATCATCCTCTCTGCCTTCTGTCAGCTTCTTTTGCTCTTTACATAATTTGCACGCTTCAGAGATTTGCGAGCTGAAAGGGTTTTTGAACCTCTCCCTAAATATCAGTAAGAAAACGGCAAATAAACGGTCCATTAACACACCAGTTCAATGGACGGAACTGACAAGAGAGCCAGGGGGGAAAGGAAGAACAAGGCCAAGTTGGGGTCTTAAGTTAGCTTATATATTCATTCCTTCCTGTATATTTATATATATATAATAAATCAATGATTTATACTAACGAATACTTTAAACAATAACAACAATTAAAGTGTTAATAAACCCCCTAAAGTTTGCTTCCTTTCCTTATTTAATTATTGAGTTTCATTGATAATTTTCCAAGCTTGGAACTGTTGAACTTTTTTCTGACCTAAGATATATATCTTTCCATATCCTCCAATGTCATCGGCTTTATTTTGTTTTGCTTTTGGGATTTAACAACATCATAACCAACCACATGGAGAGAATTGTATTTATAGATATAGCTCCGCGGCACTTATAACTTTTGGGGAGTGGCTGTTGTCAATTTTTACGGAACCAATGTATGAAGCGATTTATTTTTTGTTTTTATTCAACAATATATATAATTATCACACTACCCCATCCCATATATGTATATAGGATGGGGTATCTCTTCTTATTTGAATAGTATTGTTGTTCTTTTGTGTGTTTTGTGGATTTAACAATTAATTTTTTCTCATTGTTTATTTGCAGGTAAGAGATGACAACTATGATGATGTACTTCAGTTAATGGAAGCCAAAATATATAAAGAAAGGGGAATAAAAAAATGCAAAACAAAGATTGAAGGAAAAGGAATTGTTGTAAATATATAATAATATTATTATTTATTACATTTATTTGAAATTTAAACTTTAGTAAATCTACTAAAAATAAGACAGAAAATCACCTTATGATCAGCATTCTGATCTTCTATTGTCTCTATCTCACAGAAACTGCGGTTTCAAACTGGGGCGATTCAACATGTAGTATTCTTTTATTATTTCTTTCACATTTCACGTTGAAAACTTCAAACTTTGAAGGGCCTTGCATAATTTGTACCTCCTTTTGTGATCGTAGTACCTACAACCTGTAAGCCAACTGCTCCGTGAAAATGCTGGCGAGTAAACGAAAAAAAAAAAAAATAATAATAAAGGGGGAAAAGATAGGCAAAGCAGGAAAAGATGATGAACAAGTTCTCGCAGAGGCACGGTGCAAGTTTATGTACAGGGAAAGCCAAGTTCCAAGTCAGAAGCAAAGTCGGAGAGTCAGTGGGAAGTCAAAGCACTTTAAAGCACTTTGAACTCCAATAGTACACGGTTCATACATATGTATGTAGTAGGTCTTATATGGCGTTCTGTTATCTGTGTGTGTGTGTCTATCTGTTTGTGTACTTACAAAAAAAGAAAGAAGTCCAAAAGAGACCCAGTTTGTTAATGAAAAGAAAGAATTCTACAAATAAATAAATACATTCAAAGCACAAAACTATGAAAACGGAAAAGAAATCTTTATTTCTTTCTTTTTGAGAGGTATTTTCAAGAAAGTTTTTGCTTACAAATAATTTAGGAGTATTCTTAATTTCGTATTGATTTCTTTTTAATAAATTGAATATAAAATATAATAATATTTAGTGATGTGTACGAGTGGGGGGCTTCCGAAATAATTTCTGCAGTAGTAGTTCAAATTAATCTTGATTTTATTTATGGTTTTAAAGTTATTGGTTCTATATTATATAATATAGTATTATTATTGCTATTTACCTCTTCCTTGAAATTTATTTCCACCATTTTCCCTTGAATAAAATTAATCTTTCGCTTTTGCCTCGATTTGGTTTGTTGAAATTGTAAAGAAACTCAACGGTAATTGATCGAAGAGAAAGACTCAGATGATGACTCTAATGATGATGATGACGATGATAGTTAGTGGCTCAAAAATCAATCGATCAGTATAGGGCATCGAATGTAATTTCTTTAACCTTAACATTGCCGATCGCCGATCGATGGGAACGTTGATTAATTCTCAGTCAGTCCATTGACTTTTCTGTTCAGTCATGCAGAACCCCCCCAAAAAAATACAGGAAAATAAATAAATAAAGACTGCGGCTCGTCTCGAAGCTCCCCTTTCCTCTACAATTGTTAAGCACCTCTAATTGCAAAAAAAAAAAAAATAATAATAATAAAAAACACAACAACAGAAATGAAACTGTTTTGTAGATGAAGAAGCGATGGAGCCATTTTCGTACTTTATGTGTATTATTTTTTGTCGAAACTTTTTTAGTTGAAACGCGTGAGACATTTGTCAAGAGATGTGCGTACTTTAGTGTGCTTAAGGGGGAGGGGGTAGAAGAGGGCGGCGGCAGAGTTAAATTTCTCACAAAAGTTCAATGTCAAGATTTTCGTTTACTTTTTTGAACAGTTTATTGAACCTTTTACCCCTAAGCAACGAGCACTTACAACAAAAGTAAATAACAACAAGCAGCTTAACAGAAACGTGATCAGTTTTTAATGATGATGATGCCTTACATTGAATATTTGATTGATATATATTTTTTTTAGATACATTTAATTGTTTAATTAGAACAAATAATTTACCAAGATTAGAGATGGTTTCTATGTATTTAAATATATTTCTGGAATCTAGATAAAAAAAAACATAAATCTAGCGAGAGCTCTGGAATTTGCACAAGATTTTGGTATTAAACGGAATTTTGGGTAAACCTTTGTTCTGTGCTTTGTTTGAGAACGTAATTAAACAGAACTATGAACGAGTTTTTATTTTGTTGTTGTTCATTTGTCAAAAAGCAGCCGAAAAAGAGCAAACAGATACACACTGAGGTCTAGAAACAGACACAGATACGAAACTATAGAGATGCAGATAGAAGAGATACACACACACACATATGACAAAGATACTTTTTTCCAACTTCAATTTGTCGCGTCTTTTTGCCGTTAGTCATGCTCATTTATATATATATATCTATATATATATATATGCATGTATAAATATCTATATAAAGCTCGGCGATCAGCAACCAAATATTTCAACTTGAGATACAAAAACTTCTTGGAAAACATTGACAGATAGAGATACACACACACACATTTGGAAATGCCAACTTGGCAATACTCTTAAATGTATCTTTTTCGTGTATGTTTCGAGCTAGTTTCAGGTTTTTACTCTTGTGTATTCCATCTGAGACAGATATATACCTATACTGAGAGGAGGACTGCTGTTTTGTGCGGCTTGGAAACGACCTTTGCAGGCATTTTGTTATTGTGGCCACACTTCTTTTTTTTTTTGTTTTGTTGCCATGTCCAAAAGTGGGCGGCAAAGAGACAAAACCGTAGCGAACTTGGCCAAAACCAGATCAAATTCAGATTCAGATCGAAACGGATTGGATTGGTTTGCAGACTAGGCTAAAAGTAATTTACAACTAACTATATTGTTATTAGTTGGAAATTTATTGAGAACCAGCACTTATGAAATCAATATTTGGCTTTTAATAAATTTATTAAATAATTTGATTGCCCATAGCTTTGACTTTGATTATTTTAATTTAGTTAGAGTACTAATAATTCCTATAGACATTTTAGTAGGTATAAATTTCATATTATATTTAAAAAAAAATAAGTTAAAATGCGCTTTTATTTATTATCAATAGATTTTGTGAGACAAAATGATAGTAAGATAATTTAGGTTGTTCTAGATATCTTTTAAGTTTTTAAACCCCCTAAAAATGTATCTAAAATTATTGTTTTAAAACCAACTGCAGTGTGATTTCGTTATTTTCATTTTGTAGCATCATTTTTAATAGTTTTTAAAGGATTTTTAAAATATTTTCAATCATAAAATGATATTTAAATCCTAAATCTATTTATCTGGTTGCCTTGGTTTTGCATCCGGTTGCAGCTCTTGTGATTATGATCATCGCACGATCATTATCATCGCCATGGTCATACTCATCCAAAACTGTCACATTAACTTTGATGAGGTGGTGCAAGATCGGCGAAGAGCGAAGCCGAAAGTAATCATCGCTTGGAAAAGTGCAGGCGAAAACAGAAAGAAGAAATTTTATTTATTTTTTCTCTTTGTCGCTGCTGCTGTTGTTGTTGTTGTTTTTTTTTAACCTAACATAACTTTCACCTGATGCCGGCGACGACCCAGCGGCAAAATCCGATGGCAAAACTCGCGCGCACAGCATTAGAAGTCGTCAACATCATTGCAATTATGATTACGATCGTCTCTCCATGATCATGATTATGTTCATGTTCATGATCGTGATGGAGTTGTGCTACGAAAAAATTAACACAAACACACACACACATACGTATATATGTAGTATCACCGCATAAAGCCACCGAATTGTGGCAAGTAAATGGAACTGTGTTGGAAAGTTTTCGATAGGTCGTCTATATGTGGAACGGTAATTCAATATTCGCCTTGATATGCGAGCCCAAGTGAAGGTTTTCCCAACCCCTTTCCCTCTTGCAACATGGCAATGACCTTTGGCGATATATTATAGCGATATTATAGGGATATGTATTTAAATATAAGGAAAAGATACAGAAAATTATAATTAATAACGAATATCTTTGAAGTTATTAGATATCGGTTTTTCAAGATACATAAATTCATATAAAATATTGACAAAACCCGAGTTATTCTTGTTCTTGTTCCGAAGAATTAAAATCCTATCAAAGAAAACCTCTTGACAAGGGCAATCTTTGCATATCTCAATGTTCGAGTTAGGTGACCTGCTTTTTGCTTTAAAAAAAACTACCATCTGCGTTATCTTTTGCCACGAACTGTAGACTGAAGACTAGAAGGCTTGAAGACCGGCACATAAACCTACCATTACCGCCATTAAAGCCCCAACAATAACAGCAGCAGCTTAAAGAGAATTGTTAAAAAAAAAGAAGCAACAATAAAAAAATACAAAACAAACAACGAAGCAAAGTTCGTTTGTAGCTTTGATGATGATTTCGCATATGCAAACAAATCGCAAGTAACACTGCCCTCATCTTTTTTTGTAACCACAAAATGACCTTAGCACAACAAAAATGAATCAAATGAATAAAAAAGAATTAGAATGATGAATTCAAAAGTAGAAAGAAGAATTAGAATAAATAATGAAAAATTAAAGTGTATAATGATGTTGGTAAAATCACGACTTGTTAACAATTTAGCTATAAAATTTCCTTGAGAAATCAGAATACATTAATACCCTTTTTATAAGTTGCTTTTTTGCAATAATTTTCTACAATTTTTTTTATTTTATTTTATTTTAGCCAGATAGCTATACAACTTGGCAACTTGTTTGTCCAGAATCTAGACTCTAGATCGATGATGATTGATACTGATTAAAAATATACACATTTTAGGGTAGAACCTTTTCCCTGAAATATGTTCTATTATATGTATATTTTTTTTTTATTCTTTTTGAGTTTTCAGGGTATTTAAAGTTGACTTTATTTCTTAACTTCTTTGTGTCGTCTTCCTCCGTCCCCCAGTCTCTGCCCGCTCTCTTCTGGTAAACAAAACACCGTTAATTGACATAGAATTTTTGGGTTTATACCGTGCTGACGTGAATACACAAACTTGTCGAAATAATTTCCATAAAGTCACGTCGTCAGTTGTAATACATATATACATATGTACGTATGTATACAATACACACATCATTTCTCTTTAGTTTAAAACAAAAGCAGTCTGCCCATCACAGTTCAATAGCCTCTTGAACTGTCAACCTCTCCGCCACCAAAGTCCTCTCAGCAGTAACCATTTTTCGGTTCTATTTTTCTATATTTTGTTTTTGTTTGTTTGGGGAAAAGGCATTCCAAAATAGGACCAATTTATGTGTGGGAAAACCGAAATATCAGATGGACTCGCCGCACCAGGGGAGCTTAAGTTATAGGGGGCCATAGAATAAAGATTAATCATAGATAATAAGACTAGGAAATATTATAAAAATTTGTCTTGAAATTAATATGGACAATCCGGTCCTAATACTATTATTCCTTCCTGTCGAGAGGGTCAAAAGGCATTCGTATATGTTTGTATAATGCTGATCAGCGTCGAAACATTATCATCGATCTGTCATCATTTCAGGGGATCCAAAGCACCATTTTCAGTGCGGTGCAATCGCAATTGAAATGTTTCGTTAATTGTGACTAATTAGTCATCGGTGTAGCATCGGGTAGCATAGAAAATAATTAAAAGATACGTCTATATAAGAGCAGGAATCTTGAAGAGATTGACGCGAGACCCGAGCGGTTGCCCCAATGAATCAATCATCAGCACAAACAAGTTTACATTGACCTTTGTCTAAAAAAAAAACATACAAAATAATAAAACACAATACACATCAGCAGTAACTATAAATCCGAGATAGTTATAAAGATTGAACGTGAGCGGCAGCTGGCTGCCATAATTATTATAATAAGAAGACGGCCATAACAATAACTTTTTATTCCTTATGCAAATGAACTTGGAAATTTATTTTTATTGCATCTTGTGCTATCTAGCTCTTAGTCATTATGAAACAATTAAAAAGAATAATATTTATATGTTTGTTTTATATATATTTATATATATATCATATATATTATTTTGTAAGGCGAAGCAAGGAAAGAACATGAAAAAAAAAGAGAAACAATAAGGGGCGTGGGCGGTGGAGCTCTATCTGCACAAATACTTGCAGATTTCAGCTTCATTACTCACTACACTGAGCGGATCCATTTTGCAAAATAGCAATAACCATCAATTACCGTCTGTCAATTGCGAATCTTGTAATGTGTATCTCAGAGATACAGATACATGGCATTGTCGCCGTCGCCGCCGCCGCCTCGCATTAGATACAATATTGACAGACTTTTTTTTATTGCAAAAATGTATTATTTATAATTAATTGATTTTGCATTTTACTTCAGCTGCTGCTGCTGCTGCTTATTATAATGATCCCTGGCCAGTCCCAGGCAATTGCATAATAATCTCAATCCAAGTAAAACACACACAAAAAATAGCAATTTTTATTTCTATTATTTGGTGCAAACGATGTTTTTTTTTTTTTTTTTTTTTTGGTCTTTTTGG